>OZ021684.1:16072177-16275963 GCA_963978505.1 Listrodromus nycthemerus
GAATGCGTCGCCGCCGTCGCGGCCACCGTCATCGGCTTCGTCGAGCGCCTCGTCGACCAGCGTCACGAATTTGCCGAGGGTCCATGTTGCACCGGGCCACGACCACACGAGGCCGTTGCCACCGCCTCGATTGCCGGAGAACGTCGCGACGATAACGACGTCATCGACGACGTCATCGACGTCGTCGTCGTCGTCGAGTCTTCCGGCGCCGCTCACCGCTCCTCTGACTCCTCTGTCGAGCTCGGCGAGCTTCGGGAGCTCCACGAGAACGAGTCCGACAACGATCGGCAGCACGAACATCTCGACCGTCGCTTCGAGTCAGGTTGTCGTCGAGAACGTCGTCCAGGGTGTGCCGAGCGCGTCGAGCGTTAACACGCTGACTTCTTCGCAGTCACGGAGTCCTCAGCCGTCGAGCGTAGTCCTGGACTCCTCTCGCAGCGCCCTGGCCGAGGTGACGCTCACCGTTCCAAGGCCCGACGGCGAGCGCGCCGTCAACGAGTACGTCGAGACGCCCTTTCGACAGAGCTGCGCGACGGCCGGCACTCCTAATCTCGTCTCGAACCAGAAGTGCCTCAAAAACGAGAGGAGACACAATCATCATCATCATCATCATCATCATCACCATAATAATCATCATCATCATCATCATCGTCAGCAGCATGGTCAGGCTCACAATCGTCAAGGCGAGCAGGAGAACGCGAGCGAACGGTCCGGCGCGCAGGCGAAGAGCAACGCCGCGGCGGCGGCGGCGGCGGCTCTCGTGGCCGCGCAGGCGCGACACCAGCGCCACGACAGCGGCCTCGCAACGACGAGGCGTCATCAGACTCTTCTTCAGTCCTCGCTCTCGGTCACCGGTCAGAATACCCCGGTGACGAAGCAGCCCGTTTCCTTCACCAAGGAACCCTCGAACGCCCTCGGCTCCGGCTCACTCGGCGGCGTCGTCGTCGTCGCCGCCGCTCGTCTCAACGATCCTAGTCTCTCGATAATGTGCGACTTCTGCGGCCGTTGCCGATGCGAATCCTGCCGTGAACCGCCGCCACTTCCGAGCCGATGGCTCTGCGACAACTCGTGCTTCTGCTCGGCGGAAACCGCCTTGGATTACGCCTCGTGTCTCTGTTGCGTCAAGGGACTGTTTTATCATTGCGCCGACAGCGGAAGCGGCACGGACTCGGAGGCCGGTGGCAACTGCGCCGACGAACCTTGCTCCTGCACCGGACCGAGGAGAACCGCTAGATGGGCCTGTCTGGGAGCTCTCACCCTCGTTCTTCCCTGCCTCATGTGTTACTGGCCGTTGAAGGGATGCGTCGCTTTGTGCGAGGCGTGCTACGCGAGACACGCGTCGCAGGGATGCAGATGCGACCCGAACGCCCACGGAAGACATCACAACGGTGCGGCGAGCGTCGTCTCCAGAGACTCGAGGGACCCCGAGAAGAGGCTGCTGGATCCGGTTACGCCGGAGCTATGAGAGGAGCAGCGACCCGGAGTACCGCCGAGTAAAGTCGGCGAGGTGACTTCGGTGTCGAAGGATGGACCGGCGACGATCGCCTGAATTACCGGAAGTCTGCGGGGGAGATTTTTATTGTGCGCGGCCGGAAGGGGTTGTTGTTGTTGTTTTTTTTTTCTTTCTTTCGGGACTCGGTTTTGTTCGGAGGAGCCGGAAATCTCGGGGATGAGAGAGGGATGTTTTTTTTTTTTTTTTTTTTTTTTTCCTTTGGATGAGGGCCAGTGCGATGGGGAATATATTTTTCAATTTGTATTCGATGAAAGGAAGAAAACGAAAGAAAATTTTTATTGATAGAAAGAAAAATTAAACGGCACGAGAGATTGGGCGCGAAGTGCGTTAGTACAAGAGTTGCATTTAAGACGTGAGGACGATGACGATTGTTTTCGATGGGGGACAGGATGTTAAAACGACGAATTTTTATGCCCGACCGGAAGTGTTTATTTATTATTCTACAGACGCGCGCGCGCACACGTCGTTTCGTACGGTGGGGAAAGGAGGCAGAGAGACGCGCTCGTGCGACACACGATAGACACGCCAGAGACGCGAAGACGACGACGGGGAGAAATGTTATTTGTGCGGGAGAGCGAGAAAGTTGGTTAACAGTGCGCGCGAGGCGATTTATATTAGCATTCGCATTGAACAGAAGAGAAATGATACACATTGAATTTACACACCGAAACAAAAACCATACACACGTACGCATAGATAGCTCTATATATTACGAATCTATAAATACTATATTGAAAAAAAAAAAAAAAAAAAAAAAAAAATCCACAAAAAAAAAAACCAGAAATTAAAATATATTGTATATTAAATTTGTATAAAGAACAAAACTTTTTCTACGGTTAATTTATTCGTGGGCGTATCGCGAGTACACGTAGGGGGTCAGGACGGGGGGAGGGAACTGCAACGAGACTCGAGATCCGGTCATCGTGCGCGACCGGAAACCGCCTTGGAAATTAACGCGCCGAAGACAAGGGGGAAAAAAAAAAAAAAAAAAAAAAAAAAAAATTCAAACTGAGCGAAAGACAAGAATAATAATTCGATCGTGTTCGTCTACACCTCACTGTACTGTTCAGCGGTACAGTGCACGTGGCAGATTAAAGTCGATATTTATCCAACCGACGAGTTTTCGATAGCGGGGAAACTCGTTGCGAGATGAAAATTAAGTTCCGGCAGCGAGGGAGGGTTCGTTGAAAATCGTCGATAGCGGACAGTCGAAAATGTTTGTCTCGAGTCGATGATCGCTTTTTCGGTCGAAAATTCGATTAAAAAAAAAAAGAAGAAAAATAAATTAAAGTTAAAGATTTTTGAAAAATCGACGATTTTTCATCGAACCCACTTCGGGGGCACGGGCGGTTCTCGAGGACCGAAGGAAAAAAGTTTCCTGTGTGCAGCGTGTAGAATTGAAAGGGCAATGCGCGAGGGCGACGATAATTGCAAATCCAGAAAAATAATTTGTTCCAGAGGCGCGCCGCCAACGAATATTCGTATAATCAAATGAAATTTTCATTCGAATAAAATGTATATCTGATTCAATTAAACGGAAAAAAAACTATTCGAATCGAATAACAATTTCCGGCCAGTGCGTCGAAATGTTTTTCCGACTCGTTAGGAAAACATTTTTCGCACGGGGTATCGTGCCTCGCGAAATTTCATTGCGAAACGTGTGAGAAATGGTCGAAGCTTCGGGCGTGCGTAAAATCGCACTTTACGCACCGACGAAAGTAAAATAATTTTTCTGGTTGCAATGAGAGAAAGAATGAGTGAGTAAGAGCGTGAGCGAGAAACGAAGATGCGCCGAAGAGAATGAGAATGGAAAGAGTCGTGTACAAGAGTAAGAATAATTAGAGAAAAGGTGACTGCGAAAGTGTTGGGAAGCGAGCCGGGCAGCGAGAGGGCGACGAGGGACGAGGCGTCTGGGTGTTTTGACTTTATTAATTTTCTTTCCAGTATTATCTAGTCTTGTGAACGTTTTGTCAACGTGTATAAACGATATAAGCTTTTTCGATATGAACGACGATGGGAATGGAGTGGGGGGTGTGGCGCGTGCGCGTGCGCAAACCCGGAAAAAAAAAAAAAAAAAAAAACAAACAAACAAACGAAGAAGTAACGACGACGAGGAAGAAGAAAAAGAAGATTGCGTGCGTGCAAGTCGAGAGAGAGAGAGAGAGAGAGCGTTATTTTTCA
This sequence comes from Listrodromus nycthemerus, assembly GCA_963978505.1. Lineage (NCBI taxonomy): Eukaryota > Metazoa > Arthropoda > Insecta > Hymenoptera > Ichneumonidae > Listrodromus > Listrodromus nycthemerus. The sequence goes on from OZ021684.1 coordinate 16,075,872, forward strand.
TTTCACACATCGTACCGCCATTTTGTATCGACCGAGTGCGAGAATCCATTTTGTGAGCGCGCGTGCGCGCGCGCGCGCGTCATTGACGGAAAGATAGAAATGCGTCCTCGCGAGAGGAGCAAAGAAGAAAAAGAGCGGAGGAGAGATTGATGGATTAATCCCGTTCCACACGTATTCAAATCTCGTAACGATTTATTCTCTAATAATATATGTAAAGAGAAAAAAATAAAATAAAAATAAAAAAAATAAAAATAAAAATAAAATAAAGCAAATAAATAAAGTGGGTCGAGCGGGCATGCGCGGTGATCGACGGAGGCGCGCATGCGCGCGAGCGATTTCGCATATACATTTGACTCTCATTCGTATCGAGTGCTCTTATTAAATATTTATAAACGTTTCTAATTTTAATAAATTATTCGCACATTATTAGACATTTAACTGTTGGGGGGGGGGGGGGGGGGGGGGGAAGCGTCCGTAAAGTCCGAGGATCGAGGACGGTGAAACAGAGTGACGCCATGACACGCGGGAAATTTAAAAAAAAAAAAAAAAACCAAAAAAAAACACGAAAAATCGTAATTTCGGAAATCCTCGTTGAAACAACTCACGATGAAAATACATTTGCTCGTCGCTCGTCTCTCTTTTTCTCTTTCTCATTTTTTTTTTTTTTTTTTTTCTATGTTTCCGCTTTACCCGACGTGGCGCATGCGCGGGCCAGACGCGAAACTTAAACGAAAATCGGCGCAACGCGCGAATTTCGAGGAGGAAGACTAACGAGAATGTGCGTTTAGTGCGACGAATCGCTCGGGATACTCGCTCGTAGACACGTGCCGGTTAAGTGGAAAGAAAAAAAAAAAAAAAAAAATTTTTTATTAAATGAATTACGAAAAAAAAAAAAAAAAATGGAAAAAATATTGAAAAAAAAAAAAAAAAAATCACCAATACTGTACTCTGTATGCGGACACACACGTCGATGTATAAAGTAATACTAGGTAGATATCGAGAGAGAGAGAGAGAGAGTGAGTGATGAGGAAAGAACGAAAAGAGAGAAAGAGAGACGGATTGTTTGAAAAAAAAAAAAAAAAAAAAAAAAAAAAAAAAATCCAATCGTGACGAGAATTATTGGGGCCCGAAAGCGTCGCCGATAACCATTGTAATACCTCGGAAAGTACGTCGGGCGCGAATTTTCCCGCGACAAGTCCTCGAGGAACGGAAGAATTAAAAAGAAAAAAACACACACACACACACACACACGCGCATACACACACAGACACAAAATAAAATAAAGATAAACAGAAATAAACAAGAAAAAATCCTTTTACGTTTACTTTAAGCCTACACGCTCTGTATATGTCTTGTAAATATATATTTGAAAAAATCGAATTTCCCGTCTATTTTTTCATTCTATTTTTTTTTTTTCTTAGTCCCTGTTCGCAGCCAAGAAAAAAAATAAAAATTCGTCTCGATAATTCATTGAATTCCAACGATCGTTCGAACAATTTATTCGATTCGAAGAATTATTTTTATAATTTTTTTTTTTTTTTTTTTTTTCCGTCATTAAAATAATCGTCTCGATAATTTAATACGAATTTAATAATTAAATATTATTTTTCTGGCTGAGCTTAACGTAGCCGTTTTTCTCGTGTACGATGAAAAAAAATTGTCTTTGAAGACCTCGTGGCCGTCCGCGGTGCATTACACAGCACAGATTTAACGAGGACAGATGTTAGATCGCAGCCGATTAATGGACGACTCGTACGCCGTTCACCCGCCCGCTTCTCCGTGGAACGAGAGAGCGAGATCGAAAATGGCGAGGAGCCGCGCGCACGCAGTGGGACGTCGTCAATGGAACGAACTATCCCTGCCTGTCCGGTCCTCTCGAGACCGGAGGGTCGTCGTACGAGGGAGCTAAACTTGGTTAATTATCGTCGTGAACGTGCCTACTACTCGCCAGCGATACTTAAACTCCTCCACGACGGCTCGCCGTAACGTTGAAAAAAAAAAAAAAAAATTCCCCATCGCAAACGTCTAGACACTATTTTTTTCCTCCGTCGGAGTGTCGATAAAAAAAAAAAAAAAAATTCAATGCATTCTTTCGAAATTCGATGTTTTTATTTCATTAATTCGAGAATAGATTCCGTCGAATAAATATTCCCATTCGAATAATGATTGTTTAAAATATCACTGCGTTAATTCTATTATATAAAATTGTTGAATCGTGTGTCGAAAAAAACCGTGATATTCCATACAGTCGCTGATTCACTGATGATACAACTACGATTCTTCACGATAATTTACTGTCGCCTCGTGACCAACGATTCTCCTCTAACCTCAAATTTTTTATTTCTATTGAAAGAAAAATAGCATCACGGAATAAGAAATACGGAACGTCCGTTCCGGCGTTCGTTGTACGGACGCTGTAAATTTTCTGCCAGTCACAGGAGTCGATGAATGAATAATCTTCGGTCGGTGCGTTGACGGGTAGTTTCTGTGCGTCGATGCCGACTCGTCGTGTCTCGCCGCAGCGATCCTGTAAAACGGGCATGAGAGCGGATGCGACGCGTCCGTCCATAGCAGGCTCCTTCACAGCGCGCGTTCGCTCGGTGACGCAGGACGGGAGCGAGAGAGGGGGAAAAAAACGTTGGGAGAAACGAAGGGAGAAAGAACGAAGAATTGTAGCGGAGCGAGCGGGATAAAACTAACGAATGGCGGAGCGCTCGGAGGCTTCGCTCGCACCGTGCCACGAACGGTCGGTCGAGGACTGTATCGGCGAGGAGCGGGGTGGGGGGCGATGCGATGGGAGTGGGGAGTAGAAAGAGTGGGACCACCGGAAACGCCAGTTAGGAGAGCGGGCCGCATCCGCCCGAGACGAGAATGGATCTAATGCGCGTTCCTGCACAGTCTCCCTTTTATAGAACTGCTGCTACACGCGCGGCAATGTCTCGCTGACGGTTGTCTTGTACGCTTACAAAGTACCGTACTCCCAGCTGAAATCGTGCGACGCCGCTTCGGCACGATTTCCGCGACGCATTCGAAAACCCGCGCGTTCTGCGATTGAGAGCAGAGTCGTCGGGGGAGTTTTTTTTCTTTTTTTTTTTTTTTTAGGTTTGAGACAATTTTTTGGGGACTTTTATTTTGTTATGGCAGTAGAGTTTGTCGTTGTTGATTTCCAACATTGTAGCCGTAAACGAGAGCCACGAAAAGACGGAATATCTGCCGAGGACCTCGCGAACTGCGCGCCGTCGGCGGGGCGTGGACGAACTATCCAGAGCTGATCAGCGAGGAGCGGCGGATAACCGCGAAGATCGACAGAGAAAGAGAGTAGCGGCGTGATGCGCCGCAGTACAATCTACAGTCACGACGCGGAGGGAGAGAAATATATTCGCAATGTTAAAACGGCCGGTTGTATATATTCGCTCGCGGGACGCCAGTTGCTTACGCTGTATCCGAGCTGGAGAGCTTTTCGCGGAAGCGGCATTCCTCGAACTCCACGGCCGAACGAACGAAGAGTATCTTCTCCGAGACTCCGATGGCGAAGCGCGTTTCACTCTTCTCTCGGTTGTACTTGCAGGTTAGGTGAAGGCGACACGGCGAACTGGTGGATCGCGAGGCGAAAAGGTTATGACAATAAGTCCGCGATTTCGTCACCGCCGACGGCGAGACTCCCGCCCGAGTGCCGCGCGCTCGGAAGATTCACCGATACTCTGAATAAAGGCGCAGGTGGTGAAGCGGAGACTGCCAGATCTGCTTTATCGACGGGAGAGACTCTTAAGTTTTTTTTCTGGTAGAGATTGGTAAACCTTTGAAACGCTCAATGGTTACGATTACTTTACTGGGTTAATTTCACTTTCCTCACTTAGGTGAGGGCAATGGTGGAACTTTCTCTTTTACCGATTGAGGGAAACGGTTGTATGATCGAATTTGTATAATTAATTCAATATCCCAACAATTTTTGAAAACTTCGATAGTAGTAAACGGTTCGGTGCGCACTTGGATTTTGGTTGGAAATTCCAAGTAGCGATGAAAATCCAATGCCGATTCAATGAATTAATGACGAAGGGAGATTTTGTTAGTCAAAATGAACTACTTGGATTCTGTATCTTAATTTTGTAATTTATCAATGTTTCGTGGAAACTGGAAGTTAGCAGCTTGACATTGCTTTCACTTACTTTGCCAAAAATGTTCTCGCCCAATAATTGCGGAAATTCTTCTGATTGCTCTATCGGTGCCTTCACCTCAAAATGTTTGTAATTTTGTTCTCTTGGTAGATACTTAGTCGGAGGAAAAACGCGGATGGAAGCTGGCACGGTACATCGGGGCGCGCACACGGGCCGTGCAGGGAGCATCAGAAGTATTCCCACGGAGAGTTTCGTGCTGCCAGCTAATAAGTAGCGTAGCGCGAAGAAGACCCGCGGGACACGAGCAGCATGCCGGGCCCACACGTTTCGTCCCACTCCCTTTATAGCTTTCCTCTTCATCTCCTCGCATCCTCTTTCTCCTTGTTCTCAGGCTCCTTCCTCCGCCTTTCCGCTTTCTCGCTCGTTCTTTCTCCCTTTTTTTCTTCTTTTTTTTTCCTTCCTCGTTCTTCACTGGCTGTATCGACTCTCCTCGAGTCTCGGACGGTACGTGAGGGTTCTTCGCCTAGCGCGAGACGAGGCAAGCTGCCAGTCCCACACACCGGAAATCCTTCCACCTAGACATGGAATTCGACCTCGAACCGAAACTCTCATACCGTTTCTACTCTTCTTCTTTTTTTTTCCTTTACTTTTATCCTCCATTCGAGGACCGGAAAAATCACTGCGCAACAGCTGTTCGAATTGACGGCGGATCGTCGATGTCTTCGGGCGAATTCGTGGCTTCGGACGCCCGTCGAACAATTCCATTCAATCGATGAGGAATCGAGAAAAAAAATAATAATAATTACTAAAAAAAAAAAAAAAAAAAAACGTCGATAGCTCGGTGTTAGCCCGTTTCGCTGCTACTGGTGGAACGTAGTAGTTATTAAATAGCGGATGCGGCGGCCCAAGACTAAGAAGAAAGAAAAATAACCGCCTGGCCGCTCGGTGTCACGTGACCGGAAGTCGCCCCTTCCAGTCCTCTCAGCCACCGCCCAGCCTTCCCCGCTCGGCTTCTTCTTCGACGCTCACGAGAAACTCCCAGCCACAGAGAAAGATGACGATGGCCTTGTCTCGTTCGCTATCGAAATCTAGCTGGCTCTGCAACACGCCCCGGCACAATGGCTCCGAGGTTATTATTATCATTGTTACTATTATTTAATAATATCTATCATAATCGTCATTGAATAATTTACTGTTACATTCAAAAGGCGTACCAACATCAGACATTATTAGAGACTGCTTTATATATTTTTTTAGATAATTTATACTCCCAAATCTTGGATAGATTCGTGATCGTCACTGTTGTTACTATTATTTATTTATTATAATTAAAAAAAAAATTAATAACCCAACGCCTGAATAACACTGTGAGAGACACTTTAATACATAGATTTTATAACATGATCGAATTGAATAATAATAGGAATTATTATTGTCATTACTCTTGTCTCGTTGAAATGCATTTTGCCATCGCTGACTCATACCTTTAAACTGCATTTCCAGAGCGATTATCGTCACCGTGTCGCCGCGCCTAACCCGCCCGATCGAGGGATCCAATTTCGAGTGCACAGGCAGCATTCTAGCTTCCGGTTAATCGTGTTCACGAGGCAGGAACCGGTAAACGTCTGGAACAAAAAAAACAAATGAACACGATAGAAGCGTAGCTCCTCGTCCGGCAATCTTCGTTTCAGTCTGATTCTTATTTCTCGTTTTCTCATTCCCTCTCTCTCTCTCTCTCTCTCTCTCTCTCTTCACCATCCCGCCTCTCGGCCGATCGGCTAACTCAGGCGCCCGATGTTTTCGCGTCGAAGCATGCCCCGCGCCGCTCGTGGCTCTCTCCCGTGGTTCTATATTAAACCGAAACGAAGAACCAAACAGTCGACCGATTGCGAAACGAGCGCTGATATTTTCGTGGCAGCAACAAGTAACTGCTTCCGGTCCGAAGCCGCTGCTGCTGTTCACTCGCTCCCCCCACACCGGGCCAGCCCCACCCGCCAGTAGCAACACACACCATCTCGACGAACCGAATGTTTTTCCTCGATCGAGTCCGACCGAGTTTGACGTCGTCGACTCCCCGTTGTCGCTCGTTGCGCCGCCATACCAGCCGGAAACACCCACGCGTGCCCATCGATGGCGCTGCAATCGACTCGGGAAGTGTCGCAATTATTTCTGCAGAATTACCGTCCTTTACGCGTTTGGTCAAATTACGGGAAAAGATCGTCATTCGGCGGTCCATCGGGGTCATCTCGGTCACTTATGTTTTCCGAGTGAAAGTTACGGTCGTTTTGGTGCGCGTCACTCGTAGGTCTTACACGAGGCTCGAATTGCCAAGAGCTTTGGACAGATGCAATATGACCGTCTTTTATCGGTCACGAATTTTTTTACATCGCAGGCATTCGCGTCTGTCTCGGGTCGAGGAATTATACTGACGGAAATTCTCAAAGGAGCGCCAATCGTCCGACAATTGGTGATTTTTCAACGAATCGATGACTTTCGAAAATATATTCAGATAAGATATAACTGATTTAGGATTTTTTAATCTTCATTCCTATACGCTGAGAAAGCCAAAGTCTCGAGAATAAAGCATCCAGGATTGATTGAGAGGTTAAATGACCGAAAGTTAGGAGGCGATGGAAAGATATCCGAAGCAACGAATAAATCGAAAGTTTTTCAAAATGAATGTAAGACGTATGTACGACGTATGAACGATCGGGATCGACGAAATGAGAATCGGTGCTAATGACGCGTGGTGTAAAGAAGCGCTCGTAGACTCAACAGCTGGTTCGAAGACAATGCCCGGAGATTCCGTGGAACTTCGTACCATTGTGCAAAGCTAACCTCTTCCGAGAATTTTCTCGAATAAGCAACGAATCATGCGTACATAATGTACGCATGGGAGCGGCTGGACGATCGTGTCTCATCAGTCTGTCGTTTAATTCGTCATTAATTTCGTACTGCAGCTAACCTCGAATTCGCTTCGTTATTGCGGAAAAATGACACGCGAACGTGACAAAGTTGACTCGAAACAAATGACTCACCGATACTCCCTTGTCACTGTCGCAAAAAAAAAAAAGTGAGATTTTCTTATATCTCTCTGGAATGTATGTCGAATAAAGCCGGTGACAGAAACGTGTGAGCTGAGGAATACGGAAGAGTCGGTAAAGGAACGTGTGATTCGTCTCCGCCCTGCTCGGCATTCATCTCGAACGCGATCGACAACAGAAGCGAATTAATTGAGTAACGCGCAGTCCTAGGTATGCGCGCGCAATGTGGAATTTTCTACGGCCAATCAGGAGTACTCTAGAGGAGAATGTTGTAACTAGACGTTGAACGTGTGCAGCGCATGAGGAATATCAACCGACGAGGCGAGCTATTTGAGGAGACGAGCTGGAAATCAGACGCCACAAACTACGTGGACGAGTCGGGCGCGGGCGACGAGAACGGACGATCCGTAGGAACGAAAGGAACGAGAAGAGAATGGCTCGCGTGTGACGCGTAACCTTACCAAGGTCACGCGGCTCGAAGAACAATGCCCAGGTGCAACAAACTCGGGTCGGCCCGTTGGTCCCGCGTCTTACGGGATGACCGAGCAACTCCGAGACTCGAGGACCACTGTTTGAGTCAGTTAAATTTTATGAACGATCCAGGCCCACCATATCGAACGCTAGATTCGTTCCCTCGGTTCTTCAATGCGCTTCCAACGAATGTTTGGAAATTATGATATTCGAGGATTTAAAAAATATTCAATTGAATTATTCTAAATCGACAATTAAATATATTCAACTATAACTATAATATAGATTTTAATCTGTTTATAAAATCAAATTATCGAAGAGGACAAGTCCAGGTGTGACGTTGATCTGAATTTTCTCGCGTTCGTTCGAGCGTTAGTTTCTCGCCTCGTCGGTGCATTCAGCTGTCGGGAGTCCCGCGTTACTTCGCTGCACTTTTAAAAGTCATTCATCCGTTCTCGTCGGGGAGCTCGCGGATGGCGACTCTTACAGGCCGATGCAGAGAGGAGTATCAAAGAGAGGAAAAAGAAGCGCAATGATGGGAACACGTGTGGCGACACAGCGTTTTATAGGTTATAACCGCTGAAGTTGTATGCGCTGCCGGAACGCTGAGCGAACTCAACACTACACATCCACTCTACCTACATACATGCATATATATATATATATGTATATGTATATATATATATATATATAATGGCTGGGATGCTCCAATAAAAACTTGAGCTCGCAACCGTATTATAATTTTAATATAATAATACATGCAGATAAAAAGGTGACGATAGAGCGGATAGCATAAAACCCACTGCTAATTGAAGCGTAAACAAAGAGGTCAGTGGATGAGGGCGTAAATTCTGTTCCATATATATATATATATACAACTTTGTAAATATTATAATTTTTTTTTTTTCTAACGCCGGAGAATCGGAGAGGTTGGGAAAATAGCGTGACAATCGGTCCGGCGAAAACGAGGGAGATACAATAATAGAGACCGAACACAGCGCCATCGAACGGATTCTCACGGAGTTTGGTAGACGCCTCACCGAAGCGCATGCGCTCGTCATGTGTCTCTTCTCTCGACGGGGTTAATGAAAAAATTATTTCTGATTGTTACATTTTATTTCTTTTTTTTTTCTTTCTGAGAGATAAAAAGTCGAGCTCCATGGAGAAGATGGCGGGAAGGAGAGCAGCGAGAACGGAGGAGAGGAGGATTCGTGCACGAGACAATTGAGCGGGCAAGCTCGGTGCCCCGGGCGAGGGAGGGGCGCGACCCATTATCTCGGCTAATTATCCCGGCTAATAGCGTGCACTGCGTCGGGTTCCCCTTGTTTCTGTTTTTACTCCTTAATCATCTCATCTTTCCCTCGAATTCTATATATAGCGCCACCTGACTTACTCCACCGAGGAGTTCAATTGTCGCTAATTCCGTGGTTGAGGAACGTGCCCGGTATACCGACCGAGCGTCGTCCCGCTCCTGGCCCGTCGCTCGAGTTCCACTTTAACGACGTCGAGAGAGTTTCACTTATTATCGTGGCATCCTCCACGGCCGGACTTTATTGTACGACAATCCAGTTTGTCCTTCTGAATCCCCTTCCACGTTTCATCCCCACCGGATTTCCTCATTTCGGCAGGGAAACATTTTCGATACGTTACAATAATTTTTTTTCCTGTAAAATCGAAGGACGTTAAAAATCATTTTAAAAATTCTACAAAATTTTTTTTTCTTCATTCGATGTAACGTAGATTGAGAATTATTAATTTTTAGGAAATATCTTACATCTCCCGGACGATAAAGCACGTTTCCGAAATGACTATGAAACCTTTCCCTGGAACATAAAAAAAATATTATTATTATAAAATTTTTTAACATATTTCATAGAATTCGAGTGATCGAAAATTCGTCAATAATCATTGAAAAATATTTTTCCCCGTGTTATTTTATTTATCTCCGTACTCTACGCGCTCTGTGTGTGTCTTCTCCGTAACTGGATTCTCCACTGTAGGTTCATCGCGCCGCTTTCCTCGTTGCTCGGTACTTCACTCGTGCACTCTTTATCACGACCGATCTTATAACTCCGCACGATAGTTTCTTCTCTTTTGTATCGTTCATTTCTGCTCTCTCTCTTTCCTGTCCTCTCTCTCTCTCTCTCTCTCTCAGGCACGCCGTCTCGAAACTACGTTGGCCACTCCCGTTTAACCCATTCAACTTATTCTCCCGAACGCGCTACGAGTCTTTAACGCTTGTGTGACTCGCTCGTCGCTGTTTCGACGCGAGTGCGAATCCCTCTTTTATGCCACGGAACTGTTCAGATAACCGTACATGCTCGACATTACGATAGCGATTTTATTGCTAACGGTCTTGAGATTGCTATTTGTGATATTATATTTTTTTCACATTAGCATGACCGATACTCGATAATCTTGTATTTGAAAAACCGGGAGTGACATTCCGTGTAGTTTTCTCCCTTCCGGTTCTGAGCTGAGATCAATCTGAAAGAAAAAAAAAAAGGAAGTATCAAAACGTGGAGAAATTTTTCCTTACCAGAAAAAAAACGTTCTCAAATTGTGAGGTTACTTCCTGTCGCATATTGGGAATTTTTTAGCGTCGAACCATCGACGATAAACTCTACGGACACGTTTTCATTGGTCCTTTGTTTTCGGCGGGAATTTTGAATGAGAAAATTACCCGACGTGCCGTTGCTCTCGATTGGTCACGGTTGAACATTCGCTCTTTGACGTTGGCTTCGTGTCTTGAGAAGTCTTCCACGTCCGGGCATCGATGACGAGTACATAATAATTATAACGATAGTGATAACCTTGAGATAGCGACGTCGAGTGCGATCGTTCGTCGGGCGGCGTTAATTCTCTTCGGATATGTGGACATTCGGCTGGTTTACTCTCGACGCTCAATGACCGAACAGTTCTCGTTAATGAATGAAACGTACCTTCGACACGGTCAGTGGCGTCGCGTCGAAATGCAGACGCACGAACAGCAATCAGCTGCTCTCCGTTCGTCGTCCGTGAACTCGACGCCCAGTCGGTAATTGTGAGCGGTAGTTGCGAGAACTCCGAGACGCGGCGCTGCCGTCGATCGCGACGAGAAATTTCACCGTGTGGAAAATGTCCGTAAATCAGAATACTCGTGTCAATTGTTATTTAGAAAAAAAAAATAAAAAAATAACCTTTTCGCTATTCTTTTTAAGTACCTGGCGTCGAAACGTTGCCACGTTTCACGGTAGACGCTGTTTCACGGTATATAGGTATACACGAAACAAACAAAAAAAACCTTGAAAAAACATAACGAGAATACACGGATCAATAAATATCTCTCGGCTCACCTCGCCCAGCTACGATTAATCAATCGTCTTATCGTTCACGTTCCAAACCAGAAGTACAAGCTCGGCCGTTCCGTGGAAATTTCTACCACAAGCAATTCCACATTTCCCGTGCTGATCCGCGTCCCGTTCCACGTTCCTTGTCTCTCCAAGAATCATTTCGCCTACGATCGAGAAAAAAGATTTACCGAACCGGAAGTGACGTTCTCTCATAACGAAGTCACTTTCCGTAAGAAAAAATAAACCTAGTTTTTTTTCGGACCGGAAGTGAATTTTTCCCGGATGACGTCACTGCGGGAGGAATTTTTTTCTTATCGGATGTGACGTTGCGAAGAAATTTTGTATTTTTTTTTCGTTTATTATTTACGAACTGTTTTTTTTTTTTAAGTACTCGACGTCGAGACATTATCGTGTCGCATGACACGTGCTGTTTCACGGTATGTAAATATGCATGTTTAAAAAAAAAAAACGTCGAAAAATGTAAGGAGAATACATGTAGCAATAAATATGTCTCACCTAACCTCACCGAGCGCCGATTAATCAAGCGTCTTATCGGTTACGGTTCGAACCGGAAATACGAGCGTCCTCGCCTCGTGGAAACGTTTACCACACGCAATTCTACATTTCCTATGCCGGTTCTCGCCTCGTTCAACGTTCCTCCACTGTCCCTCTCGCTCTCTCTCTCTCTCTCTTCCCCCCTCTCGCCTTCGCAAGTCCTGCATCTGTGTTATCTCCATCGTCGATACGAACTACACAACGCCCCGAGGCTACTGTAGTACGCCCGACCGTTTGCCAGCAGCGCCGCAGATGCCACCAACTTCGATCCGTAACGTTACGACTATGCATAAGAAAAATACATTCTCGATCCCTGAACGTGTACAATTTTATTTGTTTCACGAATACAAGAAATTTAATCCGACCCTTGTAATCGTTTCGGCATTGTTTTAAGCATAAAAAAAAAAGTTATAACAGTCTTCCATACGCGACCGAATAATCGGACGGTGCGACGGAGTTTTGCGTACAATGTAATATGATTTTTGTCCATTGATTTAATCGATAAATCAAAGAGAAATTATTTTAGTCGACGGGAACTTGTTGACTTCCTCGGAACAATCGAAATCTACGGTTGCCCGAAACGTGCGGACATTTTTACTCTCCTCTTTAGTTTCCACCGTAGTCAACAAAAATGACTTCAACTATCAGCTTTACCCTGTCTCGAGTCACTTTATTCGTGGAGGTAAATCGTTCACGGCCAATAACTCTTGGAATTTGGAACTGCTCTTCTTAACCGTGAATCGATACCTTTACCTTACCCGAACGGTAGCTGACCGTCTTGAGTCTATCCAGCTAAGGAGGTTATGTATGCGCGTCGACGTTACGCTGTTGATGCGTGAACGGTTACACAGCAAAGCCCCGCGCCGTCCGTGTGTGCCTGTGCGCGCGCGCGCATGACCGTGCGAGATAGACGAACGGACGAGAAAGAGCACACCGTGCGTGTACGCGCTCCAGCGTACAACACCGCAACGTGCCTTACATAACGTATTTTGACGACCCCGACGGAACGCGATAGCCCGTGCGCCGGAAGTACGTCCCCACTTCCCTTCCCCGCGTCATCGCGGGGGCCACCTCTATGTCCGTCTTTCCATAGTTCGTTCTCCCTCCCCCCCCCCCTTCGCCCCCCCCCCCCCCCCCGCCGCTACTCCGCCTGCTCGTTCGTTCGTTCACTCGAGCTCTACTGTGACTCTTCTGTAAGCGTCCGCACGCTCGATCCGACAGCCGCCAGGCTGGCGAGCTGCGTCGCCGAACACGCCGTCCCTTTTCCTTCTCGCAAACTCGCCAACGACAAATTATGCAATGTCGATGCACGAGAATAACAATCCGCAGATCGAATGAACGAACGGATGAAAGAATTCGAGACGAATCAAAAGAAAACGGTGGAACGAGAGTTTAAAGAGAAATTTGAGGTTAAGATCGTGAAAACGGACTCCGCCGTGCGTTTTCGCTCTGGCGGTCGGTCTCCAAGAAATTATAGGATCGATGCACGACAGGAAACAAACTCAAATATATGACCAAGCGATGTCGATAGTTTTTAATAATCGAATAACGTTGAGAAACGGACTGGAAGATCGTATTAATAATGATAGTGAAGCCCGTCGTATGTATTTTCTCGGAGTAGATTGTAATAATAGAGCGTGTTGAGGTGTACGCTTGCTAGGCTACGGGGCTGGGCGCAGCTTGTACCGTAGCGTAGAGCCGCGGCACAGAACGGGAGCAACCTCCGATTACAGGCTCATCCGATCGCACCTTTACGCCCGATAGCCCCGACCGTTCGTTCCCTCCGCTACTCTCCCGCCGCGCGGCGCTCCCAAGCCCAAGTGTAACAAGCCTCTCGCTGCAGCAACAACGCCGCATAACACATTTCACAAAGCGAACCATTCATGCGCTCTCCGCAGATTAAGCGGGCAGGCAGCGGGAGGGACGAACGTTGCCGCTGCCGTTCGACGGGCGCTACCGTCGTGCCGATTATGCATCGCGCGTTCGGCGGTCTCCTCCCGCGTACGTGTGCGCAACGTCGTGCCTGCCAGTGCAGCGCCGAGAAATTAAGCCCGTCCGCCTCTGTGTGTGTGCGTGTCTCGTAACTGAGGAATGATAAAGTGTGCGAGCCGGAGCCGAGCGTACGTGACGCACGGATGCGTGGCCTCCATGAACAATAAATGTGCAAACGGCTCTGGCTGTGTACGTTCGATGCATATAAGCGTATCCGCCAATGGTGGCGAGAGAGTGAACTGGTGTTACGAGCCAGGACGTCGAGCCGCTTCGTTACCGAGGCCGTTAGCAGCAGCGAAGCTGCTCGCCGTCGCTCTAAGGGATAAAAATTTAACGTCGGGGCTATTCGGTTCTATCGTGTGGGACACACACACCGTCCGCGCGTGTTTGCCTCTCGTCTATGTTTCGGTAGGTGGCAGGCGAACGTTTTTATAATGGTTGCCCGATAAGCCTCTGTGCGGCCTTCGACTGTAGCGGCCGGGAGGGCCCTACGGCCTTCGGCTTCGCCCTTTGCGCTCGCATTCTCCGCACAATTCTCTTTTCTTTATTACGTTTACGCGACCTGCACGCTACGGCTGTGTGTGTGTGTGTGTGTGTGTTTGTGGTCGCGAGAGCGCTGAATGAACGGAGAGGAAGCCGTGTGTACAGCCTCGGCGTTATAATTATAGTGCGAGTCGAGCGGAGCCCGTAGTTGACCACCGTCGGTAATCCTATTGTCAATAATTGTTGGGTAGTGATACAGAAACGCTCCGCCTCGGGGAACACGAACGGGAGGCTCCGCGCACTATCGTACGGCCTCGGGGCACGGTAATCGCGCGAGCGGAGAAGCCGCGAGCCGCTTACTGCCGACGAACCGGAAGCAATTCTAGTCAGCCGGAAGTCACCCCAAAATGGTAACATCCGCTCTTCGTTGACTCGGGGCTATAACGCGCTCCTGCCGTACCAACTGCGGTGCCCACGCGGCGACTATCGAACACTGAGCGAGCGAGGAAGCGAGAGATCATTCGACCAACCTCGCTCTCCTGATGCGCTTTCTACGGCTTCTGCGCCGGAAGTCGAGCTATTTTCGTTGCGACGAAGAAACGCAGCGCGACAGGCCATAACGAATCCGAGAACTCTTCGAGACTGCGGGTTGGAAAATTTTTTTTTGGGAATTAAGATGCAACTCCTCGGTCGGTAACAAAAACTGCGATCCAAATTCGTCTGGTATGGTTCATTTTCTTAAGGGAAAGTATACGAGAACGGTGAACTGGAGAATTACTGTGCGTAGTAATTCTTCAATCCGGAGTTCTCACAATTTTCTCACGAAATGACACGACTTGGGAGATTTTTGAGTTGCGAAATTGCGTTAAAAAATCTGCAATTTTTTTTCAAATAAAGGGGTACGTGCTGAAAAAGAATCAAATGCAGTTTTATACTATCAATGAAGAAGAACACGGAATTATCGGGCGCTGTCGGTAATGAGACCGTCTTACGTTATCGACCTTACCAAGCTTCGCTTTCATGAGATCTCCCTCCAGACGGGCGCTTTTCGAAAACTCGCTCGATTACAACGATAGGCGGATTTGTTTCAGAGTGCAGCACCTTCCGACACGAGTATCGCGCAACGTCAAAGTAGAGAAATGGATGAAATTACGAAAACTTTTGTGACTGTACTTTCACGATACAAGATATTAGTGAAAAAAAAAGCTCATAAATGCGGTTGAAACAATACGGTAATTTTACGAAATATTAAAATACCGTCTACATCGGAGCTAGATTTCTTTTTTGTTGCCGAAGATTTTTATAGATGGAGCGTCCGGCCATCTGCTGTTTTACCGACGGGAACGGAGTTCGATGTCTTCGGTAGTCTGACCCACCGACGAGAGAGGCACTTCCGGTTTTCGGACAACAGCCGCGCGTGCGTCAAACTTTCGAGCTCTTCACGCTACGACCAAGATGGTGAGTGTTTCGTCCCGAGCGAAGGGGAAAAAGTTATCCACGAAAATCCGCGGCATCTTTGCACGAGACGAAACGAAATTGCCAACGAAATCTGCCCTCGATGTTCGCGAACGAGCGAGCTTCGATGTTTTTGCCTAATTCGCTCGCAGACAATTTAATTCCTCAAAAGTTGTGTAGTCGTTCGTCGCGCAGAATCACTGATTCAGAGTTTCCTCGTGTAAACATGCCGCAGCATGCGTTCGTTGAGGTCCGAGACTTGTGTCGTAACAACGATATATTTTGCAGTCCACACACAAGAAGAAGACTAGGAAGCTCCGCGGACACGTGAGCCATGGCCACGGTCGTATCGGTAATATCCACGATTTTCTTTCCTTTTAAATCCTAACCTCACTTTCGACACTCGAAAAATGAATCTTTTTTTCGGCACTCAGGCAAACACAGGAAACATCCCGGAGGTCGCGGTAATGCTGGTGGTATGCACCACCACAGAATCAACTTCGACAAGTACCATCCGGGTTACTTCGGCAAGGTATAAAAAACAAAAATAATTCAGTTGTTTTTTTGCATGAAAATAATGACGATTTAAAACGCTTTCACCGGCGACCTGAATAACATTGAATGCAATAAACGGATTCTGAAAACTTAAAATCAACTTTTTGTTAAGAATTTTCGGATTTATAGAATTAATGTGATTTTCTTTTTTTCTTTTGGTTCATAGCTAGGTATGAGGAATTATCACTTGCGTAAGAATACCAAGTGGTGCCCGTCTCTCAATCTGGACAAGCTGTGGACTCTCGTGTCCGAGCAGACCAGGCTAAAGTACAAGGATGCGACCGACGGCAAAGCCCCAGTGATCGATCTTGTCAAAGCTGTAAGTTCGAAGCTGCTTAAAAATTAAAAACATGTGTCTCAAGGTCACCTGGACATCCTTAAAGTTCTGGAACGGTACTCAAATTTTTCCCATCTGTACAAAAATCTTGTGTTCTTGAATTTCACACGACGGACTTGAATTTTTCACCGAACCGTCTTTATTGTTGTTTCCGTATGTTTTTCCAAGTGATCGAAATATTCGAGATGTATCCACAAACATATGCGGATAGTTAGTAATATAAGAAATTGCATTTAAGAAAGCACTTTATGATTCAGCTTCGTAAATATTAAATGCAATTATTTTGTTGGTTTCAGGGTTACTACAAGCTCTTGGGCAAGGGACGTCTGCCTAAACAACCTGTTATCGTTAAGGCCAAATTTTTCAGCAAGCTCGCGGAAGATAAGATCAAGGCTGTCGGCGGCGCCTGCGTTTTGTCCGCATAAACCTCATGGTACGTTTAATCTTCGTTGTTTTTTAAACTCATTGTGATAGGTTTTCTTCTGTTTTCTATTTTTCTTCTCGCTATAATATGATGTTACCGAACGGGCGGTCTGAACAGTGCGTACAACACTGTAATCCTTGTTGAATGTGTTCACTCGCTGATTTTCTGGTGAATCTCTTTACCGTGTGAGAAAAGCGAATTGTTTACCCGGTTTAACGGAAATTTTCTTGTTTGCTTGCAGAAGGAGTGTGGACGACGAAGATTCGGTACGTATTCGACAAATTTCGTTAATGAACAATATTATTTCGGGCCGCTCGCATGATGATCGTGTGAACGGGCGGACTGAATAGTGCGTACAAACACTTCTCATCGTGTAGATTGTTCATATCTGATTTCAAAGCTCTCCAGCAATCTTGTACCGGTTCCGATCGAAGCGATATCATCAGATTTTTTTTTTTAAATCTTTTCAGAACCTGAAGAACTAATTCGATCCTGTACAATTGCCAGCTCTGTACTATTCTATAATAAAACAAAGAAAAAAACACAAATATGCCTTATTTTTTTTTACCTTATGTATTTTCCCAAGTTTCTTTTCCTCGTAATATCGTTCTGAATTCCTTTCTCAAATTACATTTATCATTGGTTTGGCAATAATATATAAAGCGCTCCCAGTTGGATTTCTTTAACTTATTGTCGGATCCGCATCGCCGTCCTCAATAATTCTTGACGGTATTCCGCCAGCAAACAGTCTCGAAGGAGGTGGAACAAGTTGGAACATCGGTAGTTTTTTTTTTTTTTTTTTTTTTTTTTTTTTAGTAAATCGTGTGAGAAAAATATTGCACATGCGCAAAACAGGCTAGTTACTTATTCCTCACGTCACGAGCTTAAAAAAGGGGAATTTTTTGTAGACTCCTTGCAACGAAAATTGCTATCTATTTCTTCTCCAACTTCAGAAACAAAATGACTTCGATCGCCAACTTTATGCCATTTTTTAATAATAAATGTTATGTCTTCATTCAAGTCATATTTGTCAATGATTTTTACACTAAAGTATAAATTAAATCTGTGTCCAGTGGAAATTCGTACAGACTTATCAGAGGTCACGGATCCGCCGTGTTCGATGGTTCTTACGCTAGATGAGGCGGAGGCGGTGGAATTTGCATTCCGCCGGCCAACAGTGCGGGAGGAGGTGGAACAGGATTGAACATTGGCGGTCTGGGAGGTGGAGGAACGGGCATCATCGGGGGACCGAGTCCAGGTCGTATCAGAGGGACAGGAGGTGGCGGAACCTTTCCAACGGATGGTTTTTCGTTTTTAAAAGCGAATTGCAAGAAAAATTGTTTGGTGTCCTTGTTCCAGTGAGTCCAAAATTTTCCTTCTGCCTTTTCGACCTCTCTACTAGGAACCTAAAAAAAAAAAGAAACAGGGCACATCACTTACTCATGTTTCACGGTTTTTGTTTCTTATGAAGGAAGTAAAAATATAGTATAACTATAATCAAACCATAATTAAAAACGAAATTTTCACAAAAAAGTAAAGGAACATCATGAGAAAGCCATATAAAAAAGTTAAATTGCAACCTGTATCTAAAAGTTATTTGAAAATTTCAACATCCACCTGCTTTAAACTGTATTTTCGAGTAAAGTATAAACAACACCGTGTGCAAAGTACTTTACAGATTTGTTCTTTACTAAAACAAAACTCTTCTATGAAAAGGCAAAACAAGCTCACGTCAAGAACGTTTACTCAATCATAATCACTATTACATTTTATCCCGGTGGGACTCACCTTGAATGCTATCGTTTCGTATGGTTCGGCTGCGAACAATAAATATTGCCACTTGCGGTCAGGTGGTTCGACACGCTGTTCGTACGCAGACATAAATCGATGACGCGGGATAACGTTGTCCGCGACTTCTGGATAATCAACTTGAAAGAGCAAACTCTGCTGTCCGGACTCAGGATCGCGTTGCTTCGTGACCCGATAACCGGGTCGTCCAATCTTAACAAACTTCTTTGGTTCAACGCGTGGTTTTTCAGGCGCCAGAGTTTGGGGTGCTTCCTTGGCCTCTTTGGCTGCTCTCCTCGCAAGATTGGCCTGATGCTTCTTTCCCTGCGTGTGGGCGAGATAGCTACCCTCGTTGTTGTGAAGTGTTAGACACAGCTTGCACTCGTAGGAGCCCAAATGATTTTTCATGAAGTACGGATCCTTGTTCAGGTCAATCGTTTCGAGGGCGAGCTGCCGAAGTCGCTCTCGACGATCACGATTGTTCTCGGACCATGAGGCAACTCCTCCGCCTCCGGTCTTGCCCCCGGGACGATTTTGAAAGTCCATCCTGACGTATTGTTTTCAATACCACCTGTGAACAATAATATTTATTGTGTCATCGAAGTGTAAAGCGAGGCTAAAGGTC
Source organism: Listrodromus nycthemerus (assembly GCA_963978505.1). Lineage (NCBI taxonomy): Eukaryota > Metazoa > Arthropoda > Insecta > Hymenoptera > Ichneumonidae > Listrodromus > Listrodromus nycthemerus. The sequence continues at coordinate 16,095,048 of OZ021684.1, forward strand.
AACATAACCTCAAAATATTTATATTTATATATTTTCACGTCACGAGAAATTCACACAGAAGCAGATGCACAAAGTGAAAACTTATTTTCTATAAATAAATAGTAATGATCAAATAAGAACTGCGAGGTAAAATGTGTATTAAATTAACGCAGAATACTCCGGAATTCGTTTTGGACGTTACAGATGTTACGAGGAAAAATGAATTCAAAACTTTATCTCCGTGTCTCGAACTCATACGTGTTTGACCTCCCGTAAGCTGGGGGTTATGACTGCCAAATTGCGTGTTCAATGAGACTTGTAAGTTTTTAAAGTGCATACGTACCGGACGGTAAATTGATGTTTTGTCACGGGGTACACACAACAAAACAAACCTCGACAATCGCAAATTTTTAGGGGTTGAAACCTGGGTGGCCGGGAGTGAAACTTCCATTTTGACCAACCTAGTCGAACGAAAAATTTTTAGAACACTACGAGTCCCTAAAACCAGTTTTTCACCAATCAGTTACCGCTTTCACTGAATGTTATAGCAGTCTTTGTATCGTTCGCGTCGACAGCGCTGCCAGGGACTCATTTTTACCCAAAATACGTGAAATTAATATGTTGATCGAAATTGGGCGAAGTTGGTGATAGTAGATGTTTCGTTTCCTCAAAAGCAGCCTTACTGCGCCATCGATCACATAAAAAACGGCTACCTGCTGTTTCGCTATACTAGTTACTTTTTGGTGAAAAGTTATTCCGACTGAAATGAATTTGGCATAAATTCTACTCTGCACACTGTCAACTTTTTGTATCCATCCGAGCGCCGACTATCAACTAAAACCTACCAAATCATCGAGTATCGAAGAATCATGGCATCGAAGGAAGAATCGTCGGTCTACGACATGGCGTATCGTGGAAAAACTGCGGCCGTCAAAATTCTCATAAATGAGAACGAAAAATTGAAGACGCAAACGGATTCTGTGCGTGTTAACCCTGCGCCGGGTTCCGCATGATCATACCTTATAAACAATGTATTATTTTTGTGCAGAACGGTCGTACGTTATTGCACTGGGCTGCTCTGGGAGGCCACGAAGATCTCGTTCGACATCTACTCTCGATTGGCGCTTCCGTTGATCAACCCGACGACGTAATTCCCTTTAAATCACTTTCATAAATCGTACAAATTTCTTGTATTCCCATTTGCAGCCGTACTCGCACGGAGTGACGTAGCAAAGCATGTGCGCGGCAGCCATAACTGCTGTAACGGAGCATGCGCGGAAAACGGCGGGAATTGCACTTCGGAATACAATAGCGTAATACAAATATATTGCTTGCACAGACGAATATGACTCCACTGATATTGGCGGCATCGGCGGGTCGTGAGAAAATCGTTAAGATTTTATTAAACGAGGGAGTCGACGTTAACAAGAAGAGCGACGAAGGACATTCGGCTTTGCAATATGCTGCGAGTAAAAATTGGCCGCTTATATGCGCGTCTCTAATCGAAAAAGATGCTGACATAAATATCGCCGATAAGAGAGGAGCCACACCACTCCATAGGTCCGCATCCAAAGGGAATTACGCCATTGTCAATATGCTCCTTGAACGTGGAAAAAGTCTCAACATAGGTAATCTTCATGACAATTTCGTAGCATGTTTTAATAACTAGTAACGATCATATCTTTCATTGCAGATCAAACCGATATGTACGGAAACTCTGCGTTGCATCTGGCGTGCGAGGAGGATCAACGCGAAGTCGCCAAAATTCTCGTTTCCAAGGGGGCCGACACAGAGCTGACGAACAGAGAGCGCAAAACCCCTCTCGATATGGCGAATCCTACGCTTGCTCGTCAAATTCACGAGTTAAAAGAAAAAATGTAAGAGAAAAATCGACAATTAATATTCGAGGAGAGCAATTTACGATTTCATTGTTTATTGTAGATTCTTTTTGTATATCTATATACGCAATCGACTATTGTGTTCAATCCATATAAAACGTATCAAAATTCGTTCTTTTCGTTACAATTTCTTATAATCCCTCCGTAGATATATTCACTTCGTTCGCAGTGTTCATTCTCCAAGTATAATTCTCACTTCGTTCGCTTCATATTAACAAATCGAGCTAGTTGCTTTCTCGGCTTTGCCATTCGAAGACATCTTCAGTCACTTTTCCATTGAGATTTTGGATTCGATTCATCGAAGCGTTTCCAAAGCGGGGCTAGACTACCTCTCAATCTTGACCGTCTTATATACAATACTTGTACTAAGAATTGTTGGACCAAGAGATTGTGGGCAGTCAATTAATAATACGATCAATTGGTTTTTTTTGCTCCTCGTGGCTTCTCCGGATCCACCAAGTCTCGCATTAACAATCCTTTCAGCTCGTGATATTCGACTCGTACCAATCACCTATGTCTGTGTCCTTATCGAAAATCCTCCCGTTTTCAATTCGCATGATTCATTTTGTAAAGGCCCTATTCAGTATATGTATAATTAATCTATATATATATATGTATGGACTCATGCGCACTAATTATCGTTCATCTTGAAAAATATACTAGCTCTCACATTATACCATGCATAAATGCCTTGGAGATACAGGGTTTCGTTAAATTGCTTACAAAAATGCACGTACAAAATTCCGTTTTGCCCTACACACATATTCGTTTGAACAAGTAAATTCAGTTGGTTGATTTTGTTTCGTTTGCTTGTTTGTTTGTTTCTTTATTGTTTAATGATTTTTTAATTGTTCAATGATCAATAATATTTAATGTATGGTCAACCTGACATAAAATTCAAATTTCATCACGTTTGCGTTACAAAGTCGAGAGTCCGATAGCTCGACAGAAAATAATAATTCGAACAAAGTGGGTCAATGAATGTTGCTAAAAAATATCGGTGCTACTGTAATCGTGAAAGGAATAAAACGAAAAATAAAATAGCAATACTTTTAAGTACAAATGAAAAAATTATAATATTCGATTTACTTTTTATTGTTTTCTTTTTGTTTTTTCGCAAATGCAATGTATAAACTGGAGAAGAGGAAAGCTTAGAGTCTATATTTGTATTAAATATATTACGTATAATGCCAAAAAATATTTATATAAATGCATGTGCGGGTGTACGTCATATAAAAACAACGTTTTTTCTTTAAAGGTTTTTTTTTTGTTTCAAAGAATCATGGTAGTTTTGACAGAGAACTTGCTTAGAACGTATGGAAAAATACTGGGAGAAACTTAGAATGTCGAAACATAAAACCGTTAAAAATGAACGTAACTTAGTAATGATCGTTGAGTTTCGCTCCTTATTTGTCTCTCCTCTGGCTCTCCGTATACAATTAGTTAATCATTGAAATAATTAACGATTACGTTTAATAGTATAGCGGGATGATGCTGCTCGTAATATAGTAGTAATAAAATAAACGTTAATGTCTTAATACCTACCTAAGTGTTATTCGTGTAATCTTAATTATGCAGCGACCTGCCATGCTTTTTCGTTTGCTCGTTTTTTTCTTTTTCTATTTTTCATTTTTTTTTAATCATTTGTTTGTCTTTTCTCTTCTCGCTCCTGACATTTCCCGAATCGCATTTACAAATTCGATCACGTTTGCATAAAGAACCGCTCGGCGGTTAGTTAGTAAGCTGTAGAGTTATGTACACATTCTTTCAACACTTTCTCTTGATGGCATCTTATGGGAAGTGGTATATATATATTTGTATATATATATATATATATTTCTACTTGAAAACAAAAAAAAATAATCGCCTTTCTTAATTACCTTTCTACGACGTCACTTCTGCCGGTACATTGCCGGCCGTGGGCGCAACAACACCAATATTTTCATCGTTCGAATACCCTCATGGATTGATCTTGATGCGACTTCGTCAGTGCGGCGTCACTAAAACACCTCGCTGATGACTCGTTTTTATTTTATTTTGCTTTTTCTTTTTTCTTCTTTCCTCGATCACCTAAGTTAAGATGAATTATTCTCGCCTTCGTATGGGCGATCTATTATGCGTTATAAAGTTATTGTTGCATATCGATAACCGATTCGATTCAGTTTACACTCTCATCGCCGTCCATGCTCTCGTCCTGGGTCGTCAAATCGTCGCCTGAGCCACCCGTTTGCACTGATCCCCGTTTCGTCAGTCTCGTCGAGCTCAAACTTATCGGAGCTCCGCCACGCCTGCAACATACAATGAACAAAAATTTTTTTTTCGAAATAGCGTATCGATTCGGGGAAATTTTTTTTTTTTCTTCTTTGACTCCTGGATATTCAAAATACCAACTAATACGTAAATTTAGTTTTATTTTCCAGATCAACAGACACGAGTCGATAACTCACCTCAGCTTGGTCTTGAGATTTGCCACTTCGCGAGTCAGTGTTTCGTAGGACTCCGTCATCTCCTCCATTTCTCTCTTGGCTTTTCGTTTTAGAACCTTGTGCGTGCTGAGCTCCTCCTCGGTCTCGTCGAGCTGCCTCTTCAGGGTTTTCACTCTGATGTTAGCCTTTTCGACCTGTTCCTTGTACTGCTCAGCGTTCCTCCTCTCGTCCTCCAATTGCAGACCCAGTTCCTTCAGTTTCTTGTCCAATTTTCTGTTTATCTTCTGTTGAGCGAGACGTTCCTTGGCCTCGGTCTCGAGTTGCTCGTCGAGATTCGATATCTTCGATTCGAGAGCCTGAATCGTAGCCTTAGTCTTGGCACGTTGATTGGTCTCCAGTTCGGCGAGTTTCGCCTTCAATTCCTTGTTCTGTCTTTCCAGCAGGAGTCTCTGCGACTCGAGCTTCTGTGTCGCTGTTCGTTCCGTCGCGAGATCCGTCGTCAGCTGTTCGACGGTTATCTGGCTCTTGCGCGTACGATCGGTGAGGATCTCACCGTTCGACTGTTCCTCCTCGAGTTCCTCCTCGAGGGTCGCGATTCTCGCTTCGAGTCTGCGCTTCTCGTCGAGCATGAGGGTTCCCTTGTTGGCGTTGTTGTTAACTTCCTCCTGAAGCTCGTCCCGCTCGTTCTCCGCTATACGTTTCGCTCGCTCGCTGCTCGCCAAGTCTTCGGTCATCTGCAGCAGATCGGCCTCCAGACTCTTGACTTTGCGCTCGGCCTCCTTCGCCCCCGCAGCCAACTCGTCTCTCGCCGCCCGGGCCTCCTCGGTCTCTCGCGTGCAGTCCTTTATCTGTACTTGGAGTTTCTTCAGTTGCTTCAGCGCGTCCTCCTTAACTTTGTTGTGCATCTCCAACTGTTGCTCGATATCCTTATAGTCGGCTTCCATCTTCTTGCGCGCCGCTATCGCAGCGGCTCTTTGCTTTCTCTCGTCCTCCAATTCGGCCTCGAGATCGCGGAGCTGCTTCACGAGACCTCGACGTTTCTCCTCAGCCTGCTCTTCCTTGGCCTGAATCTCCCGATCGAACTGCGCCTTCAGAGCCTGCATGTTCACCTCGAGTCTCAATTTCGCGTCCTCGGTGCACTGAAGCTCGTCCTCGAGCTCCTCGACCTGTGATCTCTGCTCGGCCAGTTGCTGTTCGAGGACGCGTTTCGCCTTCTCTAATTCGTGAACGTTCTTATCGGCTGTACCCTGATTGTTCACGAGCTCGTCCAGTTCCGCCTGCAAGCTTCGTCTACCGCGTTCAAGTTCCTCGACTTTGTCGTTAAGCTCGTCGAGTTCGCGCGTCAGCGACAATACTTTGGTCTCCTTCTCGCGAGCCTCCCTTTCGGCGGTGTCGCGGAGCTCGGCGTACTTCTCCGAAACGACCTTCTCCTCGGCTAGTACCTTGTCGAAGTTCTTCTGCTTTTTCTCCAATTCTATGACCTTCGAGCGTTGCACCTCGAGCTCAATGGTACTGTCCTCGAGCTCGGCCTGAATTTTCTTCTTGGATTTGTCGAGTTTGTCGTTGGCCGCCTTGAGCTCCTCCACCTGACGCAGAAGAGCCTCCATGTCTTTCATCACGCGCTTCCTTGCCTCCTCGAGTGCTGCCGCAGCTTCGGCCTCGTCGTCGCCGCGCTTCTTCGCCTCGGCCAGCTGTACAATCAGACTCTGCGTCTGTTTCTCCAGGGCGCGCTTCGCCTCCTCCTCTTCCTCCAGCTGGTCGTGAAGAGTCTCCTTTTCACTCTCGAGGGCTCGAAGTTTTGAGCTCAGTGCGAGCTTCTGCTTCGTTTCCTCCTCGAGTTGCTGCTGCATCTCGTTGAATTGTGACTCGAAAGTTGTTGATGCCTTTATCGCCGCGGAGGCTCTCAGCTCGACGGTCTCGAGTTGCTGCGAGATACTCTCGACCTCCTGTTGAAGCTTCGTCGATCTCTCGGCGATTTCTTGTTTCGACCTCTCGACCTCGTTGAGCTTGGCAGTTATCTCGGCGAGCTGCTGTTCCGCCTGTTTGCGGCGACGATCGGACTCCTGCCTGCTCGCGACGACCGAGCGCAGTTCCGTCGCCAGATCGGCGCCCTCCGCCTCAAGCGTACTCTTCGCCTTCTCGAGTGCGGCTTTCGTTTTCTTCAGCGCGTCCATCTGCTCGTTCAGAGCCGTCAGCTCTTGTCCGTGCTTGTGACGCATTTCGGCCAAAGTTGCCTCGTGAACCGAAGTCTCCTCTTCAAGATTTTTCTTGAGCGTCGCCAGTTCTTGCTCGCGCTTGCTGCGGAGCTCCTGCTGCGCCGCCGTTGTGTCCAGAGAGTCGAGCAACTCGTTCTTAAGAGCCTCGAGTTCCTCGTTCAGGTCACGCTTGAGCTTCTCCGCTTTGCTACGTGCGGCTTTCTCAGCCTCGAGATCCTCCTGAAGTTCGGCCAACTGAGATTCCAACTCCCTCAAAGCTTTCTGAGCCTGAGCTTTCGCGGCAGCCTCGTCGTCAATCTTCAGCATCACCTGATTGAGTTCCTCCTCCCGTTTTCCCAACTGCAGCTGGAGTTCCTCGACCTGTGTTTTACGCTCCTGTATCTGTTCCTTAAGATCGGAAACTTCGGTCTCAACCTTCCTCTTTGATCTGTCGACTTCCTGACGCTGCTGGTGATCCTTGAGAAGTCTCTCCTCAAGATCGGCTATTGTCGCCTCGTGCTTGGCCTTCAGTTTCGCGAGATGCTTGGCTTTCTCCTCCTCCTCGGCGAGCGTCTGTGACAAATCGTTCGCTCTCTCCTCCAGAATCTTTTTCTCCTTGTGCAATTTCTGATTGGTGTCGTCCGACAGGGCGAGATCCTCCTCGAGCTTTTTGATCTTACCGTCGCACTGGACCTTCTCCAATTGGAGTTTCTGACGAGCCGCTTCCTCCTCCTCAAGTTGCTCCTCGAGATCGCTTATGTTTAGTTGCAACTTTTTCTTCTCCTGATTGAGCGCAGTGCTACGCTCCTCCTCCTCCTCGATTCTCGCCTCGAGATCGTGAAGTATCTCTTCGAGCTCTTGCTTTCTCGCTGCCAAACGTGCCCGCATCTCCTCCGCCTCGGCGCACAGCTCAACCTCGGCCTGTAACTGCTCAGCAAGCATCGTCTTCTCCTCTATCGCCTGCTGATACTTTCTCTCGTACTCCTGCGCCGAGTGCAGCTGCATCTCGAGCTTATCGCGAACCTGCTTCAGCTCGTCCTCCTTCTGCGTTAATTTTTCTTCCTGCTTAGTCACCTCCAGTAGTGGCTTAACCTTGGTGTAAAGACGCCACCACTGCCAGTTTCTCAGTTTCAGATATGCCGCGCAGTTTCGTTGAATTATACGAATGGCATTCAGCTGTTGGAGACGTTTCTGATAGTTGCGACGCGCCAGGAATCCACGACAGAAAGCTTGGAAGTTGACGATCAGATCTGTTATCTTGTAGTCTCTCTCCTCCTCGAGGTGAGCCAGCACTCCGGCACGGAAAAATATCTTCGACTGACCGACCCGATACAGATTCGGATCGAGCTCCAGAGCCTGTATCATTTTCTCGCAAGCTTTCTTGCCGTCCATGAAACCTTTTGGTATCACGTTCGGTGTTAGTAGTTCGTAACGCTGACGGAACTCCTGGAAAGGTATGCGATTCGGGAAACCTTGACGGCAGATTCGAATACCCTCGAGCACACCGTTGCATCTCAATTGGTCGAGCACCAATGGCGCGTCTATCTTGCCGGCCCTCTTCTCGTGATTCGGTATTATACACCTGACAAAATTTGGATTTGTGTTGCGGAGGGTCACCATGAGTTTCGCCAGTTGTTCCTTGTACAGTTGGGAGACGGTGCGGAACATTCCCTTTCTAGTTCTCGCTCCGAACTGCGTGTCGGTCAGTGCCTGTTGGGCCATACCGACTATCTCCGCGTCCTTCCAGATGTGACAAACAAATGGATCCTGGGAGGCCTGTAGCAGACTAACGACGTTCTCGTTCAACGGATCCATGTTCTTCATCAACCACTTTGCCGCCGAGTAGTCGACCTTTCCGGCGTAGTGAATTATCGCGAAATCCGCGACACCACGAAAGTCAGTCTTCATGAACTTGGGATGAACGCTGTGGGCCCCGACGAGTTTCTCAACGAAGGTTTTGTCGTTCGCCTTAGGGAACCAGCACTCCTCGTCGAGCAAAGCCATTATTCCCATAGGCTTGTCGATCAGATCTATCGTCGGCTGCAGATCCAATCCAAAATCGATGAATTTCCATTCTATACCCTCACGCTGATACTCCTCTTGCTCGAGTATAAACATCGTATGATTGAACAGCTGCTGGAGCTTCTCGTTCGTGTAATTTATGCATAGTTGCTCGAACGAATTTAACTCGAAGATTTCGAAACCCGCCATATCGAGGATTCCAATGAAACTCGCTCCCTGCCTCTTCGTTCTATCGAGGGATCTGTTAATTCTGTTCACAAGCCAGCGGAACATACGCTCGTAGCACGCTTTCGAGATAGCCTCGACGGCGAACTCGACTTGCTCCTTCGTTTGTGCTTTTGTCACGAAGTCTCTGCCGACCTTTATACGTGGCTTGAGGAAAGCTTTGGTCATCTCGGTGACGCTCAGTCCCAGGAGATGAGAAATCTTTTGAGCGACGGTGTTGTCAGGCAGAGTCGCCTGATCGGAATTTCTTTCCTGTCTGAACTGCATGGAGCCGAACAACATCACCGCCGAAACTATGCGGAAGATCGAGGCGAAGTCCTCGTTCGTCATACCCATTATATTCATCGATTTTACGGTAGAGGCATACTCAGCCGCATCGTCGACACCGGGAACGGGCAGTGCTCCGTTCGACAGGAACGGATACAATTTTGGATCTTCCAGTATAAATTCCTCTGAAGCAGAAAAAAAATTGAGCTTCAGATAATGATAATTGCATAAAAAATGTATTCACATTGACTTTGAAGATAAAATGTACAACTTTTAAAGATGATAATTTTTACATAACTAAGAACAGATGACAACGAAAATATTCATAATTACTCTTTTGTTCAGGCGAAGCGCCTGCCAGCAGTTGATAAAAGATGTGGAAGGTTCTCTCGTCCTTGGCCTGTCGAATAGCTCGAGATTTCTCGAGTAAGTACGTCTCGATGTTGGCACCGGCGATGTAGCCCGATGCATCGAAATTGATTCTGATGAACTTTCCCTGTAAGGAGGGCATAAATTGCGAATAGTTCGTTACACACATATTGCAAGAATTCAGAAGTCAGCGTCAGTGATACAAAAAGTATTTCTTACGAATCGAGAGGAGTTGTCGTTCTTGACTGTCTTGGCGTTACCAAAAGCTTCCAGTATAGGATTAGCCTGGAGAAGTTGTTGCTCGAGTTCACCCTGTCGAAAAAGAAACGAAAATTCGTTAGTCATCTCATGCATCGTTGGGCGATAAATAATTATAATGTTATTAATACTAATAATAGTAACAATGATAATAATGTTCAGTCCAATATACCCATGACACGACAGAATAATCCCACTCAACATCAATTGTTAACTCACTCTCGCGCATTCGCATTCTTTCTTTATTTTATTACCGCAAATTTTTCCGAGTTGCTCCCAGATCCCTGGATCGGCAAGCAGCGGAAAGACGTTTTGGATATGTTAGTATTCGTGGCGGATTCCGATTAGCTTAGCAATCACGTTATAATCAAAACAAAGTAATTCATTTGGCAGCACACAAGCCAGAAAAATTATTTGGACGACACTTGAACAAACCATTATCAACAAGCCCATCGAAGAACAAACAAAATAAAAATGCGATGCTCAAAATATCTGTATTGGACTTACTATAATCAACGCTGGACTGGGGGTCTAGATGATGGCCACCAAGAAACAGCACCGAAAAAAAAAAAAAAAATTATCACCGTAAGTTTATGAATTTTTTATGAATACAAAAAAAATAGTATTCGAACGTCCTCACACTCGTATTCAACAGTCATTCGAGATAACGGACCGTAAGTCTTAAAAGACGCTTGCACGACGATTTATTCCCCGACGATAAATCACAATGCCAATAATAAATGTTAACTTAAAAACAAGCTGTTATCAAGGTGGCAAAGTTCGTCCCCAGCGATATTACTAACGTCTCGGAGTTAGAGCTGAAAAAAATTGTTCCGAGATCGTTTAGTCGCGACGCTACTTTTGTAATAATTGATTCGATCGGTCGGCACAGATATCGGCGAGCTCGTTCGTGTGTATATACCGAGAAAAAAATCACCGATCCCAAAGAAGTACAGAGCTTTTTTAGGCGCGCGTTTGACTCACTCTCTAGGCTTAGCGACGGTGAAAAATGATTGGCCTACTCGGAGGCGTCTTCCGAATAAGGCCCTTCGTCATTAAGGCACTCGGACGCCTCTTTATTTCGTAATCCTGTCAACTAACAGCCATATACCGCGTGTATAAATACATTCGAGAAGACTATCCTAACTGTGCTAAAGATTTCGAGGCATTCGTACGCGTCTTTTGACTCGAAGCTTTACCGTGTAATTAAATAAAGGTACGAATTCTGCAAAATTATTGTTACGTGCGAGTCACAAAATTCGTCACGATTCGTCACGGCGATAGCTCGAATTTACCGGGTCGTGATCGAGCACGAGTCGCGGTCACGGGATTTCCGTTTCTTTCCGTCGATAAGAAGACGGAAGCGGTTTACCACGGCTACCGCTTAAACGCCGAAATTAGCCGAATCAAGTGTTTGAAGCGAAGAACGCGCACGCTAATCGACTCGTCGAGAAGATGAACGCTCCGGTCAACAAAACTGGACGGCGCGTGGTATTTTTTTCAAGCAGCTTCTCAAATTCTACTCGACGCCTCGGGTAATTCGATGCGTCGGCTGTCGACTCAAGAAGTTTCCGTCGATCTTAGCGTTTCAGTGTCCAGATAGATCCCTTTTTGTCGTCATTCGCGTACGGTCCGTTACGCGCTAGAACGCGGATTTCTAATCTTGTCCCAGGAAACGATCGACTCACAGCGTTTGATTTTGGTTTTGACGCCGCTACGTAGGCCAGATACTGTATGACTTTCTTCGTGTTCTCCGTTTTACCAGCACCGGACTCGCCGGTGCACAGAATCGATTGGTCCTCGCGATCTGCAACAAAAAAAAATTAATAATCGTGTCAGTCGTCGTGCGAGAGAAGTCGATCGGTGGGAAACATCGACGTGCCCACATTTGTTCGGGTCCGATACCATGCGACACCCACAGACTCTGAGAGAATCTCCATAACGTCATTGAGTCACGGCGTATTCTCGAGCAATTGTCTCACACCGGTTGTGCATTTGAAATTTATACTTTATTAGACGCGAACCATCAAAGTAGAAGATTGCGCTGTGCGATATGTAATAAGAAAAAAAGAACTTCGGTTCAGAACATTTTTGAACGGTTAACGATTATTTTAAATTATGGAACAGAAGCTGAGGACACGATAGAAACGTTCACGAAAATCTGTGATTTTTACCTCGAATATTAACATAAATGCAAAAATCGTGACTCGACTAGTTTAAATTTTTCTGGATATTCGATGTCCAACGAATGTCCATAAGAACTGGGTTTGCATACCGAACTACCCGTCAAGTATTCTCTTAAGCTACACGAGTACATCGAATCGTCTCAGCGTTATCTTGTACCAGTATCGAAGTCGAAGCAACGGCCAAGCGTTGTGTCGAGTTTACGGTACTCGATTGCATGTTGTACAGGGTAGAAAATCGTAGTAAAGCCGAGCAAGGCTGAGCGACACGTTCGAGTATGCCTCCTGGCGTGTTGTCCCACGCGCACCTCGTGCACGATCTTTATTTCTCTCATTGCGCAAACGGCAACGAATGCCGACGGAATCTCGGCCGCTCGTATGTCGTTCGATTAATCGAAGTTTATCGCGACTTTGAAGCTTGCTGACTGCAATGTTAAACCGCACGGCTGAGCGCTGCGATTGCTTCTCCGATATACCGACTGACCAACAATCGGAAGGGCGTGTAACACACCATTTTACATCTTCAATAGTGTAAAATACGGTCATATAATTCTCGGCAATCGATATCTATCTCCGGAACTCGTGGGCCCAGCGCAAACTTCATCGACACGCAGACAATAATTTTCTCCGTCGAAGTATACTGAATGTTCTCTCGAATATTAAGGATGCATCGCACGTACACTCTGGACTACAAGGTGAATTCGATCATAACTTCCGTTCTTCGCTATCTGCTAAAAATCTGGAAAAAATAATCAGCCGTATTAATTATGTCAAGTCCATCGTTGGGTTATAATAACGCTTTGACGTCATTATCATGCAAAATTAATGTTCATGACACCCCAAATACAGTTCATTTTTTTTTTCCATTTTTATTAGATTAGCGAGTCTTCAAATTTTTAATGAATTTCACCGTTGACTGAGAATGTACATGTGATGCATTTTTAAGCTAATGCGAAAGCTCTATTTTTTCACCGATTGAAAAAAGGGTGATGTATTTTTTTTTCTTTTCAAGATCGTTATACTTATGTGCCAAAATTAAAATTATTACTTCCTGCCTTGTCGCATTGGATTTTTTTTTTCCTGCTCATGTGCACAGGTTAATAATGATCATAGGTCGACAATAGATTTTTTTCGCTCGTATCGCACACAACGTATGTGGTTATTTTAACGAAGTCGGGGAAAAAAGCGATTACAGTTTTCATTACCGACTGAGTAAGTTTCACGTTGCCCAAACAGCTTATCAACAGAATTCTCTGGAGAAGAAAGCAGAGCTTTGAAAGCTTGCAATCCCTGTTGGATTTTACCTTGGAGCATCGAACGGTAGGCGGTGTCGGTGATTGCGAAGACGTGCGGCGGTACTTCGTGCCTCTTGATGCCCTTATACCTCTCCATTATCTTTTCTGTGTATATCGGCAGCCTCTTGTACGGATTAACGACGACGCAGAAGAGACCCGAGTAAGTCTGCAAAAAGAATCCACATCGAAATTTAATTTAAATCTCAAACACAAATAATAGAAAAAAAATAAGAATAAAAATAATATTGAAAAATAAAATAGATTGTTACACAGAAGATATCGGGAAGCGTCCCGATCGGAATTGGTTCAATCGCGGAGAAACGAAGTCACCGTCTCACGGCACAATAAATTTGCATTCTTTCCCAAAGCAGAACGTCACCGAGCCGCGCGTTACAGTTTGCTCGTCGAGGCGATTAATCAATCGCAATGTAATTCATGTATCGCTCTCACGTTTATAAAACGAAAAAAAAAAAAAAAAAAAAAAAAAAAAAAAAAAAAAAAAACAAATCGCCAACAGCGTTGCAAACAAGTGTGTGAAAGTTAAATGTTTGCGACGACGTATGACGAATCGTTTTACGGAGCTGCAGAAGGTTTTTCCCAACTAACGTGGTTCGCCAGTGGGCAAATCTTTGAGTTTCAAACTCCCTCTCTCATTATCGCCAACATTGGCCGAGACGTGGCTCGAGAGTTCCGGACCAGTCATCGAGGCGCCGGAGTTAAATGCATAGAGGGCATTCGTAGAATTTTATGGGTGCAAAATCCAACTCCGACGACGACGACGACACTGCTGTGTGTCCATGGCCGACGATACAGGCAAATCCGCTGCCAACTCCTCGAAGTTGTAGTGGAATGTCAGGTCGGGGTGACGTCACGCACGGCCATGCGTGCGTACTAGAGCGAACCCAGGATGGAGAGAATGAGAAAAGGGAGAGGCTCGATACGTCCTCCTACTCATTGCAAACACGTTCATGTGTATTCGTCGAGACGACGAGACTCTTTATCTCTCGCTGGCTCCATCGTATAAACTATCTCATCCGCAGTCCCTCACGATTCTCTTCGCGGTCTTCCTCCGTTACGTACATCGGCTTTCCCGGTCTCTGAACACGCCGCAAATCTGCATTCGAATCCCGACGCACCGTAGAGAGAGAAAGTTCACCTTGAAGCCGCCCGTAGATTCCAACGAATTTGAAGCTGCGGATAAAAAGAAAAAAATGAGGTGGAAAGTTTTTTTTTCTCTCGTGGATCGGAGTCTGGCACGAATATCGTAGCGCTCATTGGAATTCCAGACATGAATGACAAACCTCCGAAGCTAACAGGTGGATTTAACGACGGCGAAAAGCGTCACGGCGCTTTCGGCCGTGGCGGAGGACTCTGAATCCTTTCCGTTTAGAATTGCAGAGGTCACGGTTTGAAGTATCGTTAAAATTTAAAAAAAAAAGGTCAACCCAAAGACTTGAAAAATTGAAAACTTATTGAAAAAAAAAAAAAAAAAGGCTATTCAAAGATTCGAGTCACCGGGAGGGATTTCAACTTTTTTTTTTGAGTATCCCGTTTGCGAGCCAACGAGGACCAGACTTTGGAAACAAATAAAAAAGAAGAGAGAAGAATCTTGGGAAAAAAAAACAACAAAAAACAAAGAAAAAGTCTGCGAAGAGAGAATGAAAGTGCGCTGCGTCGGGGTCTTTTGAAAGTGCGAGTGAACTTGCAAAGTTTTTTGTCCACCCTCTGCCAGACGAAATCGACCGGTCATTTCTTAAAAGCTTCATCAGTCGTTCCCGGCTTCGTCATGCAACATATCACAATGCTGCGACGAGATGCTCATTTTTCTTTCGTTTTTCGTCTATATTTTCAGCGACGCTGTTTCACATCGTTCAACAAATATCCGCGGATCTTCGTTAAACGGAGCCGCGCTGATGAGAGTGGCGTGGCGTGTCACGGTTAGAGCCGTAGGAAGCGGCGTTCAAAGGCCAATATCCGTAAATGGATTTATCATCGCTCCGAAGTTCAATTAATTAGAGAGAAGAGACTCGTGGCTCGCATTGATTCGCACGCATTCCGGTCCAATGCCTCGTGTGTGCAACGGAATACAAGGAGATCATCGAAGATCTTGAGGAGGGCGACTCTCGGCACACTGTTTTTATTACCCATTAAAAATACACGTATAGAGATCATCGTCGCTCGCTCCGTTATTCCGAGGGAACGCGATCGAATAGAAAAATAAACGATATTCGCTGGGACGCGAGTGTATTCTTCGTTGCTATCGAACTCAGACTCGCGAATCGAATAATCGATGCAATTCATGCTTCTCGTATGACAATTGCTACTCCTCTCGATATTTTCACTCGATAACACAATTCAATTAAATGTAATGATTAATGAGAAAATAATATTATGTAGAGACTTATTGGGTTCCATACAACCGATATCAGATTGCGACGGATTATCTTCTACCTTTACAGTTACTAGTACTTTTATATGTATATATTGCATCCTGCTTTGTTTATTATGACGTCACTAGCGCCGATATCGACAGCGTCAAGATCGATGGCACCGATATCAATATCACCAATGGTAATTGCGACAATGTCAATGGTGCCAATGCCAATTGCGTCAATGTCAATGGTGCCAATGTCGATTGAGCCAATGTCGATTGAGCCAATGTCGATGGTGCCAATGCCAATTGTGCCAATGTCAAATGGGCCAAATGTTAATTGAGCCAATGTCGAATGGGCCAATGTTAATTGAGCCAATGTCGAATGGGCCAATGTCGATTGTGTCGATGCCAATGGTGCCAATGTCAACGGTGCCAATGCCAGTTGTGCCAATGTTAATTGAGCCAATGTCGAATGGGCCAATGTCGATTACGTCGGTGCCAATGGTGCCAATGTCAACGGTGCCAATGTCAATGGTGCCAATGTCAATGACGAGGAAAGTATCGGCGATAGCATCGAGGTGTTCGACGTTCGTCATCGGGAGGAATTGAACTCAGCGTGATCTCGGTGAAATTCGAGTTAAAAAAAAAAAAATGGACAAAAGTCGGTCGACACGGGCTGAAGAAAGGAGTCACGGATGGAGAATGTCTTTCGATAAGTCATGGGAGGAAGCTCCCTGGAATTTCTTGGGACGTGTACGCCGAATCCCTCACGCATCGGTGAGCTTATACGATATCGCGGCGTGAGGTCGTTGCCGAAGAGCGTCGCAGAGCGATGCGCGCGCGCTGTCCGCTTCCCGCTTCCGTGGCTCGCTCTCGCTTAGCTTCCTACAAAGCGTGATTCATCGGGTTGCCCCTGCTCATTACTTTCCCTCCTCCTCCCCCCCCCCCCCCCTGCCCAGGTGAGACGTTCCACGGACATTCGTCATTCACGGGAGCGAATCCTTCGGGTCGCTCTCCCTGCTCGCCCGCTTCGCTCCCACCCGACGAAATAACCGAGCGGATAATTGCCGATGCGTCGCGGTATTTTCATTGCGAGACAGTCACCGGACAATTCTTGGACACGAGAAGCAACGGTACATTCGCGTTACAGTTCGCGAATGTCGACTGTGCGAGACCATCCTCGCGAAGTTCTCAGTCCCACTTCGGCTGACTCATGGTTAATTTTTATTTTTATTTTTTATTTTTTTTGTTATTTTTATTTTTTGTTATTTTTTCAAAGCATTTTTTTTCCAACGACGAAACGTCGGTCGAACACAAATCGATTATGTTCGGCATTGACTTTCGCAAGAATCCACAGAGCGCTTTGAATTTCATAAATTTTTGTTCGGTTTTTTTTTTTTTTTTTTCACTCCGAACAACCACAACGAGGCTCGGAGAGGCCGAGAAGTTTTCGTGAATAAAGTAACGAAAATAAAATAAACGAGGGTGTATTTGAGGATCAAAGAATCGAGGCGTCGTGCCCGATTTTTTTTCGCTGCAGAGGATCATCTCGAAGGCGTCGAGACTATATATATATATATATATATATATATATATATATATATATATATATATATATATATATATATATACACCGGTAAAGTACCTACAAATGGCCGCTGTGCCGGATTGTTTTGCTCGATTTTTTTTTCGACCGGCACGAGTTGCGTTCGAAGGTCCCCGAAACCGGTCCCCCCCGAAGTCCCGGGTGTCGTCGAACTCCGATCGGCATTCCTGCCTAGCTTACGTATCGCCCAACCGTTCTCTCACGAACAATATACGGAGAAAAAGTACCTCGTGATTATTATTCTTTTTCCTAGGGAAAAAAAAAAAAAAAAAAAAAAAAAAAATTAAAAGTTAAAATTAATTAAAAAATGCTAACGCGTAAAAAAAAAAAAAAATCCTATGCTGTATTGTTCTCAATGGAAAGGACAAAAAATTCGTGGAATAATATGAATTTTAGTTAAATTGTACAATTTATTATTCGACACGAGCGCTGTGATGAGGAAAGCGGTAATCGGAGACGTTGAAATGTGACTTGACACAGGACTTAAGGAGAATCGATCGATCAGAATCCGATGCGATCGCTCGCCGAAGAGAGTGAGAATCGATTGGAGAACGAGAGCGTGGGTGAAATGGGGACAAGCGTTCGACCGCCATAAGCGGATGTTATTAAGCGATTCGATAAATTGTTAAGTTAACGTTATTACGAGACGGATTAATTGCGGACAGGTTTCGGAGGAGCTACTTGTGCTGAGGAAATTATTCGGCGAGGCTCGAACGTCGTGGCGAATGAAAACAGTGCGAAAAGTTACTCGACGCTTCGTCGACTCAAATTAAAAATAATAATGGCGATGAGCGCAGTCGATTAAGGAAAATTTCTCCGCTGTCACGAGGTTACAAATTTTCACCAGAAAAAAACATAACTCGCTTGACAAAAAACATAACTTAATAGGAATTTGTAATGCAAGCACGATTAAAGATTCCTCGAATATTGGTCTTGACTTTTTCCAATGGACTTCAATCTCTAATTTTCCGGACGAAAAAAAAAGAAAACAAAAAAAACATCGTCTCCGACTTTATCATGATCGTCCAAAAAAAAAAAAAGAATTAAATATCTACCGAAATCTCTCACGGAAGGAGAAAATAAAAAAAATTTCAATAGCACCGAAACGCGTGAAAAATGCAAAAATTTGTCGCGGTAGATCGACTCGACGGTTAATTCAAAAAAAAAAAAAAAAAAAAAAAAAAAATTCGACCTAATTCCGACTTAAAGAGGAACACCAAGAGTTCCGTCGAGCCACGTGACCGGACGAAGCCGCTGCCCCGTCGGGCACAGCGGTCAGGTCAGTCGGGGACAAAGGCGGATTTCGACACGCGGCAACGTTTTCCTTCATATTTATATTTCGTCTTTTATTTTGATTTTTCGTAACAACGTCAACGGCTCGAACGGTTATGTGGGCTGGCCATAGATGGAATAGCTGGCCGAGTCTTCGGACGGCGCTTCCACCGATCTGGTCTCTCGTTATATTTGCCTTTCGCGGTTGGATACGCGTTTTATATACGAGCCGAACGTGTCGAGTGAGTGGATAGCTTGTACGCGATTCCGACATCGAGCCAAAGCGGGTTAAGGACACTGGTCCTTATAAGGACTCGTCTTTGACTCGTGCCAGCTCAACCCTCCGCATCTCCTTCCACAAACACTCGATCGTTTACGCTTCGTGCCGTGCCCGAGATTTATCGAAAATACCGCGATTCAAACTCTCCCTCGAAGCCTCCGAGCCAAGCATCGAGGAGATGTGCAAGTTTTTTTTTTTTTTTTTTTTTTTTTTTTTTTTTTCATTTTTCTCTTCAATTATTTTTTTTTTTATTGAAGCCGATCGACCGACGAGCCACGAGAATCCACACGATCGGCATACGAGGCAACGACTAAATGACCTAAGCGACGGAGAACAACCACGGGGCAAGCGAATGCAATTAATCGTGTCGGAGAAACATTCACGGATATCATGGAGAAGAAAATAAAGGATTTTCGTCTCGGTGGAAATTTGAATCGTGAAAAACATTTGAGTCGATTATTTGTAACAGTGATTCGTTGAAAAAAAAAAAAAAAAAAAAAAAAAACAACGTAAGAGTTTAATGATTTCTTTTTATTATTTCTAAAAGATTTTATAGAAAAATATCGAGTTCCCATTTTCGAGTGTTACAGCTTTAAAAAAAAAAAAAAAATCGGCAGTGATGCATTTTCAAATCTTTCAATCGTTCCACCGAAATAAATGATCAAATGAGTTTTTCGTATGAAATAAATCCTAATGACAATCACAATAATTATAAAAATCGTAATTGTCATAAAATTCATGATGAACGGAATAATCATAGCGAGAATACAGTTATTCACTCCTGAGGAATTTTTTCCACGTAGTCCTCAGTTACACGATTATTTTCTAGAGTCAATGACGTCATTCCGATAATTCGGGGACTCGTCAAAAGTGTCAAAAGTGTCGTTAATTCGAGAAATTTTTTTCTCGTTCTCTCATACTCTTTTTGCTGTTCCGCGACGAGAGTTTTGGTGATTGAATTGGTGTTCGAGGGCCGTTAGGGCTGCACAGGTGAAACGAAGAGTCGTTGCAATGGTCTTTTGTACGGCAACCGAGATAAATCGAGGAGGCTTGCGAGACGAAGAAAAATTAAAGAGAAGAGTTCCTTTGTACAAAAAAAAAAAAAAAAAAAAAAATTGGTAAAAAGTGAGAATCCGGAAGAGCCGTTATAGCTGCTCGATGGCTGTTGAGCGATGAAGGAAGACAGAAGCAAAAGTAGGCGACAGCTTGCGGGCGAGTTGCGAGAGCGATTTTGTGGACCCGCAGCGCAACGTGCGCGCACACCTGCCCCGGCAGCGAACTTCGACGGCGATAACCAGAGAGGGAAACAAACGTCGCAACAGTGAAACAAAGGAATTTACTAATTTTACGAATTTTCAACGCAAATCGAAACGTCGAAAAATGTTCGAATAATTTTTTTTTTTTTTTCATTTTAGTAAAAAAATTTAATTAATCAATTCTCTTCTTTCCATTTATTCGTTTCTCAATTCTATTTATTAGATCTTTATCATTATTAATATTAGTCTTTAATGATATTGGAAATGAAATTTGAAAATTAATATTGAAAAAAAAATCACATTCGGCAAAATGCATGATTTTTTTTTTTAATTTTTTATCAGAACCAAATAATATTTGACAAAGATATTATAATTTTCTTCGAAGCTATTGTCATTCTTGTCCATTCTAATGAACCATGTTCCGTTGTCCGTTTTATCGGGCGCCTTGACGATAATTTTTCACAAAGATTCATGAACAGTCGTTTTCGTCCTCCGCCCAAAAACTTCTCGGCCGTTCCTTCGAGGCGACTTCTTCGCCCGTTTTCACGTCACGGCCGAAGAAACTGCTCGTCGAGGCCGCACATTCCCAATCACCGAATCGACACCACGAGCGCTCAATTACCGCAAACGGTTTTCAAACTGACCGTAAAATAAATGAAAGAAAAATCCTCGGAGAATACCAAAAAAAAAAACAAAAAAAATCCTTCAAGCCGCAGCCAGGCCCGACGAATCTGCAACCACAGGTAGAAACAATTTTTCTTATTCCGCCGCCCGTTTTATTTCCCCCGCTCGGACGATCGTTCACAGACACAAAGAAAAGAATAAAGCACGGGGCGTTGTGAAAGTGAAAAAAAAAAAAAAAAAAAAAAAAAAAAATGAATAAAAAAAAAATCAACGAAACAGAGGAAAGGATTTGAGGGAAAAAGTGAAAGAAGTAAAAAAAAAAAGAAGAAAAAAATATATATATATGAAAGAGAGAAGCAGACTTCTGGCCCGGTGTCCCGGCTCTTTCTCTTCCGACGGCGAGCGACCGGCGCGTATGACATCAGCCTCGAGCGTCCCCGGACAAGGCTTGCCGGTTGACACACATGGCTGGCTCTCTCGACTTCGCGGTAAACGGCCTTCGTCCCCCGTGTGTATACGAGTTCTCTCTTCCTCCCACTGTACACAAAAAAAAAAAAAACAAAACAAAAAAACAGTACCTGAGGAACTCGTGCACGATTCTCGGGACCGACTCGAGCGCTCGATGGAGCGAAAGAGAGTAGAAGCGAGTCGGCGTTACACACATTACGCCGAGCGAAAGCATAAAGGCAGACGCGCGCGGTTGATGCCTCGGCGTCTCCTTTTCCCGTGTGAGTCGACTGTAAGCGTGTTTTTATGTGTGTTTATCGCGCGCTGCTATTCGGCACACTCTCCGCTGTACGAGAGAAGCGTGATGTCATGTTGGGCCGGCTCAACGGCTCTGGCGGTTAACGGAGAAGACGCCAGCTTCTCTCAGCGTCTCACGGTAGTTCCTTGTTTCGGCCGAGAGAGGGCGCACGAGTAGGAACGGTTGGCAATGCGAGCTCTTTGGCACGGGTTTCGTACGAGCCGGCTGAGAGAGAACCGTTGGGTCTCCACCTCGTGACCCGTGCACTTTAAACTAATTTCATCGCGACCCACGTTGGGCCGGCAAGTCAACCCGGGATAGTCGACTCGGGATCGTTTCGTCGAGACTGGTGGAACATCAATGCTACGCTACGGCGATGGAAAATAATTATGATTATTGTTACGCGCCGAATAAAAAATTACTTTGCGTTCCAAGAGTTTTTGGATGTGGAAGAATTCTGGCTGGAAAAGTCTGCCGGAGGACGATGAGGCAATTTTGATAGAACGGTTTGGAATGGATTTTCAAACCTTCGCGGATACTTGGAACTTCTTTTGCTTTTGATTTTTCGTTGGTATTTTTTTTCTTTTTTTACAGATTCGATATTAATTATTCTTTTTTTTTTTTTTCCTATTTCGCGAGGCGTCGTTCGTGGAATTATTTATATTTTTTTTGTACTTCGTGTCTGATTGATTGATGCGACGATCAGGGTAGTTCGTATGCGCGACAATTTTACACCGATCCGCTGGCGAAATTTTGCATTCTGGACCATGACGAATGAGAATAAATATCCTCGTTGAAAAATTCTCCCTCGACGTAAAAAAAATCACGACGAAATTATGCTGAAAAAAATGTGTGTAATATATTTCCTAGGAAAAAAAAAAAAAAAAAATAACTGTTCAGAATTTGTTGGATTAAAAATCACCAGGTCACATGAAAAAAAATTAGCTGTTTCGGCAAGGTAAAAAATATGAGATCGGATGTCAAAGTATTAATCATAGAGGCATTCGCCGAGTGGAGACTTCACTCGGATCTCTGTTTCTGACAGGCAATCGAAGCTCCACAGTGGAATCCCATTATCGGATTTTCCATCCGTTCAATCGGAATACCGCAAATTGCCGGTGGTTTATTTTTCTCCTCTTTTCCAATTTCGATGAATGGCCGGAGAGACCCGAGTCGCCGGACGGAAAATAAATTGTCCATTAAATAGTCGCGGTGTAGACCACGTGCTCTCACGAGCCGTAACAAAACGCGCCGGCAAGCGTATACACCCGTAAATAACGAACAATAAGGACCGCGGAAAGTATATATTTAACCGCGAACTTGAGCGATGCAACGCGTTCGAGTTCTATTTATAAAAAGGCGCTATTCTATTTTGGCTACGGCGTATTCGCGCGCGCGGGCGCTCCCTCGCAAATACGTCTTTTGGCGCTTCACGGAAGGAACTCTTGAGCGTGTTTTCCCCCGATTCACCCCTCACCTACGAGTGCTGTATATTCGACTGGGGCACTGGCGACGGCCAAAATTGTATCCTTAACCTCGAGCTGGTCGTTCAACGCGCCCGGTGCGTTTCGTTCGCTGGCGCTTGATATTTTTTTTTTTTTTTTTTTTTTTTTCCATAAACAAAGCGCTCTGTTCGTTCGTTTGGAACGTATCAAGGACGTGTGGAATAACGTGGTCGATAACAAGTGACTCGCCCTTTTTTTTTCTGGGGGACTTTTTGGAGATGGATTTTTATGAATTTTTTTTTATTTTTATTCGGGAACTTTATTTTATTTTGTGAAAATATTCGTTGGGTCGAAAATGGGAATGGTGATTTTTTTTAATGGATCGACTGTTTCGGTTCTCTCCGTGGAGAGTTATAATTTTGACTGGGGCAATGGCGACGGCCAAAATTGTATCCTTGATTTTTTTTTTTTCATAAACAAAGCGCTCTGTTCGTTCGTTTGGAACGTATCAAGGACGTGTGGAATAACGTGGTCGATAACAAGTGACTCGCCCTTTTTTTTCTGGGGGACTTTTTGGAGATGGATTTTCATGAATTTTTTTTATTTTTTTATTCGGGAACTTTATTTTATTTTGTGAAAATATTCGTTGGGTCGAAAATGGGAATGGTGATTTTTTTTAATGGATCGACTGTTTCGCTTCTCTCCATGGAGAGTTATAATTTTGACTGGGGCAATGGCGACGGCCAAAATTGTATCCTTGATTTTTTTTTTTTCATAAACAAAGCGCTCTGTTCGTTCGTTTGGAACGTATCAAGGACGTGTGGAATAACGTGGTCGATAACAAGTGACTCGCCCTTTTTTTTCTAGGGGACTTTTTGGAGATGGATTTTTATGATTTTTTTTTATTTTTTATTCGGGAACTTTATTTTATTTTGTGAAAATATTCGTTGGGTTGGAAATGAGAATGGTGATTTTTTTAATGGATCGACTGTTTCGGTTCTCTCCGTGGAGAGTTATAATTTTGACTGGGGCAATGGCGACGGCCAAAATTGTATCCTTAACCTCGAGCTGGTCGTTCAACGCGCCCGGTGCGTTTCGTTCGCTGGCGCTTGATATTTTTTTTTTTTTTTTCATAAACAAAGCGCTCTGTTGGTTCGTTTGGAACGTATCAAGGACGTGTGGAATAACGTGGTCGATAACAAGTGACTCGCCCTTTTTTTTCTAGGGGACTTTTTGGAGATGGATTTTCATGAATTTTTTTATTTTTTTTTATTCGGGAACTTTATTTTATTTTGTGAAAATATTCGTTGGGTTGAAAATGGGAATGGTGTTTTTTTTTTCAAAGATTGCCAGATCGGTGGCTGGAAGGGTCTTTCACGCGGCCTTAACTCTTCGAAGCACTTGGTTTTTTTTCCACTTAAAAAATTGTAATTTTTTTATATCATCAATAAATCAGTTGTTTCATTAGAAAATTGGGAGTGAAAGTTGGCTTCAATAACGACCCACGGTGCTTGAGAGGTTTGTAAAAAAAATGTATTAAAAAAAAATTGAAAACTAGAAGCAAACGGATAATTGTGACAATTTTTTTTTTTTTTTTTTCAATTATATATTTAGTTCCAGGGAAACAGTCGACCCGCTCGACGCTTTATCTTTCTGTAAGCACCCAGCCGCGTTATTAGAGATAAAACCTTAAAACAGCTCACAGCCATTATAATTCTCGCAACGTTCAATTAATTTATTTAACGCAGATATCCGATAACCTTGCCCGACTTCTTTTCCATAGACGCATCTACGCCTCCTCGGTAAGTTATAAAAAAATAAAAATAAAAAATTAACGCACAACATCGTAGCCGACAATCGACTACGTGACTCAACCCATCTTCCAACGATACAGCGTGGAATTCGTTTGTTTTCTTATCGCGATGACGAGAGTCTCGTAAATGTGCGACGAGTCTCCAGCTTTGACCCTCGACGAAAGCTGAGTTGACGTAGCATGAAAAATTCCTATACGTTGCCGAGAAAGAACCAGTCTTATCTGTAACCCAACTCGGCCGAGCCAACGTTATTATTCATAATACACGATCGCCCGATGATCTCATTTGAATTCTCGATGCGACGTGCGAATAACGATTCGCCGTGTTTCACCACCAAAATTTTTTTTTTAATCAAACATTTTTTTTTTTATTAAAAAGATTTAAAAAATTAAAAAATTAAAAAAATATATATATAAAAATTTAAAAAATTTAAAAAACATAAAAATTTTAAAAAATTAAAAAATTTAAAAAATTTAAAAATTTAAAAAATTAAAAAATTTAAAAAATTTAAAAATTTAAAAAATTTAAAAATTTAAAAAATTTAAAAATTTAAAAAATTTAAAAATTTAAAAAATTAAAAAGTTAAAAAATTAAAGAAATTTAAAAATTAAAAAATTAAAGAAATTAAAAAAAAAATTTAAACTTTAAAAATGTAAAAAATTTAATAAATTTAAAAAAATTTTTAAACTTTAAAAATGTAAAAAATTTAATAAATTTAAAAAATTTAAAAATTTAAAAATTTTGAAAATTTTAAGAATTACAAAATAAAAAAAATTCTATTCTCGGCCAATCGGCAATTTTAGCAAATACGTAGCCGGGTTTTATGGTTCCATTGAGATTGCGAGAACACGGTGTCGACGACATCGGAAGCGAGCAACCAGCGGGAGAGTCGAGCAGCGGCGAACCAGCCAGAATCACGGCGCCGTGATTTTCTCCATCGTTTACATTGGCAACGGTCGCGGCGCATCTCCGCTGGGTGGCTTTCCCGATTACTCGCAGATGTGCTTCCTCCCTCTCCCCAACCGTCTATCTCGCTGCCACAAAGAATTCGCTCGTTCGCTGCCCTGATATTCACGAGAATATTGAAACTGGAAGAGCCATAAAAAAAAAAAAAATTCCATTTTTTTTATGAATTTTTTTTTTTTTTTTTTTCTTGCCCTCAAACGAGCTTTAGACTCGCGTCTCTCGTTTTACAACGAAACGATTCTCTCATCTGGTTTTCATTTTAGCGAGGATCGATAGCCAATCAAAGCTTCTCATTCAACTAATATATATATATATATATATATATATATATATGTGTGTGGATTTTTGGGAGCTCGTTCGAGATTAGTTTTTGCCGACGAGCTCGACGAGGCAACGCATATAAAATCCACGAAGGCTCGAATTGGAACATTGGAACATTGGAACGCTTAAATTCCGCAGGTTGTTTGAACAGGTGCATGAACTCTGGGCGTTTACTCCCACGTAGAAAAAGTAACGACCCACGTGTAAACAGGATTATTCTATAGCATTAACGATTCACAACATAGTCTTGGAATTATTTATGCAAAGTTTCCGTCGAATTATTTATTGAGATAAAGTAGGTTTGTCCGAGAGAAATTTTAGTGATCTTGGATTATTAGTGACGAGGCTGTGGCAAATAAAAAATCGTCGAACCGAGTCGGAAAAAACGTTCAAAAACGTTGACACAAATTATCAATATTGTATTATCGATAAAATTTTTATGGTGGATTTTATCGAACGTGAACTTTTGTACTCTGAGAGGAGATTGTTAGAGTACTGAAAATTTATAGACAGTCCCAATGTTCTATCAGGTGGAGGGAGCCAAAAAAAAAAATAGGACAAATTTCTGGCCAAGGCGTTAAAAAATATTGTTTCGAATAGAAAAATCGTTTCAGGATAAACCGGCCGATGAGTCGACAAGCAGATGAAAAAGCCAACGAATAGACGTTTTATCGTGTCAATTAGCTTGTTTCCCTCATTTGTCACAATATAATTCCATTCTCATAGTTTTTTTTTTTTCTTTTTTTTTTTTTTTTAATAAATATTAAAGATTAAAATGTACTCAAATTTCGGTGTAAATTCAACAACGACATCCGTAAGGACTGTGAAAATATTCTGTAGTCATGAACAAAGTCAGCCGGTATACGAAATTGAGCCAGCGATGCGTGTTCTTCGGATGACTTTCCGTTGTTCCAACTGTTTTTCAAATTATTTTCAGACCCGTGCGGGTATTTAAAAAATAAATATATATTTTTTTTTGGATCAATTATTCAAAGAACCGTCGACCCGTCGATAACGATTGTTCAACAATTAGTTTATCGAGCTGAAAACGAATCTCGATGAATCCCTTGGTACACGAGATTCGACGCCGTAAGGAAAATATTTTTTTTTTTTTTTTTCGAAACCGTCGACCTTGCTCGCGAGCTGGAACTTACACCATCGCTGTGGCATTCGCTGACAAGCCGCAATAAGCTAACGCAGAGAGACCGATCAGCGGTTTCAGAGAAAGAGAAACCGAGAGTTTATACCAGAATGCCTCCTTTGCCTCACCGCGTTCCTCCACCTCCCTTTTTGCAATTCCTTTCGCAAGACCATAAAACCGGCGTGACGTGCATTTAGCAAACTCTCCGTTCTCAAATCGAATTTTCAAGATGGCGTAATCTCAAATTCCTCCCAACTCTGAATCAAATAAATAATCGCTGCACGCAACATACACAATTAATAAAATAAATATATAATTAAAGCGATCGTTATTAATTTCTGTCGATTAAAATTTGAGAATAGAAAAATTTACCGATACGGGTAATCTCAAATTTCTTCCGTACAGATAATTCCTCCCAACTCTGAATCAAATAAATAATTGCTGCACGCAACATATACAATTAATAAAATAAATATATAATTAAAGCGATCGTTATTAATTTCTGTCGATTAAAATTCGGGAATAGAAAAATTTACCGATACGGGTAATCTCAAATTCCTTCCGTACAGGTAATTCCTCCCAACTCTGAATCAAATAAATAATCGCTGCACGCAACATACACAATTAATAAAATAAATATATAATTAAAGCGATCGTTATTAATTTCTGTCGATTAAAATTTGGGAATAGAAAAATTTACCGATACGGGTAATCTCAAATTCCTTCCGTACAGGTAATTCCTCCCAACTCTGAATCAAATAAATAATCGCTGCACGCAACATACACAATTAATAAAATAAATATATAATTAAAGCGATCGTTATTAATTTCTGTCGATTAAAATTTGGGAATAGAAAAATTTACCGATACGGGTAATCTCAAATTCCTTCCGTACAGGTAATTCCTCCCAACTCTGAATCAAATAAATAATCGCTGCACGCAACATACACAATTAATAAAATAAATATATAATTAAAGCGATCGACCCAGCGATCGTTATTAATTTCTGTCGATTAAAATTCGGGAATAGAAAAATTTACCGATACGAGCAAAAAAAAAAAAAAAAAATTCCAACAAAATCAAGAAAAAAAAAAAAAATCCTGTTCTGGCTCGGAATCCACTATTGAGTCCCTGAATCTTCCCTTCGATTAATGGTTGCGCTCGATCGGTCGTTAATTTCCGGCCGATCGGCCAATGTCGAAATCGGGATAAAATCGAGAATTTTCGTCGCGGGGAGCGACAATTGCACCGATTCACTCGCCCTGTGTAATCGGTCGCAGGAGCGACGTCCATTTCGAGCTCGCTTGTGTTTCCTCGAGCCGTTGAGGAATCGCCGTGGCTCGCGGCAGGGAAGCGTTTTCTCGAGCGTTCAATCGGACTTCTGTCGAGGTCCGGCAACGTCTTCGCCTCGTCTCTCCGCCTTTATTTTTTTTTATTTATCTTACCGTCTCGCCTCGACGAGATAGTCAACAGCATTGCGGATCAATGGAGAGCCGCCAGACGGGCGTGATCGTTGCGTTTGGACCGTGCACGGGACGCGGAAGATCGAAACTTTCACGACCTCACGACGAGGGAACGCTCGTCGTTGAAAAACCGATTCGAGTGCGCGAGGACCGGGAGTTATTGTCGAGGAGGACACGGCCAGCCGTGAACGACGAGTCTCGGCTCGGAGACGGACTTTTTTTTTTCTTTAATCCATTAACGTGTCCTAGGTTCCCTTTAAAATATATATATATTTTTTTTTTTTTTTTTTTATGTTTGTACGGCTAATGGAAATGGCGATATGGCGATGTTGAACTGCTGAAGGAAATTTGTCGCGTGGCATAGAAACACAAAAAAGAATCGAACATATCAACCCAAATGTATAAGAACATTATATATATATATATATATATATATATATATATATTAGGGCTTTAAAAAAAAAAAAAGTTTTTACGGCTAATGGAAATGGCGATTCTGAACTCCTAAAGGAAATTTGTCGCGTGGCAAAGAAACACAAAAAAGAATCGAACATATCAACCCAAATGTATAGGAACATTATACAGGGTGTCTCAGAAGTCGTAGAAGAAACTGTTAGGGTTGATAGAGAACAAAATTCTGAATCGAAAGTTCCTGAGTCAAAAATTTTTTTGGGCCATAGAAAATTAGTTATTAATTAAAAACGGTAGCCAATCAGGAGCGCGCTACAAGACCGCTCTCACTCTCGCGTCTCCGCTACTTCCCCCGCTCATTCCTTTTTCTCTTGTAGCGCGCTCCTGATTGGCTACCGTTTTTAATTAATAACTAATTTTCTATGGCCCAAAAAAATTTTTGACTCAGGAACTTTCGATTCAGAATTTTTTTCTCTATCAACCCTAACAGTTTCTTCTACGACTTCTGAGACACCCTGTATATATATATTAGGGTTTAAAAATAAATAAATAAATAAAAATTTTGTACGGCTAATGGAAATGGCGATATGGCGATGTTGAACTCCTAAAGGAAATTTGTCGCGTGGCAAAGAAACACAAAAAAGAATCGAACATATCACCCCAAATGTATAAGAACATTATATATATATATTAGGGCTTAAAAAAAAAAAAAAAAAATTGTACGGCTAATGGAAATGGCGATGTTGAACTGCTGAAGGAAATTTGTCGCGTGGCAAAGAAACACAAAAAAGAATCGAACATATCAACCCAAATGTATAGGAACATTATATATATATATATTAGGGCTTGAAAAAAAAAAAATAAATAAAATTTTGTACGGCTAATGGAAATGGCGATATAGCGATTCTGAACTCCCGAACGAAATTTGTCGCGTGGCAAAGAAACACAAAAAACAATCGAACATATCGACCCAAATGTATAAGAACATTATATATATATATAAATATATATTAGGGCGTTACAAAAAAAAAAAAAAAAAAAATGTCTCGGAACCAAGCTCAAAAGTTTCGTTTAGATGCCGAAATAGGCCTCTGAAAATATGAACCCTTAATATTAATATTAAGAATGTGCGTATATATATATATATTTATATATATATATCCGTATAAAGAAGAAAAATCGCATCGTGCACTGCCCTCTTAACTCTCAATTATCTGTGCCTGGAACAGCTGCATACAATGTGCTATCTTATCAAAAAAAAAAAAAAAATAATAATAATAATAATAAAATGTTCCCCTATCACGGTAAATTGCTTTATCCACTCTGGCGAGTTCTCGCTCTCTCTCTCTCTCTCTCTCTCTCTCTCTCTCTCTCTCTCTCTCTCTCTCTCTCTCATATTCTGGGGCATGAAAACGAAGAACGAAGAGCGGGAAAGGGAAAAAAAAAAAAAAAAAAAAATGAGAGTCCCGTGGACGCGATAGTTGGTTCGGGAAGACGCGACACGCGCCGAATAATCATTCGGTCTTTTTTTTGTTATTAAAAAAAAATTCCGTCCCGTTGCGTTACGAAGAGACGGCTCGGAGGAGAATTCTTCGCGGACGGTCGAGATCGTGATTCGGGACATATTTTTTTTCGAAAGGCCATCGTACACCGCGCGCGCGAAGTTTCCTGAGAATAAGTCGCGTTCGCAAACTTTTTTTTTTTTTTTTTTTTTTTTTTTTTTTTTTTTTTTTTTCCATGCCCCAAGGTTGCTCGCCGTTAGTCATTGCCGTAGCTGACGAGGTGCCGTGCGAGAACACGAAAGCTGACTCAGACGATTCTCGTCGTCGGTGGGTACGATTGAACGTTGCTCTTATCGCCGGGGCGCTGATAAGAGCGCGTCCACGGAATCAATATTAAAACGGTCACGAACGAGGCGACCACAATTTATTTTCACCGCTGACGATAGCGCAGATAAAAACGCGTCTCCGTGCAACATTAGAAAAACCGAAAAAAAAAAAAAAAAAAAAAAAAAAAAATACCATTGTCCCTAGTGAATAAAAAATCAAGAGGAAATTATCATATTTTTGAGTCTCCTTCGATCATTTAATTATAGAAATTTTTTCATTGATAATCGAATTTATTTATTTATTTTTTTTACATAAAAATTTATCCACAAAATGGGTTAATATCGCGTACGAAGCACGTTGTTAAATTGCCGGTCGATTGTAATATTAATTGTAAAGAGCATTGAGTCGTCCATTTTGATTTCAGCGCCTCGACGCACTTGCGACTTTTCCACTCTGACCGTCCTCAAAGGACTTACGTCCTCGCGATTCCGGGTCTCTCAATGTACTTTACGACCTTGCTGATGTATTAACGCGAGCTGTTTTCCCTACCGATGTCTCACTGGAACTTGTCCGAGTCCTTCGTGACTGGCCGTGAGTCCCGGTATTTTTGATCCACGAAAACCGCCGCTCTACGCAAATATACACGCTCCATATATATATATATATATATATAGATTAAAAAGGGAGAGGTTGGCAAATAAAAGAGGCGAAACGCTGAATGATTTTTCCCGGCTCGGCGCGCGCATTCCGCGCACGTAAGTATATAATTATATGTGAGCGTAGCCGGTGCATATATATATATATATATATATATGAGCCGGGGCGAGCGGTTAGCTTTCTCACGTGGCGAGCGTTACACCGGGCGTCAGCGCGGCTCGACCGCACAGGGCAAAACGCGGTGCTACGCCGCTTTCCCCCCCCCCCCCCCCCCCCCATGACAACCGGCTGTCATTGCCTTCCACGTGACATCCTCGCCCGCCGCCGTTTCGTTCGCGCACCGCCGCGACAAGCGTCATCCCATTTTCATTCGAATCAGGCGCGACAGATATTCTCTTCTACGCTGATGGCTCGGGGAGGGGAGAGAGAGGGGTGAGGGAGGAGAGGGGGGAAAATAGGAGGTTAAACGAGAAGGATCGGCGTTACATGTGTAAAAAAAAACGTTGGACGTAAAACGCGGGCGTGGTCGCCGTCGAAGTGCACGAGCCGACGGGACGCCACGCTGTAACCGCACGCCGGACTATCTCGGTTGTGTGTTGCCGTTCAACGGAATTCCGTATAAATCGACGCGCGCAGCCTCGTTAACGGCCACTCAACTCTACGCCAATGAAAGCGAGTTTGATCGTTGGCCGCCGACCGCTAAACTTTTCGGTGTGCCAGTCACTGTCCCTCTCGCGGAACTGACACATCATTTTATTGGTCGCTCACGGTGAAAAGAGAAAAAGAAACAAAATGGCGCCACGTTGCGTGCGGGGAGTTTTCGCGAAGTCGCTGTATCTTCGATGATTATCGCGCTCGGGTTCGAGTGGGAAGCAACGAGGGAGGGTTTCGAGGATTTTGTGGGAGGGAGGGAAGGGAGGAGTGGGGGAAGCGTCCGTGGACCACGCGCACCTGGATACGAAGGAACGATCGTGCGAAGCCTTTTTTTTTATACGTGCCCAGTTGCTGTACAGCGTGTGCGCGGGATGCCGGGTACTTTATAGTTAGAACATGGCGCGCCGGGAGCGGCGAATCGAATTAAATGTCATCCGTCGGGGCAAGGCCGGAGGATAGGATTTTTCGTATTCGCACTGTGGCGAGACGAAGCGCCGCTGAGCCGGGTAGCTTACGCAGTTGGTAAGCTCACGCACACACTCGAACGTTGTATCTACCTGCTCGGCCGACTGACACACACGCGACGATGCACCACTCGGCGGTTCGCTATCGCGTTCACACAAATTCGTGGGCTTCTGCTCGAAACAGGTAGGGAATATTCGCATGGCAAACGAGGCTACGTCACCGGCAGTGGTGGGGGAAACGAAGAAAAAAAAAAGGCGGAAAAAAAAAAAACTGGGATATCCAGTCTTCGGTTTATAGCTTACGGTCAAGTTTCGGCGGATAATTAAGCGTAGATACGGAGGAGAAAATTCAAACTACACTCACGTAAATAAGTCCCGAGTAGTAACGATCCTTGAGGTTATGAAGTACCGATGCCTCGTTCAAGCAGGTTAGCTCGGCCATGTCCTCGACTTTGTCGAATTTCGGTGGATTCATCTTCTGTATGTCGTCCTTGGCGACGAGGACTCGCTTGCTGGTCTCGGCGATCTCAACCTCGACCTCGTCGCCACGCTCGCCCTTTATCCCAGCGGCGACGAAGCCCTGATTCTCGTGGGGCACCCATACGAGCTTCTTCTGGGTCCACTCGGCCTGAGTCGCCGGATCGTTGAAATTGTTCCTGTCTACGGATAGGTAACGCAGCTCCGGATCCGACCGGTCTACCCTCGAATCAGCGTCCGCCATCTTTCTTTAGCGCGCACACAATGCGTCCGAAGTGCGCCGCCTGTTCTCTTCTCCTTTGCCTCGCGAAAAATATAAAGTTAACCGCTCGCCCTCTCTCTGTCTCTCTGGGTGCGCGACTGGCCGTTTGTCCGCTCGCTTGCCCCGCTTGTGTCTCTCTATCTTTCTTCCCCACGGTGTAATATCAGTTTCTCGTAGGCTGTTGCTCTCACTCTCCCTCTCGCTCTCTACGCCTCGTAGCCGCAGACACAACGTCTTCTGCACGGCTTCCCACGAACGTATTTCTCTCTACAAACGTCTACGATCCACCTCCGTGTCTCCCTCGTTCTCTCGAATCACTCGCGTTTTATTATTCCTCCCTTTTTTTTTATTAATTCCTTCTTTCTTTCTTTTTTTCTTTGCTTTTTTTCTCGCTCTCGTCGACCACAAATTACTCTATCGGGCTAACAGAGTAACGACGAACCGACGAATCGTTCGAACCGTTCGAGCAACGTGTTTCGTACCGCACATGTAACAAAAAAAAGAAGTAACGTATCCGACGTGGAATATTCTCTCTTTATTTCCTTCTTTTCTTTTCTCTCCTCTCGCGACAGTCGACACACCGCGCTGCCACACTACTTCTGAAAGCTGGCTCCCGGCTGGTCGACTCCTCTACCCCATGGCTTGGCTCCTTCTCTCTCTCCTTCCAGGCCGGTCTCTCTTCCCCGGCGCAACCTGCCGCGCGCTCGACGCCACGCTACGGCAAAGACAGTCTCTCCACGATGCTCCGCGGCTCCCTCTATCACCGAAAACTACTCCGTCGGTCCGCGTCGCGTTCGACCGTTCGACACCCGATGACTTTCTCGACGGTCGGCCCTGTCGTAAACTGCTCCGATCACTCGTTCACGTTCGACTCTTCTGGCTATTCGAGACACTCGTATGGGACGAGTTTTCAACGCCGGTTGCGTCGTCTTATTTGTACGTTCACGGCGAAAAGTATTTACGGCCAGACAAATATTTATTGTCAGTTAAAAAGAAATAATAAATTAATGAGATTCGTGTGATTGGACAGTCACATCGATATTCACAAATACTCGTACAGTGATCACACTGTACTGACACAGATACAGCGTGTACGCGTGCCACCATAATCGCAAGTTGAATAAATTTCGCTAAAACAACGCCATGTACGATATCACTGTTAATTCTGATGTACCAACGAGCGCATAAATTTCGGTAATTTATCCCGAGTAGCGGTGATTCTCGACAGAGGGAATTGGTGATTGCGTACGAATTCATTGGGCATCGTGATTTTAGGAACGTCGTATCTTTTTCGATCCATAGTCCGATTGTGTCGGTCGATCGAGAAATCGTGCCAAAATAGCTAACAACCTCGCACATTACAATCTATGTCGTTTCGACCGTATATGGAGTTTTTATTTGTGGGCCAAGACAGCGAACTTTGAATTAAGGTCAACATTTCGCTCGAAGTTAGACCGGTACAGGCACACAACACCATATTTGGATATAAGAGGAGCGACGCTGTTTTTTTTTTCCGACGCTCAAGGCAGGAAACTATTGTTTGCCCTCGGGTTTAATGAATCATTATAACGTCCTTATATGGAAGGGGCCAGTTTTACTTACTCACTGTAGCACTATACAGTCTCTTTATAGTCGCGATGTTTCAACTGAAATAATGCCTTATTGCACAAATCGTGAATAAAACGATTTAACGATTTAAATTTAAATCGTTACGCAGAGACGTCCCATCGCGTAACACCTACGGTAGGTATTAACTTTGATACATAAATTATTAATTCATCGTTTACGCCTGGGGGCGTAATAAATATTATCGCTCTTTTATCCACGGCATTCATAGTCATACCATGAGGCTGGCGATGAGCAACGCCATGGCCCCCAGATTAGGTACACAGCCAATCGTAACGACACGCGATGCTGCAGAAATAAAAAATGGCGCGTTTACACTTACCTTCAATCAATGTTACAGAAGCAAAACGAAATTTTCCGGCAATAAAGAAGCTGCATTGTTCATGAAAATACGCAAAAAAAAGTCCTCGACCGTTGACGTATGAAAGGCCGTACTGCATGTCGAGAAAATAACAGTTGCTCTATAAGAATGGATCTGTCCTACATGCGAGCGAGATATCAACGTGACCAGCGGTGACGCTGAATCGAGAAATTACGAGCTTGTTGCATGTCATTATTGGCTCCTGCGGTATGACATGGGACATGTCCATCTGGCATGAATTTTGAGTGCTATTAGTAAAAAAGAATCTGTCGCTACGTTGAGATGACAGCCCGACGGAATTCGCGAGACGCTGAATCGATGTCGTTATTGTGTCACATTGTGACGTCACTCCGGGCTGCCACATTAACGCCACAAGGCTCTCCGAGCGATATGGATTGTGTCAAGGTATGCCTGATTTGTACCATCACCGTGTCGGTATCTCATCTAGTTCGAAACCGACGATGGGCAGAGAGTGCGACTGCACGATACTGGACCGGCAGGGCCGACGGTGTCTCGCCATTGTGGGAACGAATTGCCATCACGCGGCCGCATGCAGAAACTTGCACGTTACGGTGCGTACGGACCTGCATTGTGCCGGATTTTCAATCGGCGACGCGCTAGTATCTTGAATTTACAGTGGTACCACTGCGAGGCAGCAGTGCTTAAAATTACCTGACATCACGGCAATTTGTTGCCGCACCATGCCGATTCTGACTATCGCGCTGTTATATTTTTTTTCATTGACGACACGAGATTCAAATTGTGTGCATGTTGAACATCCTTCTGGCGTTTCTTTTCGAGATTAAAATTTTTTTTTTACATATTCAACTAAAGTTGAGCATTCAGGAATTGGCGACAATGGAAAACTAGTCGAACAACGCTCTAACGCGGATCTTAATTCAATCTACTTCAAGCTAAATGATGCGAAACGACGTGAAAAATATCACTCATGGTATTCTTGAGTCCTCAAGATTTGCGAGGCATTATTTTTTTATGAAGACACGGATGAGTCGAAGGAAATGTGCGTCATTGTTATTAACTTCGGCCCTTGACGACTGAACGACGTTAGAGCAAAATAGCCAATGAGGTTATGTCATCATATCGATGCTCCAACGCCCGAAGCGTACACAGGTTATGCATTTACATACAGGTGCATCTACATAATATCTGTTGCATTAATGTACGTGTGAATAATTTGCATAAAAATATGCGAATGCTTGCGATCAGCGTCTTGCACTCGGCATTTGTCTCTCTCGATTTTCATCGATTAATATCTCTGCCGACTATCAACGTTCTAATTTTTTTTCCATTCATCTAACCTTACAGTACTGTTCTTGACAATACACTACAGTGAATTGTTTGATAACGAGCAATAACGCCCGTACCACTTATTTTATCACTATTAATCGGTGCTCGTCACGTAAAGTCGTGAAATTTCTCATTGCGTCGTCTGTTCTGCTGCTGTGCACGTTGACATCAGCGGTTTATCCAATACAGCGGAGATTGCACGGGTAAGATGGCGTTTTCCAAAAATTATTTCGACATCGATTTATGGTTCGGCGATTTATTCGTACCCGAGAGAAGTTGTGAAAAAAATACTTGGCGAAAGTCGACGTTTCGCCCGACGGCGTAAGTCGCCATTGTTGGTTATTCGAAGAAACTTCTTCTCACACGAAAATAGTGAACAATAACAAACAGTTGCAAGAGTCAGACCCGAATTGGCAATTTTTGTGGCAACTTTTCGTAGAAAAAAAATACGAGTCACGACTTCGTTTTCACAGAAATTTGCAGAAATGACGCTTTTCGTTTTTTTTTTTTTTTTTTTTTTTTTTTTTTTCTAAGCGTGTGCAAAGAAGCACTTTCTCGCACGCGGTGCGAAAAAAGAGTCTTTTCACTGGAACGGAAATCGAGATTTAACGTGCATGCGTCACAGAAATCAGTTATCTGTCTCGAGGTTTGATTCTTCATCGCTCTTAATCGCCCGGTTAAGTTCGCAGTCTGGTTACAGAGTTTCAGTAAACCGCACCTCAAAATGTCGTCTTACGCAGCGAAAACGGTAGGAGATATCAACGCCTACGCCAAGCTAAAAGGAGTACGTATGATTTATCTGTGATAAAAAAATTATTCATTCATTATCCACGAATAAGCGCGACAATAATCGTCATTGCTCTCGTACCACAGGCGATCATAGTCGATCTGCGTAGCGACACTTTTACCCAACCGTCCAACACCATGAGAATGGCGATGTGCAACGCCATCGTCGGCGACGACGTGTACGGCGAAGATCCAACGGTCAACGGTAGTATTAAAAAAATTCTAAATTTAACGTACCGGACTGGAAGATTATAAAGTTAGTCCACAATTGAGATAAAAAAATTAATATACATTTCCATTAAAATCAAAGTAAATTACGACAATAATATCACACTTAGGTACATTCAAGTGAATTATTGAAAGCAAAGAATTTCTGGCGTTTTTCACACACTTGAAATAAATTTTTCTTCACAATTGTGCGTCAAATTCGATATACTATTTTTTTAACAAAAAAAAAACTCCAGTCCACCGCGTTGAATTTCGTGGGAAATCTTGATGTAGCGTACGATTCGGAACGCTGTGAAAATTATTATTTTCCCCGAGTCGCAATAACGACCAACGAACCGTTTCAGATCTCGAAATGAAAGCAGCTGCGATGCTCGGAAAAGAAGCCGCATTGTTCGTCACGTCGGGCACGATGGGAAATCTAATCGCCCGTGAGTTTGACAAACTTGGAAGACAATACTCGACCGATTGATCGTATAATTGTCTCGTATCGTTCGTTCAATTGTTTCTCGTCTATCGTCGACAGTGATGGTTCATTGCAACGAACGGGGCAGCGAGGCTTATTGCGGCGAGAACTCTCATACGATACTGCACGAGCAGGGCGGTGCCGCGCAGCTGGCCGGCGTCACCCTCTCTCCAATTCCCAACGACAAAGACGGCAGCTTCGATCTGAATGTCTTGAAGGCAAAGCTTCGCAAGGATCTTCTGCACGAGCCAATCTCGAAGCTCGTTATCGTCGAAAATCCGATCAATGGAAAAATCGTCAGTCAATCGTGGATCGAAAGTTTGACGAAAATTGCGAAAAGAAGCGATCTGAAATTGCATCTGGACGGAGCTCGAATGTGGAACGCCGTGGTGGCGAAAAACATTATGGCGGAAGATTTCGTTGCACCGTTTGATTCGGTTATGTTTTGCTTGAGCAAGGGTCTCGGAGCTCCCGTTGGTTCGCTGCTATGCGGCAGCAGTTCGTTCGTCGAGAAAGCTCGAAGAGTAAGAAAAGCATTGGGCGGAGGAATGCGCCAAGTTGGTGTTCTCGCTGCTGCGGGTCACGTGGCTCTGAACGAGACCGTACCGATGTTGAAGCTCGATCACGCCAGAGCAGAAAAGATGGCGAAGGCGATAGACGAAATGGACGCGAAGACTGTTTTGAATATCAGTCAGCGACACGACGAGACGAATATGATTTTTATGCAATTTCAGCACGACGGTGAGTGGAGCGCCAAGTCGTTCGTCGAAAGACTGAGTGTCGTTACGGACGATCCCAAGGAACCGAAGGTTATAGTGAGAGCTCTTGCGTTGACCGAGCATCTCACGAGAATGGTCACTTACAGAGATATCACCGACG
Organism: Listrodromus nycthemerus; assembly: GCA_963978505.1. Taxonomy (NCBI): domain Eukaryota; kingdom Metazoa; phylum Arthropoda; class Insecta; order Hymenoptera; family Ichneumonidae; genus Listrodromus; species Listrodromus nycthemerus. The sequence goes on from OZ021684.1 coordinate 16,133,877, forward strand.
ATTTGATCGACGCTGCTATCCGTAAAATAGAGTATGTATTGAATGAATGGTGTGAAAATGCAAGATTCGTGGACGAGAAGCGTTCGTAAAACTAGCAATTTGCGAAACAAGTGCGGTAAAGCGAATTTTATAAACACCCTGTAATGTGAGTTGAACTCGTTGGCCAGACCGCGCAACACAATATTCTCTACACCGCTCTGGCGTTGCATATTTTTTGCGGCGAATGCAGAAGTTTTACTCTGTGTCTGTTGATTACGCCGCTGTACGATGAATTATGTATTTAAGGAATAAATATGTTCGTTATTGACGATAGTCGAAATGTCTCGTTTCACTGTGAATCTTTTATTACATCGTCGATAGTAGTTTCGATCTTACATTTAGAATGGATCTTGGTCCGATGTAAATTACTGTGCGATACTGATCAATCGAGACGAAGATTATAGCTTCACAGCTTTGCAGAGATGATCGTTCAAGGATCGTTGCGCCGGGTGTATAAAATTTGACGAATCGTTATTTAACTCTGGAAAGCGTCGTTGATGGGCTCTTCCTCGTCCTCATCTTCCTCGCCCTCGCTCTCGAAGGTATTATCGGGTATGTCGTAGAGGCGGATCATAGGCTTGTTCGGATCTTTCATTATAAGATACTTGCCGTCCTTTTGTTTCAGGCATATATCGATTATGCAACGAAGAATACCCCAGGCGTTATCCATATTAAGATTGATTTGCGTGGCGAATTCGTTGGGCTTGTACTGCTGCGTTCCCAATATAACGTGTTTGCTCGAATCGCGAACGAGAGCTCGAGAAACGTAACCGAACTTGAGCTGATCGGAACCGGCGAGAAGAGCTTGAACGGTCCATTTAGCGAGTTTGCAAGCATTGTTTCGCAACTCGTTCGCCAATACAGCACCGCGCTGGCTGTCCAGCTTCTGTCGCCACTCGACACCGTTAGCGAGTTTCGAGTCCCACTCATTGAGAGCCTTGATAGTCAAAAATTGCGTCTCGTTGTTGGGTCCCTGCATAACCGCATCGTGCTCGCAACGGCAGACCAATACAACACCGTTGTTCAAATCCCACTTGCGATAACGATATGCGACGCTGGCAACGTCGCTCTCCTCCTCTTCGGAAATGAACGGATTACCCTCATCGAATTTGTATCTCGCCTCGTTAGATTTCAATACTTGCTGGGAGAAATTGTGATTGATGAACGTAGCCTCGAGTGCTAAATTTCTCGGTGAATTCAGAGAATTTCCGTCGTCCTGCGGTGGTTCGACGCTTGTCTCGTTTACCGTCAGCAAATCGAACTCCGTATTGTCGCGCTTGTCGAAGAAAAGCTTGTCGCCGATCTTCTCGATCACGATATCCCAAGAGTAATTGCTGCGGGTCGAGCACATTATCGTTGCGAGAATCGCGTCGGTAGCGTAGACGTTGCCTTCGGTCTTCGACAATTTACGAATGGAAGGATCGTCGGTCGTAGTCACGGTATGGAATATACGATCGATTCTTTGCAATGGCTTCTCGTTCTTGACGTTAACGCGATCGTAAGTTTTGTCGTAGTACTCGAGCGAACCGCAGCAAAGTATATCCTCGCCATCCTTGATACCGGGCAGCGACAACTTTGCCAACCTTGGAAAGTCCATCTCCTCTATGGTTACCCAGTCCGGTCGAACGGTCACCGAAGCATCGCGAATCTTTATTGGGGGCTGATTCTTGTGATTTCTCAGACCCTGCTGACGTCCCCAACGTTTCGTCTGACCCTTGCGCTCCCGTTCGCGCAACTTCAGCTTTCCCAGCTGCTGCATCTGATTGAAACCACCGCGCTGACCGCCTCGTCCACGAGCACCTCGCATGTTCTTGCCGAAGCGACCACGTTGGTACAGAGGCTTCTGCACTCGAGTCGTGTCGACCAAGTGGAAAGTCGATTCATCCTCATCGTGGTAGTACGCGTACTGACTTCCCGATCCAAATTGAGAGGCGTACTTGTCTGGAAAGTCGTGACATTCTTGTTAGAGATTAGTAGTCGGGTAGTTCTTACTAAGATAGCATGCTTCAGGCTCAGCACACAATCTCAACGAGATAAAAAAAAACAGAAACATATATCCTGACTGCTGAAAAAACCTGTGTAACACATTTGCTTTGAACAATCGATACAAATTAGCCACTCGGATAGAGCTATACGCTCAAATCCCGAATCTCTGTCACATATACTTGTGCATTGTAAAAAAACAAAAACACCAGCTTTCGCAAGAATTTTAGCCCAGTGAACCGAACATCGATGCACTTGGCGTATCATCTCCAAGCATAGTTGATAGTAGAAATGCACACGAGTCATAACTTATCGATGGCGTAACAAGAGAATGAAATGCGGTTGACAGCGATTTTGGAGGTTATGTTTGCGGGTGGGTTTGATGCGGTGTAATTGGTGACACTTACTCGTGAACTTTTTGTCCTGGAACGCCGCGCCAGTCCAGTCGGAAATCTGTCGGCATAGATAATAGATAAGCGACAAGGTAATTTTCGGGGTAGAATAGCGGCGACGAACGTGACCGGGACATATGCGAGACGCTTACCTTCCCCAATCGATCGCCCTTCGAGAATGGCTGGTACGGCATGTCCTTGAATTGGTCCGGCAACTCGTACGGTCCCCAACCGTCCGGATTGTTCTGTATCGCGGGCTCTTGGAAATGCACTTGCTCCTCCTTCGGAGGAGCGACATCCTCGGCGGTTTCGTTGGCCATAATCGACGAACGATTATGTATCTCTCATGCCCCTCGCAAGAGCGACTCACTGTAACGAGTACAGAATAAAATCGCACCGGATGCCCCGACGACGTAGCGGAAGAGATATCGACGCCATTTTGCGGTTCTCTCGGCCAGTCATTGGAGATGTGAGCGGTGAATGTGACCGGTAATTTTACCGTTATTACGGCCTAAAAATGTGATCCGTGAACATTATGAATATTAACATACTGATAATAAAATCGTATACTGACTGAGTTTCCACTGGGATTGACGACGGACTGAAATGAGAGAGATAGTCGTAACATTTTAGTTAATCGGTAAATTTTAGTCAGCGGTAGAAATGTATTTTGACAGTCAGAAACATCCTCTATGTAGTTGCGCTCTGACGGTCGCAAACGCATCTTTGATCAACAACCAACCCCATAAGGTACTAGAATTTTTTCACTAGTTCCGAAAAAATTTCAGCTCGATCTCACTGACAGTGGAGACTCAGTAATATAGTCTCATAGTGATTTAAAACCGCAGCATATCGTGAATTGTCAAAAAATGGTGCGCTATTACCGAAAACATGTGTTATCGATCATTTCTCGACAAAGGTGAAGTTGACAGCAGCGTTGTATTTAAATAAGCTCATAGGTTTTGACGTGGATGTACCACCATTTATATTCTATTTATTTATATATTTTATTATTACGAAATATTAAAATACCGGTATTTCCAAATCTCTACCAGTGACGATCAACTCGCAACGTGTATATGAAATTTTTTTTTTTTATTCAGTTGGCAAATGTGACGCGCGCTCCGCGTCGCAGACGTTGGATTGACGCAGCAGAGGCAGGGCAGTGTCACACTGGGCTCGACATGAGACGCAAACGCCAAAATCAAAAAAGCGTCGACTCGTCGGATTGTCAAATTATTTGTTTACCGCGTCGCTGATACGCCGAAGGTGTTTTTACACAGTTCGCGAAGATGATCAGCGATTACGATCTCTTCGTTCAACTCTGCGATAATCGGGGTATATCACCGACGGCGGAAATTCTCGAGGCTATCAAAAGTGGCGGGTAAGCGGTGTGAAGTTGCTCGGTGTTTGTATTTTACCAGTGCTAAGATGTCCATTCGACTGTGCGTCCCTGACTAGCTTTCTCCCCCTCTTATTACCAGTGCGATTCAGCCTGCAGTTACAACTGACCAATGGGAATACGCCGATAGTATTCGTATACAAAAGCACTTTTATAAAGACATTTTTTTTATCTACATTTTCCCATACTTTCGTAATTCGTTGTATGTCGACATAAAAATGTAACTGAATATTTTTGGTACTGTAAACCATTTGAAAAAAAAAAGAATTTCACTGTGCCGTAAGTCGTCAACACTGCATTCCCGAATGATAATGAAACAGTAAGAAAGAAAAAAAATATGATCGAGTTCTCTCAAATTCTTTTACTTTCAGTCCGATCGGGGAGCTTCGATTGTCATGCATGTCGATCGTGGTGCCTTTGTGTGGAGTTTTGGCTCGCGTCCTCTCGTCCAGTTCAACGATAAGGACCGTCGATCTCAGCGACTGTATGCTTCTATCGAAAGGCCTCGACAGCGTGCTCGACGCCCTCTGTGAGGGTTCGAGCGTAACCTCGCTCAATCTGAAAGGAAACAACATAAGCGGTCCGACGGTCGCTCAGCTCGGCAAGATATTCCTCCACAACAACACACTGAAGCGTTTGTCAATCGAATGGAACAGCCTGGGATCGGACATCGACGCTTTCGCTAAATTCTGCGAAGGTCTCAGCATGAATCACAATATCAAGGAACTCGATCTACGATACAATCAAATATCGCCGCTCTGCGCCGAATCTCTCGCTAAAGCGTTGAGAACAAACAAATCGCTGAGCGCCGTTGATCTCGCATGGAACACTTTGGGCTTGAAAGGCGGTCAGACTCTTCTAAACGGTGTGCGTGACAATCGTACAATAACGCAATTGGATCTGCGAGGCAATGGCATACCCGACGAGATAGTCCAGACGATCGACGAGTGCGTGTACAGAAACAAATGCAGAAGCCTCGTGTCACGTACAAACATCACGAAGACGGTTGAAACAGCAAAAAGTATTATTCTGAACGATAGAAATCGCAAACATGCGACAGAAAAATTAACGATAGTCGATAACTCGATGAGAATCGATACGCTGGAAGCGCCACTCGACGAAGCACCGCCGACCAATCTGCAGACAAACTACAAGGAACGCGACGCTTCGGTAACAGCGAAACTCGCAGCTGCTTGCGGCGACGTCGGTACGAGCGAAAAACACGAGAAACTTACCGACGCGAGGAGCACGATAGACGAATTGAACGGGATGTTGCGCGACCGTACGGCGGCGATCGATGCTTTGACGAAGGAAATTAGCGTCAGAGCGGAGGAGAATAAAGTCTTCGAGTCAACGATCAGTCGATTGGAAAATGAGGTGACGAGGTTGAGGGAAGAGCGTGACAATGTCGTCAGGGAAAAAGCGCGGGAGATCGACGATTTTACAGAGTCGCGAAGGAAAGTCGACGCGAACTGGCAGAGAGAGCGCAAGAGATTGGAGGAATCTCTGAGGGAGTCGTCGGCGAGGGAGAAGGAATTAGAGACGCGAATTCAGCGTTACGAACGGGAGATTCGCAAGAGCGCCGTCGAGATGGCGTCGCTGAAAGAGAAGTCGATAATGCAGACACAATCTTGCGAGGATCTCGTCGCGAAGAGCAGGCTCGAAGTACATCGTGTCAGAAGAGAAACGAAGGAACGAGAGAATCGTTACAAAATCGAATTAAACGTTCTTAAGAACACACTGAAGGAGAGCACCGAGGCTCTCGAGGAATGTCAGGCCCAGCTGCAGCGGAGTCGCAGCGAGCTGCGCGAGTCGTCGGAAAATTTGTCGTCCCTGAAGATGAGAATGAACGAGATCGAGAGAGTTAATTGTCGTCTCGTTAGAATCGAGGAATCCTTCCAGAAAGTCAAAGACGAGAAAAAATTGCTGGAGGAGAAGTCGCTCGATTCGCAGAGAACGATCGCCATGCTGCAGCGGCAAGTTGCGACACTACAAGGCGAACTCGTCGAACCGCAGAGGCGTTACGGTCTCGTCAAGGAGGAATTGGAACAGGAGAGAGAAAAGACTGCAAGATTGAAACAGGAGCTCGTCGACGAGCGCGCCAGACTGCAGGAACTAAATTTACAGTTGCAAACTCTGAACGCTCAGATAACGTCGTTGAACAGCCAGATAAACGAGATTCAAAACAATCATGCCGAGACTCTCCGCGAGAGGGACAAGGAGCGCAAGATACTCAAAGAAATTATTTCTAGCAAGGAGAGAGATTTCAATGAACTGAAGTGAGCCCCACAACTTGATTCATCAATCAATTGCCCAGCAATTGAAACTACATTGTTTCGCTGAAATTACAATCGGCCGAATAATCAAAAATCCGAAATTATTTTTCCGAATCGTCGTGCTGCCGAATATTTTTATTTTTTTGTTATTTTGAAATTTCACGATTTATCTGAGTATTATTTATTTAAAAAGTTAGTTATCGGAAAATCACTTATCCGAATCTTTTCTGATTCACTTATCCGAATCTCTGATGATTCGGAAAAATAAATTTTTGCAAATTTAACGATCATTCGGCCGATTATGGTCGAAAAAATAATTCGACTGTAACTACTTTTTAATTTCTATTTTTCTCGTTTGCAGAACCGAAGAGGTGCAAAGAGCCAGTCAACTCTACGCCGCGTTCAGCAAGTACCTGGGATCCATCGGCCCCAACACAACGTCATAGTCACGACGATCAATTACATAATTAAAACAATCACAATACCTCGAATTTTTAGGTAATATTTTTCGATTTATTTTACTTTTTTTTCTTACCATTTTTTTGTACTCATTTATCGAGCAATTATACACTTCGTGAATAGGAATAGACGCATTTTGCCACCGACTACCAGGAATCCAAGAGCGAAACAAACACGCAAGTGTGCCTCGGTGGATCGAGAAACAGCTGCGCGGGGCACGCGAGAGTTCGATAAATAGCGGTGGAGCCTTGACGAGAATTTAAAAAATTAATAATCGCTACGTATTTCCTAACAGAATTCTCTATCGTGTATCAGCCGAGGTTGACGTTACGTACCGTAAACACGTGGAGAGCCATTTCGCAAGATCCTCAGCATCGCAAAGTGGACATCATCAGGCGGGACGTAATTATCCACGCTACACGGATTTCCGCTAAACGATCTTCATCGTTTTCCACGAATCGTTACCTCGCAACGTTACCTTTCCTTCGACAATGACAATTCGTTTCGGCTTAACGAACTTCCTCCCATGCCGGATTAATAATTAGCCTTCTCCGTCGCTCGCGGCGTAATCGCGGAAATATTCGAAAGATAAAAATCTTCTTACGATTATTTTTTACTTTTCTCTCACTCGACGTACAACGTGTACGTGCACTTATCGTTACGTAATCGAACGTCGAGTCAAAGTCTTCGAAACGTTTGAAATAGTTGACAGTTCGCCGAACAACTCGTAATCTCGGTAATATTTACCCGTTGCAAAAGCAGCTCCTTCGCTTTCTGTGCGCTAGCATATATATATATATATATATATATATATATATATATATATATATTCATATATATAGCCAAGCACAGATACACATCTGGGTTTATTTGGAAAAGATAAAAATGATGTACAGTAGAAAGAAAAAAGCTCAAATTTGCGAAAAAATAAAAAATTGAGGATACAAGTAGAAATTAAAAAATATTCCACGACTTTTCTGAGAAAAAAATAAAAAATCGAGAAACAAATTTCCGATTGACAATAGGACGATAATAATAATAATTTTTTGTGCGTATATGAACGGTTTAAATAACAACTCGTTTTTGACAATAAATAGTTCTTTAATAATTTAACTTGCGGTTTATATACATTTACATCGCTACGATATTTATATATAAAATACATAAATTTTTGAAACTTTGTTGACATGGGACGAAGAATCGGAGTCAAGGGGAGGGAAAGAGGGGGGAGGATAAGGTCGCATTTTTTTTACCGCTGCATTACTGAGCAGCATTAGTCGATAAAAAGAATCTGTACGGATCACACCTCTCTCTGAACAACGCGTCTTATGCCATTGCTAATTATTCAAGGAATATTCGTATTATCCAAATGGCAGTTACGGCTTAATAAGTCTCGTTTCGAGGGATATATTAAACGATCGTCTAACATCTCTCGGTTAATCGTAACGATAAACACTACATTTTATTCGTTTCTCTAATATAGAGATACCGTCGTCTAATTAAATCGCTGACTCTTCATGAACGCTGTTACAAACAATAATGACATTTTTATTCTCCGTTATCGTCGTATTTTTTTTTTTTTTTTTTTGACTGATGCGCACGCACGAGGGCGAACTCAAACGCCTCGGATTCCGTGAGGATTTTTTTTTTTTTTTAACAATATGAAATAATTCGAAATGATTAATTCAATCGTTAAAAAATTATCTCACGGCTGACTGATCGAACCTTGCATTCTTGTATGCAAACAAAAATATACTAAAACTATATATGTATATACAGACATATACATATATAGTTTTTTTTTTAGACTCCGTATAAATTATTGCTCGTTTCATCGGGAGGCATTCGATGTCCGCTTTTCTCAATATAATTAAGTATGAGAATGTAGTTCGATAGAATTCAGATAAAAAGATGAGATTTGCGAACAATTCTTTCAACGCACACACACAGATACACACGGACACACACGCAGTCGAATTGGAGTTTACACAATCGTGATACGTGAAAAAGTTTGGACGAAAGTCAATGTCCGATCGAGTACCGCGATTTGTTCAACCCTCAATGACAGTACAAAGGTATGTATAAGGTACCCCTATTACAATGTATAAAAATGGTACGAATAACTCGCGGCTCCCGAAGATCCTTCAGTTCAATCGATAATTCACCGAATCTCAAAAATCCATCATTGGGTCTCGATGCGAAACAACCCTCGGCCAAAGTTCGTCACGTAAACGTGATAGCCTCCAAATATTATGCTTCTTTTGACTAATCATGTTACTTTAAACTCGAAAATAATAATGAATATTAATGAATGAGATTTTTTTTTTTAACGACAAGTTACGCGTATTAATACTAAATCAGTGACAGTTCATCTCGCGTGTTTCTCATCCGTTTATCTTTGGTCATAAAATTATTGGGGGGGCAGGAGGGATAAAAACGATTTAAAAAAAAAAAAAAAAAAAAAATTTACGCAATGGAAGTGTTCTCTACGAGTAATCGTTGTCGCGATTCTAGCGAGAAGATTACAAACTGTAAGGATATTCGGCGAGATAATTCTTCATGAGTGGCGGAAGATTGTCGGTCGACAGTTTGTTCTTATTGACGACGAGCCTCGCGATATGGGAGAGCGAACTGACCTCTTTTACGAGAGGTTTGGTCAGATAAATTTGACTGTAAATTTGACCGCTGTAGTCGACCCAGACCTCCTTCCTGTGTTCGTCGATGCGCTTCGAGTAGTCGACGTAATGCTCGAGCATCTTTATCGGACAATCGAACACTGGCATGGCGTGACTGAGCCTCGGCTCGGCGTCCAATCGAAATTTGCCGAGGTAATAGTGTACCCTGACCGAAGTCGGTCCTCTGGTCGTCTGGACCGAGACAGCAAAGACGAATCTGCTGTCGGAACTGTCCCTCATGAGCCAACTACCGACCGGCGAATTTTTCAGTAGATTCTCGCTCTGCTGCCAGCTGAGACCCTCGTGGTACCATCCGCTGGTCTGAAGAAGCCTCTTTACCTCCGCGATTCTCGTGTAATCCTTGTCTTGAAAGTAATTCTCGAAACCCCAAGGACAAGGCGTTAGCCAAGAGAGCGGAGTCGTCGGTGCTTCCTCTCTTCTCTCCACATTCGGCTCGTTGCCGAGGCCACCGACGTTACCGTCGACTCGAACCAACCCACCGCCGTTGAAGTTATTTCGCGTTCTTCCATGGCCGTTACTTTCCGTTTTGCTACTCTCAGCACCAACGGCATTGCCAGTCGTGGCTATTATGTTGACGGTACAGTGAGCTATGTTGGGCGGCAACTGTACAGTGGCGTTAACTCGAATTTCCATGCTCCCGCTCTTATCGACCGGTACAGAATTTTTCTCGATGTTCTCCGTCGATGAGAGTGGACGGTTGGTATTCACGGTGGTGTTCCCGCACGATGAGTCTTCCTCTCTCGTTGCGCTGCGGCAGCAACAGGTCGAATGACGCTTCTTTATCTCTGATCCCTCCACCGAATTGCAGAAACTGTTGTGCTGCTTATGTTGCTGCTGGGTGAGATAGCCGTCCCGATGAGCCGGATCTTTCCAGAGCTGTTCATTCCTCTCGGTCTCCGCTACGGAAGGATGAACTTGTACATTAGCATTTTCAATTTTCGACACGGAATCAGTGTCGATCGGTGACCGAACATCCGAATTAGTTTTCATAGAAGGTAAACAGCGTCTGATACCTGGCAACTCTAAACATCCGCTCGGTGGTATCGAGTACCGTCCGTCCAATATCGAACCATCGAAACGTACATCCGTCGCCAATGAATCGTCGTCGGATCTCGATCCATCTCGACGAATAATCTGGCTCGTGTCCTCGTCCTCGCTCGACAGTCGCTTCTGGACGAAGCAACCGCCGCCGCTGCCCGACAATTTTGGCCGTATCTCTATGCGTGGCGCCTCGACGATTATTCCCGAGTCCGTGCTCTGTATGAGACATCCGCCTGACTGTATGCTCGGTGTCGTTATCGTGACCGTTCCACCGGTCAAATCGCACGTAGTGTTTATGTGACAATCGCTCATTCTCGATGATTTTTTCGCATCCTCGTCGAAACAACCGACGTTGTTATTAAACATTCCGTCCACGCTCGTAACGTCCGAACGATTACAACGATCCGGTGACTTCCATGCCTCGTTCTCCTTCGTCCAAGCTCCACGTTGATCGTCCACTTTGTGACTCATCGACGGCTGCTGAATTATCGTCGGTCCGTGGATTATCGTCGGCGCGTTTATGAAACATCCACCTGAATTAACGCTGTATTCGCGGGGCACCAGAAGATAACCGCCGCCGTAGAACGAACCGCCGCTCTGACAATCGGCTCTCTTCATAACGAGACCGCTGTCGATTCCACCGCTCGTCGCCGATCCTTGGCCCACTGGATTGCAACAGCCGGGAGCCGGAAACCGGTTACGACAGTTCGGGCACATCACTGTCAGCATCCTGAATCTGTGAGCTTCCCTCTCCGCATAATCGTCTCTCCTCGGAATGCAACTGCAATTTCAAGACGGAACAAAAATTAGTACAATGTACATTCGACGATAAAAATTTATTTTAACATTATTTTCTGTAAAGATTTTTTTTTTTTTTTTTTTTTTTTTTTTTCTTCAATGAAACGTGCATTGCGAAATTAATAAAAATTAGTGTGGAGATATCGATGGAGTAATTTTTTTGTTTTTTTTTGTAAATTTACATCTCCGTCGCTGATGACTATGCCAAAAAAAAAAAAAAAAAAATTCCTCAATTCTAAAAAAAAAACCCAGACCGTTATTTCCCGGCATTTTCCGAAGACCGAGGTTTTCCCCGAACAGTTTCCGTCGTGCGCGGATACACCGAGTCGTGAAATTCTATTCGACGGATAAGCGCACAGCTGACGATTCGAGCCATACGAGGCAGCTCATAACACTTTAATGCTTCTGTCGTAATAATACTCGTTATAGCGATACGCGCATTAGTTTTATTAATAGAAATGCTCGTTGTCGCTTTCGAGACAGGGACATTGGGTCGAGTGACCGATAAGCATTTATTTCTCTTATTATTATTTTTTTTTTAAGTGTTGCATGCCCGGGGGAGGGGGGGGGGAGGGGGAGAATAAAATGGAATTAAAAAAAAAAGGAAATTAAGAAATATCATTGAGGAAAAAAAAAAAACAAACAAAATTCATCGAGCGAATGACTGAATAAAAATGAAACTCTGTTTTCCGTGTGAATGCGCAGGATTTTTTTTTTTTTTTTTTTTTTTTCCCTAAATATTGTTACGCGAATTTTCAAAGCAGGATAAACACCGAAGTGTTTTTTTCTTATTTTTTTTTTAATTTTAATCAAGGATAACAAGAATTTATCTCCGGTTCGTGGAAAACTTTCGTCATCCCATACGGCAGACCTACTCTGGCGCTTTTCTCCGCGCGCTCCCTTCCGCCGGCAGCGTACTCGGAAGCGGAGATATATAGATATAGCGGACACGGACCGTCCGGTTCCGCGAAATCAAAACGCCCGCGGTGTAAATCCCTGACTGCCGAGATAGAGAGGCAATTTAATTTCACGCTCGCACTATTTGTATTTATTCATCGTGGAAATAGATTCGAAAGGAATCTTTCAACAACGCGAAAACAACGTTCCACAATTTTACACTGGATCAATAATCTCTTTTTTTCTCACAGGTCAGTAGTTCGATAAAAAAAAAAAAAAAAAAAAAAAAAAAACTAAAAACATGAAAAATAAAACCAAAGGCGAATTCTCTTACCGAAGGCATTTTTCGCAATACGATTCCGCGACACGTAAAATAAAAATCGCAGACTTCTCTCATCGTTAAACAAATTTCTAACAAATTTTTAATAAAAAAAAAAAAAAATTCAGGAAAATTCAAAGAAATTGAAAGATTGATAGGAATTAAAGAATTTAAAGAAATAACAAAAAAAAATTTAACAACTCGAAATTTGTTTTTTTTTTCAATTTTGAGCTGCCCGAAAGATTGCTTCTGAATTCTTGTCTATGCAGTTGTGAAAGTATAGAGGCGGACAATCGTCCCGTGGCTTACTCTGCGGCGTTTATTCTGATGTCCCCTTCCCCTTCGCCACGGCCGCTCTTCGATATAATACTGGGACGAGCTATATATAGCATATAATGTATCACTGTACAATAACACCGGTCATACTAGTTCGCTCGATTTTTTTTTTTTTTTTTTTTTTTTTTAATGATCGTTACCGAGAACCGTGAACGTGTGCTTTCTCCGCCACGCCGTCACACTGTTCGCGGCGATTGGCTCGGGCGCTGCGCGAGCTCCCTTTCTAGATGCGAGACCCGACGAATTACGCGGTTAATCACGCACAAGAAGAAGGCTCGTGCAACAATGAGATTCCCGGAAGACGGCGACTGGTGGTCGTTGATTATAGAGGAGTCGAGACTGGTCGGTAAGGTAGTGACAATTTTTTTTTTTTTTTTTTTAACCAATCGACTACCTTGACAATCTAAATATATATAAAAATATATTCGAAAGATCGTAGTTCGATCAAGTTCGTCGGCGTCGCAACAATGTAATTATCTGTTTCGTCGGTGAGAATCGTGTGCGCCGAAAATTCGTCGACGGATTGAAAATGGCGTCTCGAAACGTACAGGACAATCGCACTCGACGACGGTAGATCGGCGTTGTTTTATGTTTCGTGTGACCGAGTCTCGACAGACGGGCTAAATCGTTGCATTCCCGGAATGCAGTTCTCTCGCGGTGGCATGTCTGAGCCACACTGATGCGGTGCCAGCTGCGTTCCTCGTCGCAGTCCGAGTCGAGGAATAACACGCGAGAGCGGGGCATGAGTCGGTTACGCGGCGGGGAAACGCGGAGGTTTCGGCACGCGATCGGTGGCGCATGCGCGCCTCGCTGGTCTCGGCGTGGGCTTAGCTCCGGCGGCGACGGTGCTGCCACCTAACCGAGACGGACATCGAGCGCGCAGTCAGCGGCGCGTTCGGACAGGCACGTGTGTCGTCCGCGTCGGATTCGTAGTATTCGCGGAGTAGCGCGAAGGAGGCCTTCCGCGAAAAGCGCGTCGAGCTCTCTCGGGCTGGAGAGTGTCGCAATGCCAGAAGGCCAAGCCCCCGTTTATAAGTCCGTCATGAGGACTTTTCGTCTCTCTCTCTGGCTCGGCTCGCTCGCTCTCCGTTCGACATCTCGCTCGCCGCTCTCTTTCCATTCCCCCGCCACGGCTACTCGCGCGCTCTCTGCCGGCGAGTACACGTAACAATAGTTATATACGACTCGTCTCTTATTCTTTCTTTTTCTCCCAATACTGTTAAACTCTCCGCGTGCATTCGTCGTACGGAGAGACGCGGGTACGGCACGAATGGAAAGAACGCGGGTCGTCGAAATTCACGATTGTTACGATATCGACGGAGGCAGCGTGAAAATTCCGCAACGACTGTTTTTACGAAGCAAACTCGAGCGACGAATTAGCGGGAATCCCGACGGGCAAAGACACGTCTCGGGGACGCTCACGTCCGTTACTATTATTGCGCGTCGGTGTTTACGATCCCGACTATAAATAATAACGCTCGCTTTGTCGAATTTTTATCGCTTCCGTTATCTACAGTTCCATTACTCGGAATGGCGCTGGCTCGAGGCAATCGCACTGTGCAACACTCGGAATCGAGGGAGCTTCGAAACTAACGCGACGGACCGACTGTTTGCGAGACACTTCGAGACTTCGCGGAACGCTCATTTGCATGACAATATGACGCTGCGAATTCGTTGTACTCTCGACAATATAACCGACGATTAACAATTGTATCTGCGTGTGTATCGAATTTGGTATCGAGTCGGGATATCAGAGTGTTTCTCGGTAGATGCGTCACTGTGTAGGAAACGACGCAGGCCATCGTTCCGTCTCTCTCGGTTTCGTGTCGCGGCGACGAAACCTTTTCGGAAGGCCAAGGCCACGAGGCCGTCGATTCGAAGGTGAGAGGAAGAAATATTTCCGAGAATTCTTTACGACCCGAGGGAATCAAAGCTGCACAGTGTCACGAATGCGAGTTTACTCGTGTGCGTAACGTCGGTTAATACATTTTTTTTTTATTTTTTTTTTTCTCAGGAAACAAGCGAGTCAAACGCAAGGACACTCAATATGTATCTCGCTCGGGTTCCTATCGTTGCGCGCATCTAATCTCGGCTCGATCGACCGTTGGAATTTAATGAAAAAATAAATAATGCGATTTTCCAAAATAATGTCGCGAGTCAAGGGAAGAGAGGGGAAGGTTTATCAATTGCTGCGTTGCAAGAACGCTATTTAATGATGCGGGCCCGTCCTCGTTTCTGCAAATGTACGTACAAAAATCTCCGGTTGATTAGCCATTGGAATTCCCCATTCAAATCTCAATTCCCATTCAAATCTCATAAATAGATTTCTAACCTAAAAGAAAAATCGAAGAAACAGAAAAAAAAAAAAAAAAAAATTCCAAATTTTGTAAAATTCGTCAGGAGGGAACGGAAAATTCGTTCTCGAATTTCTTATTCAACCATCAACTTCAACTGGACGGTCCGACGGCAATTGGGAAACTGACGAATCGTCGCCCGAATCGACGAAACTCGCTTGATTTTTCGTAGGCGAACAGTTTTACAATATTTACAATAAATATTGTAAAACTATCGACCGAGTGGAAGGCAAAAAATAAGTAGTCGGATCCTCGGATCGAATTGCGAACCCGTCGCTGCAATTATATTTTCGCGGTACGCCCCGCCATTCTCTTCACGTGGGCATATTTATAGCGTGAAGTTCCATTGTCTGCGGCTCGTGCGAGTCGTTAAAGTTTTATGGCGTACCTCCTATGTATGTGCACGTGTGTGTATACGCGTATGGTTTCTTGTATCCATTTGTATGTATGCCTATATATATATATATACATATATAGATATATATGTGTGTGTGTGTATAAGGTGTAAGTATGAGACTCTTTCGTGATTTATTGAGACTCGACGAGGCGAGGGTAGATGCAAAGTCGAAAGGTTTCTGTGTGCGGATGAATATTTATTGGGGCCACGACGTGGGTGCCCGAGAGACCACGAGGGCCCCCCTTACGACTCTCTTCCAAGTAGTCGAGTTCCGGGTAACTTCCGTAAGAACGCTCCGAGTCCTCTTGCCCGCTGTCTCTCACACTTTTCCTCAAAGCACGCTCGATTCTCTCGGTCTTTTATCCCGTAAGCTATTATACCGTTATTTCGATTATTATGGTTTTTTTTTTTTTTTTTTTTTTTCATATTTTTCTGCGAGACAACTCGACGAGGGACTTGGCCAATATTCATCGACTTCGGTCCTCCCGAAATTCCACTGAGCATGTAAAGGAGACACTTTTTTTTTTTTTTTTTTTTTTTTTTCCAGGTTAAAGCTGACAGAAACACGTCCAGTTTAACCGCAAAGTCGTACAATAAAAATAATGTCCGTGCATCGATAATTTTTTTTTTTTTTTTCCCGCGAATGTAAAGGAGCGACCGAGAAGTACCGTGATTGTCCGCAAAGAATAGATGGGCCGTCGGTGGCGGCTTATCGAGAACAAAGGGTCGGATAAAGTAAATCCCGTATTCTCGTTTGTACGTGGAAGCGGAGAAAACTCGGCGTTTCAAAATGAGACCTCAAACCCAGTTCCGTGAAAGGCTTTGGACACGACTAATACCAATATAGATACAGCACAGTGTATACAGATATACGGTGCAGTAGAGGCGAGATGGGATTTCTCGGACTTAGAGCGATTGCGCTTCCGAGGAAAGCTTCGCTCGCTATCGCGCATTACCATAACTAACCTCGCCCAACTTGGTCCCGCCGTTGGGCCAGCACGGACGTTTACGAGGCTCAACCGTAAAGAGAGAGAACCGAGCGCGCGCGCCCAGTACGGCCTCGAGAATATTTATCGTCCGGTCTTCGGCGCTTGGGAGAGCTCTCGCGAGAGATAGGCCTCACGGAGAAGTAACGGCGAAACGAGAAGGAGGTTCGCAAACGCGCGCGCGCGCGCGTTTTTACCTCGGAGAGATCTTAAAGCGCAACCAGAGTGCATTAACGAGAAAGCCGCCCGCGACATTAATTATCTATGAAACAGCCGATTGTATCGAGAGAGAGAGAGAGAGAGAGAGAAAGAAGAGAGTTCAAAGCTCGATTCGATCACGAGTTTTCGAAGAAATCTCTAAGACGTTTCGATGCCAGGAGGCTTGATACAAAATTAATTAATATATTATGATATTAAAATATCTGATAATAATTATGATATTCAGAAGGTCTTTGAAAACCGTAATTGGTAATTTCCAAAGACTCGGGTGTTTGAAAATATTCCCGTGTAACAAAGTATATTAAAGTAGTGTGTGTGTGTATATATATATATATGAAGAGTCTTTCGAGTTCGAGAGACAGCTGCCGCGCCTCCGCATGTGTTACGTACAAGTCGGGTCCGTTTTTTTTTTGTTTTAACACTTTTCTCGAAAGCCCTAAATGCCTGGCGGCGCTCAGAAGTGATCACGTGGGAAACCCGAGTCGGTCACGTGGGAAACGCTTGGATATAGTAATCTTAATCTGGCGACTGCCCGCTATAGAGAAACGACAGGAGTCGTTTTTTTCGATCGTTTGTCGTTTCTTTACCGTCGAAGTTTTTTCCGAAAGACTTCATCGACACAGCCGGTAAATTTCAACGAGCCTGATATGTTGACATTCTAATGTTTCGAATGATAAATATATTTCAATTCACAGAATCGACGAAACCACCCCCGCCGCCCCTCGATCAACGGTTTCAATTTCGCCAGTTAAGTGCGTAGGGCTAGCAGCGGTCACCCATCCAAGTACTGACCGCGAACGATTCAGCTTGACTCCGGCCACCACCGAACCCGTACACCGACCGCGCATCCACCGCTGTAGATGTCGGGGTAGATGCGAGAATAATTCGTCACGGCCCCAATAATCCCGTCGTTCGATTCTCTCTCTCTCAAAAACGTTGTGGAAAGGATCGTGAAAGAGAAGAAGAATCGAGCAGTCTTCATTTATTTCCACCTCGATCCTATTAAATATCGTGTCTCTCATCGTACTGTGGTTGCTCTCCCCACCGCGCGTTCGCTTGGCGCTGCGATCGACGTGCGCGCGCCTTCTCTATTCTATCGCTCGTTCGCTCTAGCACAACTCCCCCCACCCATGCTCCTCCGCCCCACTCTCGCGCGCTCGCTGGCCGTTACTGCTGTAGGAATGCGGAGGAAGCCTCGTTTCTTTTCACGATCGTTCGATACCCCGCGCGCGCGGGATCGCCCGCAAGCCGAGAATCACTGAGAGAGCGACGAGGACAGTCATCCCTCCCGCCCCTTGGGTCTTCGTTGAGTGGGAGAATCCAGAGAATCTCACACCGCGTTCGTTTCGTTTTCCCGGAGAGAGAAAGTCCCTTCTCGGGATCTCAAACGATTTCGAACAGCACCACGCTTGTTGCGCGGCTTTGTAACACACTTCATCTATGCAAGACTCGCCGTACGATTTTGTAACGTTGACGGACATTTACTTTTTTTTTTTTTTTTTTTTTTTTTTTCAGATAAACGTATCCATGGCCGAACAGGCCCAATTACCGGACTATTGCGGATCGATTTGAAATACAGCCGTTGCCGTTGACATCTTATCCAGAGTTGGAGATTTCTATGCGTTCAAATTATCGGCACGACGATTCAGTTTGGTGGTTATGCTCGAATCAACGAAACATTGCCACGGACTGGTTGAGTTTGTGGAGCGTTTATTTATCTTAAAATTTGTATATTTGTACGTTCTTATTTTCCCATTGTTTTTATCAATAAATATTTTTCAAGATGGCGCACGAGTATTTGATTGATTTTTCGAAAACTACAGACTGTAATGTTGAGACAAGTTACCGCTGTTTGCGAGAATGAACGGCCATCTTTGATAAGTTCGATTTTTTTTTTTCCGATTTTCATACCATGTCAAAGTGTTTGGAATTTTTTTAAAATTTCTCTGAAACTCGTGCAAAGCCTACAAACGAGCACGAATACGAGACAGAGTCACAATTTTCAATAAATTTTTCTCGGAAACTATTTTATAAAATTAAAAAAAAAAAAAAAAAAAAACGGAAACGATCGAGAAAATTTCGAGGTTACGTCGATCTTTGCCCCGTCTTAAATTTTTTATACACTCGAGCAACGAAACTCGGACAAAATAATTCACCGTCGAGTTTGTCGGGTCGTTTCTTTTTTTGCTTTTCGTCACCTTGCGAGAATAATTCTAGGTTAAGGGGACTCGAAGCAGCTGTAAATTCGTTGTATCGCGAGAGACCGACCATCGATAATCACTTCGTGGAATTTAATCTTTTTCTTGTGTGTTGATCAATCGCTATAATTATAAGATATATATATATATATATATATATATATTCGTATTGACGATATCGACCATGTAAAAGTGCTCACCTCGAGTTTCTCGTCGATGCGGTTCAACCGATGTTAATCGTCGATGTCACGCATACACAAACGTGACGTATTTATCCACGTTAATCCTGAACGTGTTTGGCACAAATTCAACGCACGCCGTTACAAACTGTCCGAAACGAGGATGGCTCCTTCGCTCCCGCGACTTTTGCTTGTTCCGTCGGCACGGAAGGTCTCCTAGTTTATCGACGCTCACGGACACCGTTCGAGCACCGAATGTATCTCCAACGCCCAACAGTTTCTTTTTTTTCTTTTCCCCCCCCCCTCAATGTTAACTCCACGACGAACTTTTGACACGTTTATCGACGCGACGTTCCAATAAATGTTCTCTCCTCGTTCGTCTTTCGGCCGCGAGTCACGAAACTTAATTCGAAAAATTGTTTTTTATTTTCTTTTTCAATTGAAGAAAAAAAATGTGTTTCCTACGACGGATCGACCGTTGCGGACGGGGCTCGTGAGTTTGACAGTGGAATGGCGAGTAAGCGACGAATCGAATGCCGGAGGTCGTCGAGCGGATGGACCGACGGCCACGGCGTGTCTCGAGTGAATGAATCTATAATTATGCGAGAGCGTCGAGGGACGCTCGGCAGAGTTGCGACGCGGAGAAATAACGAGCAGCGACGAGCCGTGAGTGGGGATGGAAATACACGGTCGTAGAGTCGCTGAGACCGTCGGGCATGAGGACGAGGAGTGGGGGGAGGGGACATCGTTGAACAGACCGTGTTTTGTCGTGGTGGGAGGAAATCGTGGAAGCGGTCGAAAGGCACGAGTTCGACGGAGAGACCAACGTGCAGGTGTGGTCTGTGTGCCTCGTTCACTGCTCGACGCTGCTTGAGAGACTCGGCGAAACCGAGAAATCGAGGATACGTACGGGTGCTCGAGGGAATTATCCTCGTTACGAGAAAAAATATTCCAACGAAAAAAAAAAAAAAAAAAAAAAAAAAAAAAAAAAAAAAAAAAAAAAAAACGAGATTGCGGAAAAAATGAAGAGAAAAAGGGTTGCACAGATCGAGTGTATTTGAAAACTCGTTTATGCCGAAAAGATTGTTTTGTAGCTGCGTGAAACATTTTTTTTTTTTTTTTAATAAGAGAATTTAATAAGTCAATTTTTAAGAGAATTTATATATATATTTATATATTTATATTTATAAGAGAATTTAATTCAATAAGTCAATTTTTAATAATATTAATAAATATTACCGGTGTTATATATATATATATATATATATATATATATATATATATATATATATATATATATATATATAGTGAGCTGCGTTAAAAAAATAAATATAAATTCACGCTTTAATTCCGGAGAGATAAGGCCGAAACGACGAGCCTCGTTACGGCTTGCGACCTCGCCGTGAATAAATTTATTTTCATCTTGGAACGTCCCGACGGAAGGAGGAAAAAATAGAGAAAAACTTTTCGTCTGCTCTGGTGATAAAAATATATATATATATAAAAAAAAAAAAAAACTGTAGCAAGCGAGTCCTCGAGAGCCGTTGTGACGCAAATAAAATATCGCGCTTGTTCGCCTGCGCGAAACACGTCGAGATACGAGAAAACCCACGACGACAGGGAAACAATAAAATTTACGGAATTTCATGAAAATAAATGGACGAACAGACGAAAAATTGAGGGACAAAATCTTTGGAATTTCGAGAGAGAGAGAGACAAAAAAAAAGTTGATAAGATTGGAAAACGTTACGACACGCGTGACGGAGAGAAGATATTTCCGCGTATTTGTTCCACGTTTTTCTACGTTGAATCTAATTATAGATCGACCGTGTGATTTCCACTCGTAAGAATCTCCGACGTCCGACCGAGCGCACAATATAATTTGCCCGTCGGCGAATCGCTCGAACACATGTGGCGTAACTCGCTCCCACACCTATCTCGACCGCCGAAGAGATTTCGCGTGCAAACACATTTGTTATTCGCGTCTGTCGTTACGCTAACGAATCAATTTTTATTTCCGCAACCATCGACAGCGACAAAGCTCTCAATTACTCAGAAACGAATGATCGTTCACGGCATTTCTCTTCGACATTTTTGTTCTTCATTCTTCTCTCACATAAACATAAACACAAAGGACAAAGTTCCGAATAGCCCGTGTGCGTAGAACGTAAAAATTGTATTTTTACTTACTTTACAAATTTTGTTGAAAACTTTTTCATCTCGGATCAATATTTTCAGAGTTAACTTGAATAAACACCAAAAAAATGGCATTTTTTTAAATTCAAAGGTAAGTAGCTTAATTTGAGATAATTTTCATTATCGGATTCGTGCTCGGAATGGCCAAAAACGGGGCGGTACCGAATTTCCACCGGATCGTGCATAAGGACTATTCGGAACTGCACCAAATATAAATATAAATATAAATATAAATATAAATAAAAATACAAATAAAAAATAAAAATATAAATAAAAATAAAAATACAAATAAAAAATAAAAATATAAATAAAAATAAAAATATAAATATAACAGAGAGTTTCGTGAGATTCTTTAGTCATGAAAATATCGTGAAAAGGTGGTTAATGCGCGGGCGCATCGAGAGCCCAATGGGACTCGCGACAGTTGGGAGCCGGTCGTTGTGCCGCCAGCTGCTTCCATTTTCGTTCTCTCCCGATGAGCCGACGAACGCGCCCCTCCGCGGCCGCTTCGCCCCGACACAGAGATCACACGAACGGTTGAGCCGCTGTTGCCGCAGCAACGCTCTCTCCTACCGTCGCTAGAGCGTCGCTGCTAGGCGTACGTTTGCGCGACCGATACACGTTCGAGACGTACGTATCGCTCTACAGCGTCGACGTGCGCGCGAACGGCCGCGCAGGCAACGCGAAACCGTCTACGGAACGCCTCGACGAAAGAACGAACGCTCTGGGCCTTTCGCGCATCGACGGAACGAACTTCAGCGAGGACAATGGAATGCCGGGACGCTTTTTCGGATCGCTTTCGATCCGGAGAGGCAGACTCACGAAATTCCAGCTGTCCCGAGCGCTGCCGTCGGAAAGTGACGCGCCGCTGACCGTCGCAAAACCACAGCGGCGCGAGCGTCGCATCGGTACACGTGTAAATACGGAACTGTCGTGCATCCGAGTCCCGACGGAATTTCGACCGGTCGAGACATTTTTTTTTTTTTTGCATCACGACTGTTCCATGAATTTCCGATTAATTTCGAAAGATCTTGGATAGGTTAAATTCAATTGAAAAAAATTGGATATCGGTAGGGTAATGGAGGTGCATGGAATTTAGAGGCGAGGTACGGTTGGTAACATTAGCGTTTCAAATGTAAAATTAAACTCGCACGTTTCTTCCTCGTTTCAATTTTTATCGTTGACAATCGATTTTGTGAATTTTTCTTGATCCTCGACAATAATACAGAGTGGAAGAAGTAAATTAAAAATGTATTCTTGCAATCGATAAAATGGAAAAAGTTGTCTCGTTGGATTTGTTTGACCCGTTGATAATGCATCGATAAAAAATTTGTTCTCAAGCGCTCGTCGAATTACCAAAAAAAAAAAAAAAAGAAAAAAAGCAATACCTCAGATACAAAAAAAATCACTCCCACGATTAAAAAATTTTTACATGAAAAAAAAAAAAAAAAAAAAAAAAAAAAAAAAAAAAAAAAAATTCTTCACAAACGGATCAAGCTAAATCCTATCTCGGCGTCCCGGTGAAATCTCGAACGACAATTTTCTATCGTTTAATTTTCTTCGTTGCACCGAGTGAGCGATTCGTGAAACGTGGAAGCGATAAGAGGTTTATCGTAATGGATCGTAAAGATGGGTGTGAAATGGTGTATTAATTTGCCTCGTTGGGGTAAAGCGGGTCGGTAGGAAAATCCGGCACGGGGGAGATTTAACGGCGGTGACGGTGCGTTAAGCTCGGTACTGATGGCTAACGCTTTAATTGCCAGGGAGCGTCGCTGCGAACGAAAGCCAACAGCGACGACGGATTCGAAGCTCGTTCCGCTTACCGTGCTGTCCCGTGACGAGCGTCGATGCACTATGCGCCCATGTCACGTTACTGGGACACAACAGCCGGCTCGAAAATTATTATAAGCCTCATTGTCTCGAGAGTCATAAAAGTTTCTCGGAACGGTCGAGTCGCGCGTTATTGCCGCGCATTAAACTCTGTTCACACCGGGCTCTCTCCGACTATTACTGTAACCGTTGCTACTACGGTATACATAGTAATAATATCAAGCCCACCGCTTAAACCCTGCAACAATGGGCGAGCCGTTGTTACGAGAAAATCTAAAGAGGAAAAAAAAAAAAAAAAAAAAAAAAATCTCGGTGATTGTTGCAGATTTTTCTTTGATTTTTCTTCTTATTTTTTTTTATTTTCAGACGGTTCCACGTACTTCAAACGAAACGATCACTGAAATTCCTGCGTGTAATTAGTTTTTTTTTTAATTTACTTATTTTTTTTTCTATCCGGACGAGATTCGAAAGTTGACTGGGAGTTTAGATTCGCGTGTGCTTTCGTAACACGTTTTTCCTTGATACAGTCGTCGCAATCCGCCGGAAGTGTGAATGTGTGTGTGTGTGTTTTTTATTTTTTTTTTTATTTTTTTTTAAATTCTTTTGATTTCCACGAAGCGGCAACGGGTGGACTGGCTTAATTGAAGTTCTCGTTACGCGAGCTCGAGATTCCACGAGGGAACGACGACGATTGTCGCCGAGTAGTCTTCGTCTACCGAGAACAATAATAGCGACGTAAGTTCCTTACGTACGTTGCGGCGAACGCCTCCTTCCGCAACTCTGGGCGACGAACACGAGTCAGAAACGACATTCACACATCCATTGTCGTTTCTGCAAATCGTTCGAAGGTCGACGCCGCGGAGATGACCCAATTCAATGTCCATGCGAAACGAATTAACGAATAGGTCGAAAGTTCGATCGACGGCATGGAAATTCATGGAGACAATTTTTTTTTTTTTTTTATTTTTTTTTTTTATAACGAGATCAACGGAAAATATATTACGAGAAAATTTACCATCGCGTTTTCGAGATTGAAACAATCAAAATCATGGAATTCTCGGTATACAGAAACACCGCACGAATAGATTTTATGTCACGAATACTCAGTTCCGGGTATTCGAAATTGATGAATTTTTCGAGAGATAATTCTTCGACATAGAGAATAGTTATTGTGATTTTTATTATATATAGAAATATGGAATTTTTGTGGTATTCACAAAATGAAAAGGAACCGCGACAAACTTTTGAGAGTGGAAATTGTTTTCGATAAAAAAAGTTCATTCGAGCTGCATGCGGCAATTTCACATACGAAGCGAATTAATTTTTTTTCTCGGATAAATAAGCACCATTGAGTAGAGGAGTAATTTGAAGACTGCGAATTAACATTCGACCGGCACTTTACACTAATTACCAAAAAAAAAAAAAAATTAGCCGTAAAAGAATATCAAAAAAAAAATTTAATCTTTTCAGTAGGTCTTCCCGTACAAAATATCAAAGTTTCACAAACAGCCTCGACCGCTTCTTCCGTAACTTCGATGAGCCACTGACGGAGTGTGAAACTTTGAGAATCTTCGATAGAGCATGCACGAAATGGGACGTAGTCGGCAGTGAGATTTTTGGCTCAACCATGAGAAAAAATATCGGATGCCTGGAGTGTCCCAAAGGTTATCCAAGATCAACGTTGTGCATTTGGAAACAAAGTAACACAAAGCCCCCTTCGAAGCTGAGAGCCTTCCGAAAGCTGCTGCGGTTCTCCCTACAAAGGGACGACCGAGGGGAAGGTGAAGGGGACCGAAATCTTGCCGGGCCGAGTTCGGTCGGGGTTCTCTTCGTCCGGAGGCAAATAAAGGAGCTCTCCCTCGCTCCCCTCTGGGCTCGTACAAGCGAGCAAAATATCCAGACGAGAAAGAGAGTGGAGATGTAAAATTCGCGAGAGAGGCCGTTGAAGAAAGCGAATACGGTGGAATAAGAGAATCGAGGAAGAAAGGAGAAGACGAGCGAGCGTCCGGGAGAGAGAGAGGCGAAGAAAGAAGAGCGGAGCAATGCTGTAGGTTCGGCCGCCCTCGACCGTCTGCTCTCGCGTCTTCCCCCTCCACGTCTCCCGTCTGACCGCCTGCGCGGCTCAACGCCATTAGCCGAGGGGTGCGCGAGCCCGGAGAGAGAGCAAGAGGGTGGACGACCCCGCAACGTTTCTCGGAATGCACGCTCCCCGCTCGGATGGAGACTACATTCGGGACAAAGAAAAAAAAAAACAAGGAACTTTGAAGAAGTGCCTCGAAAAGTAGACGGTACACCGATCTGAGCGGGAGCGGAGAAAATTAAATCCGAATTGACGCGTACGGTCGACGGATAATGTTCGATAATATTTTTTTTTATTTTAGAAAAAAAAATTACTATTTTATTTCAAATTTTTATTCTTTGAATAGTGAATTGTTCGCATCAAGAAGGTCTTTTGTTTCTTAGCTTTGAAAATGAAAGAAATTATCGTCGATAAGATATTCAAAATAAAAATAAATCTGCGACACTGAATTTTCTTTTGATTCATCGACTTCATTGATCTCTATGAGAGTCCCATGAATCGATCCGTATTGAAGCATACAATGAATAATTCTCATTCTTCAGTTCTATTTCTTATGGGGGAAAAAAAAAACAAAAAAAACGCTCGAATCTTCATATTTGAAAGATAGAAAAAGGATTGTTTCTATCAACTTGTGATTGTCGGGTGACAGGATTCTAAGTGACCCTCCGAAGGACCGCTTCGGGCAACGGCTCGCAGAGTCGTTCGCGGATGTTGCCTCGGCGGAAGATATTCGTCCGGAACGCGCGCGGGCTTTAGCGACTCGGCCAGTCCCTCGCGCGGAACATTCTTACATACGTGGGGGACCTACGTACGTTTGTGTACGGGAGGTATAAAGTGAGAAAGGGATAAGGACGGTGGGAGAGGTAGGACGAGTGGTCGGGCGCGGAAGAAAGCGAGACGGATAAACAGAGTATGGAGGCCTTCCTGGAAGCGTCGGTGCTCGAACGTCTCGGCTCTGCGAGCTCTCGCTGGCGTCCCATAGGCGTGGCGCGGCCGTCGTCCATTTCGTTCTCTTTTTTTTTCCCTTCGTCCGCGCTCCCCCTTTTTCGCCAATCTTTTCATTTATTTTTCTCATTTATTCCCGTATTCTTTCTCCTTTCGAGGAATAACGATCAACTGACTCTCAATCTCGTTGTTGATTTTGTTTTTTTTATCTTCTTCCTTTTTTTTTTTTTTTTTTAAAGCTACACTCAACTTTTATTCCAGCCTCATCCGTTTCCACCCCGGGCGATTCGTCACGTGACGGACGTGCGATGCGAATTTCGGAATGAGACGAATTCCCCCGAGGCTACGTCCAGAACGATGCATCGAATGTGCAACAGGGCGAATGCTCCAGAGCTCAACCACGAGTTTCGTTGCGCCAGCAACAACGCCCTCGTTTCGCTCGCTGTCTCTTCATTTATTTTTTTTTTCCGTCGCTCGCTCGGACCGCGCGTGCTTTCGCGTTAGGTTCGCCTGTCTTATGAGGGAAACGGTTCGTCCTCGCGACTTCGATCATCATGATACACTTCGATGACACGAGGTGTCTTTGATTACTTCAAGATCCATTTCTCCACGCAACGGTTTTTATGACATAAAGCATGAAGATTCGTATTTTCGTAGGGTGTTCTTGTAACGGTTGATAATCGAAAGTTTCGCATCGCTTTGGCCGCAATGATTATTTATCACCGAAACTTCTTCCGTCGCTGCGTCTTGTTTTTTTTTTTGCATTTTTTTTTCTTCGAAAATAAAAACAGCGCCGAGATAGAATTTTCACCGGTTACAAATTTCCCGTCGCTTAAGATTCGCTCGTCGAGATCCAAGCATTCGGTCCTCTTGTGAAACGGCTTCGGCTTGGGGGAATCGTGGGGTGAGTTTTTTTTTTTTTTTTTTCCCTCGACAATCTCCAGCGACGATTTTTTTTCTTCATATTTATTTTTGTCTACGAAGCGGCATCGAGGAGAAACCGATCGATATTCGATGCATGCCCGAGAGCCTCGGATTATACCGCACGGAATATAGTCCAGGGTTCGAGCCGAGAGCGTTGTAGCTCCTCTCTTCGTTCCACGTCCCGACGTAAGAGCTATTTCTCGGAATCATCTACGTGTGCACCGGTCATTTTACTCCTCTTTCATTTCGCAGATCGTCGGACGCAATTTGCCTTCGGAGATACAATCGAGAACCGCGCTTCGATGCTTCCCATCTCAATCCTCTATTCTATTATATCGCAGTGGTTCTTCTTCATCCTCCTCCACGTTCTCTTCTCGGAATCCATGATTATTATAACGTGTTTGATTCGCGGCGTTCCGGCAAAATTGTTTCTCGGACTACCTTGTTTCAACGGATCAAAATGAATCGCCACATGATGGAGGAAGCATTCCGTCTGATCGCCCCAACATTGTCCAGATCTTGGTCGAAACAATCTAGATTCGACGGTGTTTGCATCGATGCCAAATTCGCCGGGACTGTCGTTATCTGGCGAAACGAACGAAAGATTTGGACTGGAGATTTCACAACGGAAAATATATATTGCAGGTTTTTTTGTTCTTTTCTGGTCCCAAAGGCAAGAAGCTTCTTCCTTTTGGGTGCTCGTCTCGGGTGAGAATACCGCGTGGAGAAATGGTCTTTGAAATATTTATAGTGTCGTAGCCGGCGTCGGGCTTGAACTCCGTTCGTTGACCTTTCACTCACGATATTCCCTCGCTCGCTCTTTCTCTGCAGCGAATAATCCCTCACGGATGAATTCGATGTGTCTCTCTTCCACCGCACGTTTGAACCTCCACTGTATCGACCATGGACGCAGGCCGTAGATCAACGAAGCTATACCAGAGCCCTTGGTATCTCATGAGGGGGTTGATCGGAATGACCCAGCTTATAGCTTTCCGCTTGAAGGTGAAACATCGTCACGAAGCTTCTACACCGCACCTATAAGGTGTACGTGTTTGGTTCCACAGTTTTGCTTCAAAAGACGACCACTTTTTTCAACGCGGCATTCGTACGCTCCCCAAAAGATGGGAGAAAGTATTGGCCAACGATGGACAATACTTTGAATCATAAATGTATAACCAATTTTTTTACAATAAAGCCTCGAATTTCAGAGACAATGAAAATTACACCAAAAGGCGCTCTAAAAATGTTGTAGGGTGATTGTCGAAATCAACTGGTCCGCAGGTGTCGACATTTAAAGGTGAGGAATTGCAATGAAGGTACGCTGGATCTTGATAGTTGTATAGTAGAGTTGCACGAGTGTGTACGAGGATTATTGGAATTACGAAGCTCGTAGTTGTTGGCATTTGGAGGTGAGGAATGGTATTAAAGTTGTTGCTGTATCGACTATGAGTGTGGCAGAGATAGGGCTCTGTGCAAATGGAATTCTACTGAAGTGTTCCTTACAAATATCGTAGGAGGTTCGTTATATTAAAGCTCTTGCTGTATCTACTACGAGTGTGGTATGATAAAGAGATGTCATAGGAGGATTATAATAATTGCCTAGTTAGTAGCTCGTTTACAAGCAAATAATCATAACGAAACTCTCACTGTCTATACTATGGTTGCAGCAAGTCAGAACTCTGTGCAAAATAGAAACTACCCCAAAGTTTGCCTCGCACAGTAAAAAAAAAAAAATATCTCAAATCAGAACGCTAAGTTGCGTAAAAGTAATTTCGTTATACAATTTAAAAAATCCTTCCATTAGGATTTAAATATCCGAAAGAAAGATCATTTTATTTCTCGTTCCATAAAAAACGTTACTTTCTCTTGCAAAACCCCAATGAACCGTTGTACACATTCATGGACAACAAGTTGTGAAAAAATACAAACTTTTTCTATCCACCATCTAGCTGGAACTTTTGGTGTTGAAAAATCGGAAACAGATGAAACTTACCCCAGTAGGCGATTCAACCATCGCAAGAGAATAATCGAATCCACCTAGCTCGAGGCTGTTCTCGTTTGGAGGAGAAAAAAAAAATTAGCGAAAATCCATGGGCGAAAGACCGAGAGAATAGTCTTAGTCGGTCATTGACTGTAATACCGGGAAATCGACAGCGAGGCCCGGTGCGAGTACTACAGGGTACTCGGATAACGGTGTGCACGAAGAGAGTTCAATATCTCTAAGTGAATTCATGGAAATGGCGACGGTATCGATTGTGACTCGTTCCACTTATAAACGGTGGAAGCCAAGGTCCTTACGCAGCGACACGCGAGCCTCGTTCAAAAACTACAGTTCTATACTATGTAATAGTTCCTTCTCCACTCTCCCAGGTTTTTTTTTTCCCATACTCCTGATCCGATACAGCCTCGTATCTGAACGCGACTCGTTCCTGTAATTCACTTCAACGATTAAATAAAAAAAAAATAAAAAATGTACGTACATATAAAAATATATGTGTGTATACGTAGATATACGCGTGTACAAATGTTCGATAAAACATTCGAACTTTGATCTTCATTCAGCAGCATAAAAATGCACCGTGACAATTTCTGCCGAGCGCTCGCACGGCGAGATTTATAATCTGCGAAACGGCCATTTTACTACAGCTCATGCTCGTGTTTACTAATCGAGCGTGGTCACGTGACGCAGTCACCTCTACTCGCTACAAGCGACGAGCGTCGGGTACGAGTTTTTTCTTTCTTTTTTTTTTCTTCGCTTTACTTTCGTCGTTTTGTTTTATACGAACGATGTTGTATCGCTCGTCACGGAGAGTCACTAATCGGCCGATATATTTAGTGTCAGGAGAAACAGCCGGCGATCCGTGTCACGGAAACTTTTGTTTCCCACGCACGTCCGCTCGGACGGCAACGATGAGTCGGTATTCGAAGTTCGCGATAATTCAAGTTGGAACGTAGTTGGAAGGAAAAAAAAAAAAAAAAAAAAATTCATAGATTCTTACCGCGGCACGCGTGCCGCGAAAAAGGTGGGGGTTACGTTAAAGCATATTTACCTCTCCTTATCCGTCGCTCGCGGGAGCTTCGCGACCGTGAAGCGACTCTGGGCGGTGCATCGCACTCGCGCGTCTCGTCGAAAATCCCATCCGTCGCCGGGGTCCGTCGAGTGTTTTAAATCCCAGTGCGGGGAGATTCACAGCACGACGCGTGACATTGTCGTTTCACGTAAGGGGAAAGACTGAACGACGGGGGGGGGGGGGGGGGGAGATATGGCCGAGAAGCAAACGCGCGTTTGGGCGATCGACGAAGGCGAACCGCGCTTACGTTTTTTTTTTTTGTCGTCGCTGTTATCGATTGGTCACTATTATCGCGATGAGCACACGCGTAACGTTATATTAAGCGCGATCGAGCGTACGACATTGTTGAATCACACAGATTCCGAGAGCCGAGCGTGGTACGTAGACGGCGCGTCAATGGAGCCATCAGCGACAGTGGGCTCGGGCGAAGCACCGTGGTAACGACGCTTCGCGCGCCTCACTACAGATGGCGCTCGTGCTCGAGCCGGAAATTCCAGTGGCCGCTGCCTCACGCCGCGAAATACGTATCACTCGCCCGAGACAATTCTACCTCGCCTCATCGTCGATACTGCATCGTACCTCATCGAATTCCAACGACATTTTTCGACAAACACATTTATCGAATTTTCGCTACACAAATTAAATCCATTTAATTGAATTAATAAAATTTCTATTGTCATCGTAGAGTCGCTCTGATAGCCCGTGGGTGAGTCGAGGCCGAGCTGCGGCAGTGAAGCGTCTCGGCGAACGGTCAATTTCCATTTGTTATCGTTCCACTTGTCGATTATCAAAGGAAATCCTGGAACTGATTAATTGAAATGCAAAACACGCGCCTCTCCTTGGCTGACTTTATCGAGGTCGTCGGCGCATTTGCGAATCGACACATTTCTCAGTAATCTCTTATCGGATTTTATACAGATATATATATATATATATATATATATATATATATATATATATATATATATATATATACACGCTCGTTGCGGCGGTTCGATTGTCATCGTCAAAAGTATGCCGACCGGAAATTGAGAGAACTTTTTTTTTTTTTTTAAGTATTTCTGATGAAACGATTTTATTATTTTTATCTTGTGTACTCTTACGTGCATGTGTTGTTCCATTAACGGCGGGTCTTTTCGACTGCGTGAACTGGGCCAATCCCGATAAGATCTACGGTATAACAAATTAGTTGCAAAGTTTAAACATGCGAATCACGCAAATATTCTCTAAATGTACCGCCATTTCCGGGTCATTTATCGGTTTTTTTTTTTAAATTGTGAAATTCTTATAGAAAATTCTTTAACTGTTGAATTAAAAAAAAAAAAAATTAAATTAAATTCTTTAATTGTCAAATTCTTTCAACGAATTCTGTGTATCGTTGGGTTGAGAAATGAATTTCAGATTATTGTGAAAAACGTTCGGTATCCCAGTTCAGTTCAATTTAGGTAATTGTTATTGTATTGCTCAGAATCACCCGGTCAACATTCTCAAGTCCACTGTTATTCCATTAATTATTTCGAGCCTCTAAATTGAATCTAAAAAATTACAGGTGGGAGACAAAAAAATTCCAAGAAAATTCACGTTTAATTCCGGTAAGGCTTTGGTATTCCCGTTTGTAAATTGTGCAACGCCTCATAGCTTCAGATTGCTTTGCTCTGATGTCAAGAACTGCACGCGGTGGAGGCGTGGAATTAATTTCGAAAATGATGGTTCGAGGCAGGAAATTTAACGTATTTGGTGCAATTCGTTTCTCGGTGATTCTCGGTAGTCGATGGACGGATGTGAAATTAAACTCCTCGCTGTTATCGTTGTTATTGTGTGTGCGAACATGTCGAATACGTTATACACGGTTGTCCACGGAAGATATCGCGCACGCACCTGCGTTTTGCGGACCCGCAGCGCTTCGCCGGAACGTTATTACCGGCGACGGGAGACACAACATCCGGTTTTTTTTTTTTTTTTTTTTTTTTTCCGCGAAACAATTTGTTCCACAACGAATGAGATATCTCGTGACGTCGCGAACGGTCTCGGGCTGGGAAGAATGAATTTCATGAATTTTATGAGCAGCGAATTCAATAAAGATTTATGGGTTTGAGAAATGAATTATCCGAACGGAAACGAAAATAAAAAGTTAAATAGAAATTTTTGTGATAGATTTTTCATTGGATTTGTTCTTCTTAGGATTTTTTTTTTTTTTTTTTTCATCCGCTTGAAGAAAATATTGTGCGTTATGGATAAGTTTCGATGCGTTTGGAATTTTGGGCTTTGTACTTTTGCCTTGAATTTTTTTTGAATTTTTTAAGGAATTTTCGGACGAAATTTGTGTCTCGAATTACGCGTTTAATTTTTTGCTTGACTTTCCTACTCGTGAAAAAACATTCTCGACGGAACGAAACATTTACGTTCCCACCCGAAAAGTTTCTCTTGCAAAAAATCGCCAAAAAATGGACAATTCAAAGAACATTCTTTTGTCGCGACAATCTTAATGCTATAATTATTCGGATGCGACCGGAATATCGAACTTTCCGTCTGGATCGGTCTGTCGTGACGTTCGCCGAACGATAACGGAAGTGGGAAAATCTTCGGGGCGTTTCGATTCGCCGGAAGTCCTCGAACGAGCTGATGCGAGAGTCGACGAGGCAGAACGTGAAACGTCTCGCGCGGAAGACGTCAATTCCATTGATCGCGAGAAACCGAATGAGCTTTGATTGTTTACAGGGAAATTGTAGGAGGTCCGGAGCTCGGTTGTTGCCGACGATTTCCTGCAATCCTGTCTCAGCGATCGTCGGAGACCGCACATCCGGCTCTGTCGTGACTCGAAGGAACGACGAGAGAAACCGCAGACGGTTTCTCTCATCTCAGGTTCTCGATAGCCCGAGATGCACCGTTTCTGTGACGAACCGTAAATCCTTCGATCGAATTCGCTGGTGACTCGCCGGTAACTCGCTATTCCGTGAATCTACACACACAGAAACGATAATTAATTCATAGGAACAGAAGTGTGCTAATGGTTAAAGAAATAATTGCACATTAATAAGTTGATAGAAAGAGGAGTGTAATAATGAGAATGGGTGTTCAATAATGGGGACGGTAGTGGGGGTTAATTAATTCATAGGAACAGGAGTGTGACGATGAGAATGGGAATTCAATAATGAGGACGGTAGCAGGGGATAATTAATTCATAGGAACAGAAGTGTGCTAATGGTTAAAGAAATAATTGCACATTAATAAGTTGATAGAAAGAGGAGTGTAATAATGAGAATGGGTGTTCAATAATGGGGACGGTAGTGGGGGTTAATTAATTCATAGGAACAGGAGTGTGACGATGAGTAAGGGAGTTCAATAATGAGGACGGTAGCGGGGGATAATTAATTCATAGGAACAGGAGTGTAGTAATGGGTAAAGAAACAATTGCACATTAATAAGTTGATAGAAAGAGGAGTGTAATAATGAGAATGGGTGTTCAATAATGGGGACGGTAGTGGGGGTTAATTAATTCATAGGAACAGGAGTGTGACGATGAGAATGGGAGTTCAATAATGAGGACGGTAGCGGGGGATAATTAATTCATAGGAACAGAAGTGTGCTAATGGTTAAAGAAATAATTGCACATTAATAAGTTGATAGAAAGAGGAGTGTAATAATGAGAATGGGTGTTCAATAATGGGGACGGTAGTGGGGGTTAATTAATTCATAGGAACAGGAGTGTAACGATGAGAATGGGAGTTCAATAATGGGGACGGTAGCGGGGGATAATTAATTCATAGGAACAGGAGTGTGATAATGGGTAAAGTAATAATTGCACATTAATAAGTTGATAGAAACAGGAGTGTGATAATCGAAATGGAGTTTAAGCGATAGGGTCGAGGGTGTAGAGGAATGGGATGGTGGTTGATGAGTTGACGGAAACAGGAGTGTTGTAATGATGAGAATGGGAGTTCAATAATGGGGACGGTAGCGGGGGTTAATTAATTCATGGGAACAGAAGTGTAATAATGGGTAACGATCAAAGTGGGGAATACGATTTAGTCCGATCAGTAGGTGAATCGATGATATTATGGACCGGGCCATATCGACCCATTTTACCCTCTGGAAATTAACAAGCAAACCCGTCCAAGGTGCGCTGCATCCAGATTCAAAAGATTTTTAATATTAAAAAAAAAAAAAGCATAGAACGCACGAATTCGATGAAATGTTAAAATCCCTAAAAAAAAAAAAAAAAAAAAAAAATCGCACCATCAGCTGACTCAAAATCGTTACAGATTCCTTTCCTCGATTCGATGTTTTTTTTCCTCGTTATTTCATAACCTCTCACGGTCCGAAGCGCCTCGCTCGAGTCCGGCACACGTCCGTTTCCTCGAGGAAACGAAGCGGGTACACCGGGAGAAAGCAATAACATCGGTACAGGCCAGCCGGCCGCTCCCCGACACACTAAATTGCATTCGCAGATGTTCCGACCGTGGCCCGGCAGACGCGCTTCAAATGTGCCATGCCTACGAGTTTCCGAGAAGCCTCGCCGCTTCCATAAATAGCTCCCGCATGTAGGAGGTTTCGGTGAGAGATCAGCGTGGTGGACTACCTGGAATCGGCCGTTCTATAAAGTTTTCTCTGCCGTCGGAACGAGTCTGCACGCCGTACGTCTGTGTGCGTGGCGTATCGAGCTCCGGCGCGTGCTCGCGCTATTGAGTCATCCGTGGCGAGGAATCGCTGCCCGTTCACGCTGCCCGACGGCTATTTCTCTCTATAAATTCTACGTGCGATTCCCGCAATCGCGGCACCCGACAGTCTAACACTATCGCTCGAATCGCTGACACGATTTTCCTACTCGCGGTACAACGAACTCCACGACTACAACCGTGCGAAACGATGAGAGATTGAAGATCGATCGCAGCGCCCGCTACACGGTATTTCGTCGAAGCCAGTGGCGGAGAGTTACCGTGGACGATTAATGGGAGATGCGATAACATGTCGTCGGAAGGTAAATAACGAGAGTGATTCGGAGATTTCGGTAACGACGATGTGTCTATACATATTTTTTTTTTACTTTTCATTTGCTTCGATTCGCTCTCGTTGAGCGGAGATCTCGAAAGACGAGCTATTAGAGACCATTAGGCGGAACCGTGAAGGAGAATGATGGAGGGCTTCGCCGCAAGAAAAACCGTGTGAAAACGACGCGTAACGCCGCACACGGAAACGCATCGACGATGACGTCGCTTCTGTGAATCACCGCTCGTGACTGTGTCGACCGTCTTTCCCTCTTTTCTCCCCACGGTATCGCACAGCGTCAGCAAAATAATCTATTCGATTTATTTTGGGCGCAGCCGGCGGCTGACGACATTACCGACTCTGCTGATATTTCGCCCCGGTAAATGAAAATGGCGAATGGGATTCGCTTGCCAACATCGATCGGGGCTTTCATCTTCCTCCGACGATCGATCTGCGAACAGGATCGTTACGAATGTGCTTGTAACAGGGGTGCTGGGGCAAAATGGACCGGACACGTCTACTCTAAACGACATTTTTTTTTTTCATTTCGGGAAATAATTAAAATTCCGAATTTGGAAAAAATGTTCTTTTGACCTTGAAAATCACCATGAGTGAAAAAATTTTATTTCGGAATTGTTTTTTTTTCAACCAACCGTCGTATTAACACCGTGTGAAAAATCACACACATTTGTCAATAATCGTATCTGAGTTTTTTTTTTTGGCTCAAGGTCACGTGACTTTCGTCTACTTTCGACCTCAAATTCGACCACTTCAATATCCGAACTCACAATTACCCCATCCAGTGAAATAAAAGTGGTCCGTTTTGCCCCGCTCTTCCATTGTAACATAAACGTCATCAACATTGGAACGATTATTCTCGAGTTTTAATTCGCTGCATGTTCAGTCCGTTTCCGATGGAAAATTCTATTGTGACCTTGAACATGACCGGAAGTAAAAAATTTAATTACGGTTTTTTTTTTTTAACCAATCGTTGTATTAACTCAAAGTCGAGACGACTCACCATCAAGATCATGCGAAAAAGATCGACGCGGTTCCTTCACTCGTTTGCCAATAACTGTATCTCAGTTTCTATCGTCTCGAGGTCACGTGACTTTCGCCTACTCTCAACGCCAGTGCGACCCCGGACGATAAAAACGCTTCGCTTCAATATCGAAACTCATAATAACCTCTTCAGTGAAATAAAAGTGGTCCGTTTTGCCCCCCCCCCCCCCCACCCCCGTACAGTTTCAGCGATATTAACGGTTTATTCAACAAACATTGGAACGATTAATCTGCAACGAAGTCAATTTTACTCGAGAGCCTACCAGTAATTGGCAATAATCGACTTCTCGAAGCGTTTACGCATATCGTTTCACAGGTACGCATTAGTCTCGACGATACTCGCAATCGTCGTGCGGAGAATAATGCAGGAGCGTGTCGTGTATATAAAAGCCTCTCCTTCGCTCTCCCTCGTCGGCTCGTCGAACATTCGATATCTCGTTCCAGCGAGAGCGATTCTCAAAAACTCGTTAAACTCGCTATCGGTAACGACTTACCGGAACTCCGACGGTGGCGGGACGCGAGATCGTCCAACGGGAGAGATAGAGAGGGAGAGAACACAACACGATCGCGGCGTCGACCGGTGCGGCACGGCTCTTCGTTCCGAGCGCCCCCGTTTTCGACCGCCCCCCCCCCCCCTCTCCTCTCCCTCCATCGGAGACCCGCCTCGCATCGACGTCGTTGCAACGCTTACGATAGCGTCGATTCCGACGAAACGTTTCTCCAACGATCTCGAAACTCCGCCCAATTTTTTTCGACGCTTCGGCCACACGTTTCGTTGATAGATCGAGAGAAATAAAAAAAAAAAAAAAAAATCGAGTCTCCAAGATATGACTTTCATGACTGTCCGACGTATCGAGCCGGGGGAACGAGTGGAAGAGCTGTGATTAACCGTTCGATGACTCCAACGGGAGGTTGAGAGAATTCACGCTGGACATTGATGGATAAACTGTTTTCGCTAAATTTTTTTTTTGTTTTTTTTTTTTTTTTTTTTTTCGGTACCGAACGCACTCACGGTGCAAGCTTCGGAAAGGTGCAGCAACGCGACTGTTGAGATCGATCACGATTGAGGTTCGGCACTTTAAAATCAACGAGGGCTCCCGATCGCTTCTCAGTACAATCTGAATATATCACGCCCGATAGTTGCTCTCGGGATGTGCGATAAGGCAGAGGGAAAATTCGTGGGTATTGAAAAAAAAAAAAAAAAAAAAAAAAAAAAAAAAAAAATTGCTTCGAAGAAACGTTGTTCGAGAGGACGGTAGGACTAGAGAGGCGATAGCGACGGGAGCCGAAAAATAAAAGAGTCGTTGCCTCCTGTGAGGTTTGAACTCACGACCCCTGGTTTACGAGACCAGTGCTCTACCACTGAGCTAAAGAGGCCTCTATGTTTGGTCGTGCCGACGGAACGTACAAAAAGACCACCGACTAAACGAGTCGAAGCTTCCACGTTTAAGCAGTAACAACTGTAAAGCCTGACATATCGAATTGTCTCTTTGAAATTCTATTAATCGATGATTCAGGTGTAGATTAGTTGAACCTCTCACAAACGCTAAAATATCGTTGAATAACGTTACAATCCATTTACGTTAGTCACATCTGAGATAAAAAAAAAATATTGCATCATTCGCATATTCGTTGAGATTCTTTGTCGGCTTTCTTATTCCGTATCGATCGCCGGCTCACGAGCATTCCCGAGAAGCATTCCCGTAACGGATAAAGTTATTATTCCGGAGTTATCGAATCGATCCGACGGAACCCATGATCGTTACGATTTTTATCCAATTGGACCCTGAGTCCTCTCACTGTTATGCATTAATGCATGAGTGATCTCCGTTCTCTCGGAAATTCGATTTTACCGTTGAAACAGTCGGACCGAGACGGCAACATTTTTTTTTCGAGGAATCGTATCGACGTTTCACCTTCCTGTGACCCTCACAGTGGAGCGCCCGTGCGACGAACGAGGAACAGAATAAAAACAAACATCTCTTATATCTGAATAGTCATGTATTGTTTTCCTGTCGCACTACCCAATTTTACGAACCGTTTCTACAGAGGGAAAAATA
The DNA here is from genome assembly GCA_963978505.1 of Listrodromus nycthemerus. Lineage (NCBI taxonomy): Eukaryota > Metazoa > Arthropoda > Insecta > Hymenoptera > Ichneumonidae > Listrodromus > Listrodromus nycthemerus. The sequence continues at coordinate 16,172,002 of OZ021684.1, forward strand.
ATGGCTGAACAGTCTTCCCGGAACGTTTAGATATCGCTATATCTAGTGACGGGAAAAAAAAAAACTTCCGAATTCTCGAAACTCGACGACCTACGTATCGAGGAGATAATAACGAGAGGTCGTAAAAGTGTGGTTATACACACGATGGCTGTGAATCTCGACGTAAGACCGAGATCAGCTATATTATTAGTGATGTAGTGTTTTTATCTCTGGGTATTATTATTATTGTTTAAGCAAATCGATTATTGCATGCCTGGTCGAACGGATCATCGTTTATCGTGGGTGCACGAACGTTCTTTCGAATTTAATCAGTCTCGTAGAGATCGTATCTCGAATATAGATGTAATTGGCGAAAAAAAAAACGAAGGAGTCGGATCGAAAATGGAGCTGATGAGAACGACTGCTATCATGCAGGTTAAATGGACGTCGCAGCAGGCAATGTTCGCACGGTTACTTTGTCAAGTTTATCCAACCTGTATAGCAGCAGTGGTTCTCATCAGCGTCAGTCTCGAGCCGTCTCCTCTCCCGTTAACCGTGTAAAGGACTCAACGTCTTTTAATAAATTTCGAGTGTAATTCTTTGAATTTATTTCAATCGGCGATTGTGAAATTCTGAATTTTTTTCAATTGAAATGTAAAAGAATTTTTGATTGTAAATTCGTGGTGTACCGGAGATACGCAGAACCTGTGAATCTCTGGGGTACGTTTGAAGGCGCATTGTTTATTGACATTTCTATCGTATCGTTACGAGGATTCGTGGAATTGCGCCACCGAGTCGAGTGGCAAGATTGGAAATCGAATGCGGTCGGAATTCGAGACCGAGTGTGCGTACAACGGGCGGAGATTCGCGCTTTGGCCGCGGTGTGGCGCTTGGGAGCGGCGTGAAGCGCGCCATGTTTCACCGACCTCGCGCTGGTGGATCGAGCGCGCACAGTCATCGGCCTCATAGTTGCGATTTTCCGAGAATTGTCGACGGGCTCTACGTACTATTTCGAACCGATCTCGAATGATTCTCGGAAGCTATTGCCGGACGTGCAGGTTAATTCAGTCGGTGGTGAGACAACGGTAAGTACTTCGGCAAAGCATCGTCAAACCGAGCTCCGAGAGATAGTGAGCGACTGCCCGCTCGACAGTATCGCTTCGTTCTCGTTAATCTCCAGTGTATATACGTACGAGACCCGGTGAATGCTGTCTCTCTATACATAAAGCTTCGACTCGACAAATAATACATCACTATTTCGAGAAGGATTTAGCGAGAGGTGCTTGTCCGTACTACGGCTTTAATCGATCAACAAACGAGTCTCGTTGTGCTTTCTCGAATTTTTCATAACGAATATCAATCGTTCTGTACAGAAGCGTGTACGTATTTTTTTTTTGCGCAAGCGCGGGCAATGATTAGCCTTGCGTCTGCCTAGGAAGCTGTGGTGCTGCTCTCTAGCGATATTTACCGCAATGAATTTCACTCGGACGCGAATTTACATTCTCGGTCGAGAAGTAAGAGAGAGAGAGTAAGAATTTTGACGTCACTTTATTTACAATTATTAGCCACGAATTACATGATAAAATAATTAATTCATAGTTATGGATGCGACAGTTTTTTCGCGTTTGTTTCGAAAAATAGTATTCGACAGAGAAAACGTCGACTGGAATCTGTGACGTGGATCGAAACCACCTCACAGGAAACTTTGCCGCATTCGAATGGCAGAGCGCTGTTTTTTTCTTCATATTTAAAAATGATTATTTCGTTCTAGCGTGGCGGTGGTTACGATATCTTGGAACCGGTTTCCCCGAACTCAATCGATATCAACACGGGAAACATTATTTTCTACGGCGAGATAAAGCGGAAGAGGGGGCCGATGTTCGGTACATGGAACAGATAATCTCGTTACCGAGAATACATCGACGCCTGCGGGTTGTTTGACGACCGAAATCGCCAGCAGTTTCAATCGACCGTGACGTTGTTTACTCGCGAACGATCGCAATCGTAATAACTTTCTGCAATCTATTATTGTGTTTTTGCCATTAAAATAATTAAAACATTGTAAATTTCTATTTTCAGTTCAAGGTCGATTTTTCTATGTTCACTTCAATTGTAATTTTTATAGTCATAAACGAAGCTCAGAATAGTCTAGAATCCGATTAACTTCATAGATTTCGGACAAATTCGATACAAAGGGTCTTTGAAAAATCCACTACTGATAATACCGATTAACTACCAAAAAATCCCTACTTTTCGAGAAAAAAAATTGTGACATTTTTAAAAATATTCCGGTGTGAGAATGTATTAAAATAAAATGATAAAATAAAGTTGCCCGAAAATGATGACAAAATTAAAGGACCCAAACGATAATATAATGTAGACAGTTGGAGGATCTTTGTCTTCTTCGTCGGGTCGAGAGTAAGAACATTTACGTTGGAAACTCGTGTTCCATGTTATTTACGTTAACCCTATATAGAACATCGAAGAATTTGGCACGAGTGCGAGTGTGTGTCTAGCGTGAGCATAGTAAAAAAGAAGTAAAAAAGAAGTAAAAAAAAAAAAAATAAAAATAAAAAGTTGGACAACACTCAGATATTGTATCACGTCGCGACGAAAATCTCGGAACGTTTCGAGACCGTTCGAAGGTCTTTCCCGTCTGGATCAGCAGCGACAGAGTGACGGATGGCTTTGTGCGCGAGTAGGAACGACGCGCCCGCTCGCTTGCGAAAACAAATTTTCTCCGACGCATTTGTAGCAAATTACTCGAGCTGTGTATGGTACAGTCGACGCTGTGCACACTACATCGCGTATGTGTCGGTGAAAATGACGTCGAAGACAATTTTCCGATCGGTCTACCGAGAGGTGTTCTGCCTCGTCGACAGTTTAACGAGCCATCCGAGAGAGTGCGTCATCGTGCTCGTCTCCCAGAGAATAATTAGCCCTATCGGCAGCCCGTCTGACACTGCACTATATAGATGGCAATGAAGATGGCGGGAGAACCTCGATGGCATCTTGGCAAAGCGTCGTCCACTTCGCATCGGCTATTCTGGCGTATTCGCGGCGCCATTTATATTTAGAGACTTTGGAGGAAAACAGATATATATCTACGTCGTAGACGATAAAGCCTGACGGGCTCTCGAAATATCGGAGAGAAATGACGAGGAATCGTCGTGACGTTTGAGCTATCGGTTGGCAGAGGTAACGTGGATTCGCGCGACGCGCGCGCCTCACCCGTAGACTCTCGCAGGCAGAGACGTGAGTGGTAAAAACAACGGGTCATTTGACCGGATTTTTACGATTGAGAAAATTTACTATTACAATTTCCCCATAGTTCGCCTCCCGCGAGTGAAGCATTTAGTTTTTTCGGTACCTAACCTCATTCCGATTGCAGAGTTGAACGACGTCAACGGAAAGCTGGTGCGAGGATGTTTAACCTCACGAAATACTCGGACTGCCGGCGTTCGTCCACGTCTCTCAGCCTTACGCCGTGACTTTCAGCGACATTGAAAATTCGTTGGACCGTTCGTATGTCATACTGAAAACGAACTTGCCGAGAGCAGAGGCGGACGGCCTCAACGTCAAGGTGACTCGAGGATGTTAAACCGCACGAAATACACGAACTACCGGCGATCGTCTACGTCACTCGGCCTTTCCTCGAGACCTTCAACGACGTTGAAATTTCGATCGACGATTCGCATCTGCCTCGACGCAATACCCACTCGCCTTCTCGCCGACCTATACAAAAAAAAGTCTCGGGAAAAATGCCAATAGCACGTATTTGGATTCTTTGTTACACGTCGCTTACGCGCGACTTTCGAAATAGTATTTACAACAGTGGTCTGGCAATGATCGACGCGACGCATTATTATTATCGCGCGTTCCGGGAAAGCGATATTTCTCGACGCCAAAATTCTCGCAACAGGGGCAGCGATTTTACAATGGATTCTCGACCATCTTTGGCATTTCGAGGGGGGATCGCTTGACGCACTGACATCGGTGACGCACGGCGTGACTATTAGTTCGGAAATAGAATGAAATTCCGTCGGCGTATATTTTTACGCTCATTTATTTTTTTCATTCTCAAAGATTTTATTCGTGTATTTTTTTCGGCATGGGACACCTGCTGATGCGTTTGGTTCGTCGTCGACAATGACGACTCAAACCACTTGTTTTCTTATTCATTCGCTCACCACGGTTTAAGGAAATAGGCCTTATGCTAATCGACGCAAATACGAACGATCGAATGAAGAGATCCTCGATGAATTTTTTTTTTTTTTTTCTTTCATTTCTTTCCGTACGTTTCCTGGAAGCGGAAGAGTCCGGGCTACCCGCATGTTGCCGGATGGACATTCGGTATGGTAATTTAATTCAAGCTCACACCGTACTCCCGTGTACGAAAAAACATTTTAGATTCAAAAATGATAATTCGAGTGATCGATCGTTCCGGAAACGGTTGTTCGGTCATTCAGCCAAGATTGAGGCTCTCGCTTGATTTTTTTTTTTTTTTTTATCCCTCAGTGAAATGTGAATAGATGGGGAGACGGCCCGTTGCGGAACGTCGCAGTTGTTCGGCCGCGTGGCCCGGCCACTTCGGTCGACTGTCGCCACTGTCGCATTGCACGGACCGACAAAGAGATGGATTATCACGTGGTTCTCGGTACGCAAGAACAAAAAGGACAACGATCGGTCAGTACGGGGCGAGAGAGAAAGAGACGGAACTCGTGACGAGGAGGAGCGAATCATCGCAATGCTTGCGGAAGATCACGATTCCCTGTAAAGGGGTACGAAACGAGGAAACGAGCGAGTGGGACGGAGGAAGCTCGGCTTTTCGCTGCGTTGCGTCCGGCTGTGTTGCCGGCCCAAACGGACAGCTCGACCGGTCTGTGAACTCCGAGGAACTTTTCGTCGCCCCCCCCCCCCCCCCCCCCCCCCGTAGCTCGACGACTCTTCAAGCGGAATCACATAATAAGCAGCGCGGACGAGCAATAAGTTTTGATACGATTTCGGAAATTTTTTTAAGCGAACGTTTTGGGAAATTTATTATTCGATGTCTTCATCGATTCCGGGATTTGAGGGTTTAATCGCCAAACCTATTTTCCGTTGTTAATGATGAATTTTTTTTAACTGCTTTTTTTTCATGTTGAAAATTATATATTTTTTTAACGGATGTTTTTTTTTGGTAATTTTTCTTCCGAGGAATTAATTTTTTATTGAGATGACAAAAAGTTTGATGACTTTTTGGTTGACAAACCTTCCGGCCGCCATCTTCTTGCATTGCTATTTTTATTTGCGTTCAATTCATGATGTTTTCAATAGTTTATTGAAAGATTTTTGTTTATTCTCAAATACACACGAAAACAAAAATATTAGCAGACGTGGATTTTTTTTTTAAGGTTAACATATTCTCAGTGTTCTCGGAATCGTTAATAAACCAATGAATCAAAATGCTTCGTTAAAATGCACACATGAACATTATAGGCTGTCGAGAGAAAGAGAGGTTAATGTACGTGTGCTTGATGCGAAGGTGCTCTCGAATGTGCGGGGCCGTAAGTCATCGGCCAACGATTCCCGCTTCGTTCCACTCAGGCTCTAACCTTTTTTTCTTTTTCATCTCTCTCTCCCTTATTTCGTCCCGCTTTCAGCCCGACGGGTCGGGCGAAATTTACTCGGACTTTCTACGAATTCGAAACTCACAGCCGGTCCTCGCTGCGCTGTCAGGATCAACGGAGAGCCGCATGAAACCCTTTGTCGTCTGTATATGTATAGGAAAATGAGATTTACACGAGACTCGGTCGCCCTTCTCCTTCGAGAGCCTCGTGCCACGTCTCTCGCTCTCTCGCGCCTCGAGGGGCCTTCCGGGAATGAGAATCGTCCGGCTTGCTTCGACACGGACAGAGACGCACGGACTTTCAGAGAATGATTATAAATTATCTCTCTCTCCCGGCGCATTTGTGCTCGGGAGACCTTCGTCGTTCGTTTTCATGCCTCACCGAATATCGTTCGATTGCTTTTCATTGGAAATCAATTCGTTCGTTACATCTGCTAAACAAATTTATTCACTTAACTTAATTTATTCAATTTATTCAATGTATTCACATCGTTCAATTTATTTACATTATTTAATTTATTTAATTCATTTGATTTATATTATGTATTCTATGCAATCGTTTTATACCAATGGTAGTTTTTTTAGCTTGAGACAGTCGAAGCGCGGGAGTCAACTTGGGAGCTGACGAGTATAGCTTTATACGGAGAGAGGGACCGAGGACGGACAGGTGGGCTCGTTGAGACGCACTCTTCAAACTCAGACGATCCGAGGGTCCGAGATTCACAGAATCGTGACGGACCTTTAAGTTTTTTTTAGGACATCCTTAACGGAATTCACCTTCCTCCTTCGGTCGAGGCGTTTCGTCGCGCGTCCCCCCCTGTTGAGCTGATTCTTGGAAATTTGGACCCACGATTTCAGCCTCCCAATCGTCCACCTACAACTTTTTTTTTCTCGTCTATTTGATCGTGACTTATCGATAAAAAAATTGGTATCTTTTTTTTTCGCAATTTTATTTACCGGTGATTTTTTTTTCTCGCGTTCTTCACGGCATTCCAGATCGAAAAGCTAGATAAGACAAAAAATGTTACCGATTATATCAATCATTGGAACCGTCACTGTTTTATCAAAATCCCTGAACGAAAGTGAGTGTAACGCTGGATCGTTTCTAATCGTGAGGATATTTTACTGGCATCGATACGGATTCGAAGTCGTCTGAAGAGCTAGAGAACGAAAACGAAAAACATATATTTTCAATTATTCTTTCTAATAATATGTCTTTAGTATGTTTCAAGCGGAATTCGTAACATGATTAAGTTTGTTGCCACAACGTGGCGCTAACATCGTTACTCGTCGACGCGAAGGAAAACTCTCGTATAAACGACCGGTGAAGTAGTTACGAGAAATAAGGCAACTCTTCGCTCAGTGAGAATCCCACGGAAGATAACGGTGGGACCTGACGGTGAATTTTTTAAAACAGCAATCGGATATGAAGCGAACGAGAGCTAGTACCAAAGGCTGGTAAGAGCGGACTATAATAAAACGGTGCACGGAAATATTTTTGAAATGTTTCCGAGGTATTTTACCAATATTGCAAGAAATTTCTAAAATATTGGAGAAATCGTCATTTTTTATCATTCGTTCTTTCTGAATGTAACACGTGCACACCTGCTAATATTCGATTTCAAAATATTTTTATAACCTTTGCAAAGACATTCCAGATATATCAAAGATTGAGTATATTTCGGGAATTTTAAAGAAACGTTCCGTTGCAACATTCTCGGAGAATATTTCGAAATATTTCCACATTTCCAAATTATTTTTATTTTTTTACTTTAACATGCATTTGAATTCGATAATATCAGATAGAAATTGCATTTACGGAAAAAATTCGGGAGTCATAGAGTGCTAGAAATTTTCCACTGGGTGGCGTTGGTCGTCGTGTGGCAGAGAACGATAGAAATTGTGACCTTGCTCATTGGACAAGTTTACATTCGAACTACACGTATCACCCAAAAAGCTTCTGCTATTTCCGTATGTTTTGTTTCGTGGTTGCAAACTCCATCTACGACAGTTATCATAACCCTGCAAAAATCTTTATCGTACCTGATTCAAAGGTGATTACAAAGTCACCTTGCAAAGAAAAAATATTTGAAATCAAGAAAACTGTTAACATCAAGCGTGTAACTCCGATCATTTCCGAAACGAGATGCCTGGCACAGTATAAAAAACGTTCGTGATTGAACAGGAATGAACACTCATCTGCGATTGTTGTGCGTCAGGCTCGTCACGGCGGGCCCGAAAATGTCAACCAAAACTAAACCGCCGTCACACTACGAGACTCTGGAGATTAATAATGATGCGACACAGAGCGAAATAAAAGCGGCTTATTTCAAATTGTCGAAAGAATATCATCCTGACAAAAATCGGAGCAAGGCCGCGACGACAAAATTTCGGGACATCACTGAGGCGTACGAGGTGCTCGGGAATTTTACCGCGCGAAAGGCCTACGACAGGAGTTTACTTACGCATGCAAACCACAACGTCCCACAGTCCAAACCAAAAGAGTATGATCCCCGTATGCAACACTATCGGTCTCAAGCTGGTATCTTCAAAGAAACTGCAAAAACAGGCAGCTCTCCGATTTTCGATTTCGATGCGTGGACTAAGGCTCATTACGGTAATGTTCGACAAAGAAAGAGGCAGGATGCATATGATGCAGCCATGATGAGACAAGCAAAAGAGGAGGAAGATAGGACTATCGAGTCAGGTATGTCATACTCGACTGCGTACGTGATTTTATTTTCGACCGCACTGCTTTTTCTGTTGGTGATGACGCAACAACGCAACTATGATAATCCATCATTGTATCTACAAAAAAATAATTCTAATGGCAACAAAGCTACATCAGAGTCGTCATCAACTAAATAAACTAAAAGTCCACAACTTGCCGGCCCAATGTTGTGGTTAGTCAATTAAAAATATACTAATGATTATTCAATTGTTAACTATTGTTTGTAAATGGGAAAAATAAAAAATGTATCGTTGTCATAAGAGACAGAATAAAATTCAGTTCCCTGCTTGAAAACTTACATTCAACCATCGTATGTACATGTATCTGGGGTATTCCGTGTCAAGTTCCATGACTCGAAAGATTGATTTTCTTAAATCACGCTGAGAGTGTGATTTTCTACTCTCATGTAGTGTAAGTGGAATTTAGTCACAACATTTTTATTCGCTCTTGTTTTCAAGTTAATAAATTAGTGTGTTGAGATTAAAAATTATTTTATCTCTGAAACGTCTGTCGTATAAAGAAAAGATGCAATCTTTGACGAACCGTCTGAATGATTTTAGTCAACATTTTATCCTGTACAAGAAACTTAAAAACAAAAAAGAGAACTCTTGTTTTGAAAAAATCTTCAGTAACTCTTGCAAAAAATATTACAGGTTCTTTTGTTAGCATGAATTCCGTTTTTTAACACTAATTATCGTCGCCGTAATTCAATTGTAAACAGTTATCGGCACTTGGTGAAAAATATTATCAGAGCTATACGAGTTACAGTGTGAGCAGATATTTTTGAAATTCACTGCTCGAAACCTACACTCGATCGTCATATACCTATGTCAATGTACATATATTTTTTTCTTCTGCATTCAGTATCTTTATTAAATAATATGTCGCGACCATCTAGTCAAAAGCTGGCCTGGAACTACTGTCTTAGCTATAATTTTAGTCGGTACACATGTAGAAATTCTTATTACAGAGACAAATAGATTCATTTATAATCATAACACGTCTAAACCTGCAAGCGATTCAACTAAAAAATATATATCATTATTTTTTATATAGTACACGGTTTCGAACACGAATGACGGTCGTGTTTCAGCGATGCGTCTCGAATCTCGTCGGTATTATTCTAGCATGAAAAAAATAGTTATCAAAAAGTGATCTCAATGACTTCCACATGCTCGTCAGGACGGTGTTCAAACAACTCATCCAAAAAGTTAATTTTTGGACGCAAAATACCTTAAAGTTTATATCCGGAAAGATACATATATATCCGATTTGAATCACTTTTTCATACCAAATGTCTTTCTGCTAACCACACGCGCATCGGTAGACATTCTTCGATTTTGTGCCCGGCAGACAGCGTCATTAGTAAGGGCGATAACCAGGCATCGGCATGGACAGCTGGGTGGTCGGATACGGGACTCTAGTTCCCATTCCCAGGTAATTACTCGCCAGCGGATACCCCGGACCGCCGGCTGCAGGATAGACTGATGACGACTTTCTTCTCAATTCTTTCATCTTGTCTACTTTCACTTTGCGAAGGTGCATCAGTTTGCGAATCGTCATGAACTGCTCCAAAAACTCTTCTACCTCTGCGTCGCCTGCGAGAAACTTCTTTGCTAATTTCTGCGAACGCGTTATTTATTCGTGAGTTCAATGCTTCTTGAATAATAGGTATGAGAATTTAGGCAAAAAAATTACCTCAGATTCCTCCTCTATCTCCGAAGCTGCAGCCTGCAGGAGTTCCAGCGCCGAATCTACTGTCATTGAGCCAGATTTTTCCTCTGCAAATTCAGAATAATAAATCTTAAATTTCTCGTTCAGATAGTTTCATTGAATCTAATTTGACACTTAAGTCTACAATTCATAATATTTAAAAATGTCAATTGTTTTGAAGATTATTTGTTTAATCTTACTCATAAGCTGCAACTTCTCTTGAACGCTGGTGCAAATACCACAGCCCTGCTCGCTCAACTCTTGAACAGCTTTCTTGCCCTCTTCAAGTTCCGGCTGTCGGGCCAGATTGAATTCAGCTAGCGACTTGTTGCTTGCCATCAGCATTTCCTTTTCCGTTTCCAGGTCCTTGAACTAGAGAGAAATCAATTATGGTGAGAAAAATTAAACCATCGATGGAGAGCATGTTTGAATATAAGGACGCCCATTTTAGCTGTGTATACATGCGTATTGATGTCGAATAGTTCGTGATTAAGCCGAACAAAACAGAGCTGAATTCAAGAACGCACCCTTATAATATATTATATTATAATATATATATTATATTATAATATATATATTATATTATATGAAACCGAGTGATCTAACAATACACGATTCATGTAGAAATCACCTGCTTTATATCTTTCACTATATCTTCAAATTTTTTATCATCGTTCAACAGTTCTTTGAGTTCGTCATTGTTGAGATGATCGAGAAGTCCGAGAGCAGCTGGGATATCTGGTTCCTGGGTTGGATTATACATCGTTTCTAATATATCCTACGAACTTCCAGCGTGTACGATTACTTTTTATTGGATGAACCACTATGACTCTTCTTTTCACGATAACAACAGACAATTGTCAAAGTGATCTCATTCCAATCATTGATCTTGCAGTTTACAGACGTAAACTCGCTAGAAAAATATTTTATTTCGCGATCGTGTGGTTAAATTTTCGGTCGTTAGATGGCACTGCAGCATCGCTAAGCCCATCAACGCTTCTATTTCCACGCCAAGCGGCAACGTGTTTCTTACTTTCTTTTTTTACATAAGCGCTTTGAGGTTATTCGTTCTCAAGCATATAATTTATAAGTTTTTTAGTTTCCAGTGTAAGCTAGAGGAGATCGCTAGACTTGTTTATATATCCAATAATCATAGATCACTTCAAATATCTCATCTATCATCCGAATCTCACGTAACGACGGAAGTACGTTGTTTCTGGCTTAGAAATCCTACTCTTCAATCGGAAGTGACGTCACCTCGAAAATACTTTACTTTCAGTTTAAGAATCTATTTTCGACCGACAGTGACTTTATACCGGGCTAATCGCGGAATTTTGGGAATAAATTGAAGGCACATTTGCAATCCACCTCGAATATTGTTATTGTATACTGAATAATAGATAATTACAGAATATCGAAACTAACTGTACCACGTTACATAAAATGGAAGTAAATAATGTTGAACAATTTTTAGCAGGCTGAGCATGCATCAATCTCTTCGGCTGCTTCCTCTTCTTCGTAGGGTCCTGCCTCTCGACGGAATCTCCATCCCAGCCCAGCGCCGAAGCTCGGGTCAAATCCGCCGCCAGGTCTTGGCTGTACTTGACCCTGTCCATAGACGAACATGTCGTTTTTGAATCTATGCTCGACTCCAAAACCGGCCTGGGGTGTCACATGACCGCTTTGCAGATGCGCACCGCCGAAAGCATCGAGCTTCGTCCTATCGTTGTTGATTATTCGATGATTGTAGTTGAGGTCGAGTGCAGGCGGCCTGTGCGAACCATCGAGAGGCTGCGTGCCTTGGAGGACCAAGGATCCCTGTGGTGATCGTCGGTAACGAGGGTTCTGCAGGTAGCAAAGATACAAATAATAGTCCGGATGAAAAGATATCTGACTCTTGAGAATGTTAAGCAATCGATGAAAAATATTATTTCTTTCTGTACGTTCTCATAGAGCAAGCTTAGCTGCTAATGCAAACGTGTTCAGAATGTTTCAAATTATTGATTATTCCATTTCCAAGTTATTTTCGATATTGACTATTCATCTATGAATAAAATAAGTAGAAGATTCTTGATTTGCTGATGGAAAATACATGCAACGTAGTTTCAAAGTGACGACTAATGAAAAAAATTTACCAGTAATTTTTATGGATAATATGACAGAAATAATGATTATGCGTCCTTTTTTTTTTTTACTTACAAAAGGCGGCGTGCCAGGTATATTTATCGGGGGTCGACCAACATTGATGCGTACGTAAGGCTCTCGTCTGAATGGTTCTCGTCGGAAACGATGATTCTGTAGGTGGCGAGGAAATGATTATAGCCAGGACAAAAATATATGTAACTCTCAGAATGGACGAAAAATTTTATTTCTGTTTTATTACTTACCATAGGCAAATGGCCAGTTCTTTCTACCTCGTGTTCTCCATCGAAGTTGTGGTTCTGAGCGGCACAAGCGACGACGCAGAATACAGCAAAACAGATGAGTGATTTCATTCTCGAAAATCGAATATTCCTCTGGAAATATTTTGAAGTTGTAACGTTTTCTTTTATTTATAAATTTCCTATTATTGCATACAATTACTAAATATCTTACCGTTCGAATCGACTGCTCGAATGGTTCGTAAAGAACTGCATATCGACAATTGGGACTGTCGATCTTTTATACTAAAAAGTTTTTCAGGAAACCAACGAACACTCGGGCGACTCCTTTACCTCGCAGCCTCAACATTCTCGTGAACGGGGAATAACTCGGAGTTTTCTCGGCAAAATCAACAACAGCGTGCGAGTGTGTCGTATAGCCTTTCTACTCGACCGCATCAGTCACGTGCGGGAGTTTCCTCATGGAACAAGGGAATTCGGGAAAAGAGCGATTTATCTTGAAATTATACTCGAACTCTATACCAGATAGGTCATGAGCGATAAGTAATTTTTGTCTCCCCCCGGGCTCGCCGCATTAGTGATTCCCCGCATCCGAACGGAATGATGAAACGATTTGCGTCATATACTGCTTGTAAGTGTCTTTTGTGGGCAACGATGGAAGATACCACTTCGTGGTTCTACTTAAGCGAACAGTGAACAATACAGCTTTGACCTTGCACAGACGTGGTCCAGCAGAATACGTCATGCGCACTTTCTCTTTCATTGAGAATTTGTGGAGTTATTCCCCGCCGAAGAGTTCGTATAACTATGTATCTATGTATATGTATCGTGCGACTTATTTTTCACTTCCGGCGTGACAATTTTTTTACCCGTGGTGACTTGACGAGGAAACTACTTAATTTCCGGGTTAAAATAATTATTTTTCGACCGGAAGTACCGTCTCGACGAAAAGACGGTTTTTTTCCGAGTAGAAAATTCGAGTTTCCACTGAAATTTTACAGTTTGAAATTCATATTTTCACACGGGAAGTTCTATTTCTAATCGGTAAATGAAATTCTTAAACCGAAAATTTCTTATTTTCGTTTTGAGTATCGAAATTCATCCTTAAAATTCAATAGTGAAATTCGACCCAGAACAGTCTTATGGCGCCATCTCCTATATAAGATTCATATGATCAGACTGACATCGGAACGGATGGTCTGAGGAACACACGTATAGTTTTCGGCTCCCTCGATACTACAAAAATGTTACGTGTCGGGTGAAATTTTTACTGTTTAACCAAAAATATACGTTCGACAAAAAATGAACGAACAAAAGTGGTCAAATAAAATTCAAATGAAAGCATGACACATTACAAACGTTTGGCAGTACACAATTCGGCATGCAACGAGCAGTACTTTTTGTTTCAGGAATGTGAAGAATTGGTGAGTGCAAAAATAATCTATGGACGTTTCCTTTAAAAGGATCCTCAATCTCAGATTTCTCAACCGGTCTTTCAGCATCCCTTCAGCAGAGTTTTTGGCGTGTGCTATGAATTGCAAAAAGGCTTTCGCACTTGCATAAAGGAACAGGTAGGGACGAAGAAACGTTCATTTGCATTAAGCACACTTCAGTATAACCTTGTTTCATACATTCTAGTGAGAATGACATAACTTTTGTCTTCCTCTTTGCATTGCATGAGACTTTCATTATAGTTCCTATTTTATTTCATTTCAATGGTATAAGTGTATATATTGACTTGCTTTTGTAACATACTCTCAATATAAATACATAGTCAAAGACTCGGAAGCAGGGAACGAATAGGCTGAACATTTAATAATAATGACAATGCGCCTTTTTTAGTTTGTTTTGATACATTTACATATCACGCCTGTAATTATAGTCTGGAGAAATTCAAATGCATAGACAATTTTTGTAGAGACATATTCAACGTACGGAGAACGCGCGAAAGGCTGAAGAGAGACAAGAAAAAATGAGACAACTTAATAGGGCGCAAGCGAAGGAAGATCAACAATGAAGGATTCTGCAGACACTCCGAGTGAGAGCTTCAAGACATCTGATTCGCTAAATGCCTTATCCCTATCTACAAATATTAAGATGAAAGAATCAGAGATTTCGGTGTCTGTTGACAAGAAGAACGAGTTTGATTTTCCATTAGATGACGATATATTTGATATGATCAAAGACGTTAAGATTGAGGAGCCTTTGCCAATAGTGACAGAACGATATTTCACGCCCTACTACCGGATCAATTTTCCAAAGAAGGGCGATGACCTCTGTATAAGAATGCATACGAACAGGCTCTGCATGATCTCATTGGCGCCGAGTCACACGCTTTTCGACACCGATCGAACGATCGAGAAGATCGACTTCCAAGTAACTGACAAATTGAATAGAGCCGACAACGCGGTGTCTGGTAAGGCCAAACACGGCGCCCAGCCGTTGCACGAGACATCAAAGATCTGTACTATAACTTGCTCCGATGGTCAAAGTTGGATTGTCAGATGTGGTATGAATGGCAAATTGACTGAGGTCAATACCGATTTGATTGATAATCCGGAGCTTCTGAGGCAACCACCGCACAAGGGTGGATACTTGGCAATCGTTTTGCCAAAGCTCGACGCACCGCAGAAGATGAAACAGTACCTAATGACTCAGGAGGCCTACGATGCAGCGATGCGCTATAGATCATACGCCGACGTTGACGACTGCGCAGATCATGCGAACGGAGCTACGAAAAGGCCGCTGGACGACGGGAGTCCGCCGATCAACTGCAAAGAAAAAATCATGAAGACGGACGACGATCGAAGAGTGTTGGGTGGAAAAGTCGACAACTCGAAGCTGGCGTGTATTTGAAGAATTTGCAAATAGTTCTATGTAACGATTAGTTTGTTTTTTTTAGTAAGGAAATAATAAACTTGTGTCACCCCATTTTTTTTTTGGGATTTTTCGATCTTGAACGAAAATATTTTGAACCTTGAACAATCCCTATATTGTATTTGTATCGATAACATTGTGACTACGAATTTGTCTTGCAATTCCATACCTTGTTGATTCTGATATCGTCGGTACCAGATTTGAAACTTTGGTTCGTGGCGAGGCTTGCTTCTCGATATTTTTCTCTTAAATCATCGTTTTAAAGTTGACAAAAATTGATAAGAATAGAAGACGATCGACGAGTGATGGGGTGTTAAAGTCGAGGCATCGGAGCTGCTGAGGATTTAACTAACTTACAAATATCTAGATAGAAAGTACTTTCGTTTTTCGTTAAGTAAATCATAAAGTTATGTTACCCGACTTTTTATTCGAGTCCAATACTTTCAACGTTGAACAATGCCTATACATTTGTGAGTGAATCGTACGATGAGTGCGACGCTCGGTTCTCCAAATTTATCTATTGAATGCTCGTTGCGAAGTTGACGCACGATTACGATTTACGATACATCGTTCCAGAGCGTTCGATCGCGTTGAAACTGTAGATCTTTGGTTCGAGACCCGACGGGTCAGAGAACATATACAGGGACGTTTATGTACACTTTTACATAAGCAGCACGAATATACACAGCAGTTAAAATCTTACTGTAGGAAACTCAACTTACGTTAGGATCTCGATATTTTGCATTAAAAAAAAATCAATACCTAAGCGACTTGAGCGCATTTCATGCGTGAATAAATCTAGAAATAAATATCTTTACATTTCTGTTACATTCGAAATCGCATAAAGAGTCTAGAATGGCATCAATCCAGTGACAGGAGTAGTTAAATAAATTCCTCAATCGTCGGTCACATTGGTTCATTTACTTTCCATATTTTTTTCATCGACTATTCGACCACTACTGCTGCCCGTTGCATCATCTTCTTTGTCTCGCGTGGATTTCATCAAGTTTCCGAATACTATGCCGAGGAACAATATTAGTCCGACATGGTGATTCGAGACGAACTTCTTCGCGCAATCTTTGGGATTGTCTATTTTCAACGTCCTTATCTGCAATTTATCTTATTAGCGACTAATTTAAATACAGTCCAATTAAAGCGGTGTGTTGTTGGATTTACCTGTCTCGCTAAATGGCCACCAACTAATCCCACAGCCGCATAGTACGGCCAGGTTTGTCCGGACATAACACCGCAGGCTATCAAACTCGAGATCATGGACGTACCGAATCCTGCGAGATACACGTCAGTTTTATCCCCGAATTTTAGAGCTGTCGATTTAATACCCAACAGGATATCGTCTACTTTGTCCTGAAAGCAAATGAAGAAATATCTTAAACACTATTCTCTTTATTATTATTTTTTCGAATCATCCAGTCCAAGACATTTTACCTGATGAGCATAAATAGTGTCGTACAGTATTGTCCAACATATCCCAGCCGTATAAAGAGGCAAGCACACCGACCAATCACAAGAACCCTGTATCGCCGACCAACCTAATAACGCGCCCCAATTGAAGGTCATTCCTAATATCAGCTGCGGCCAATACGTAATTCTCTTCATAAGAGGATAAATTATCACCAATCCTGTAATAGTTTGTTAATAAATACAACAACTCGCTGTCTTTTTTCCATAACCCCTTTTAGCGTTGCGTCAAGAATCTCCCGTGCTCTTTGGTTACCATTTAATTACACATTTTATAAAATCGAAATGAAGATGTGCTAGGCAAATTACGAAAGCATTCTTCAAGTACAAAGTAATTAAAGTATTTCTTGAGAGTTTTTATCAATTGAATTTAAAAGATAACGAAATTTGTGGAGTGAGAGCGTTTTACTGAAAAAGTATTTGAATTTGTTACTTCGAATCGTAAAAAAACAATTTGAAACACGTATATACTTAAAGGACGTACTTGAAACATGTAATGAATATCTGTTACTTCAAGTACTGTCTAGTTCTGAAAAGAAGATATAAAGCAATACAAAACGTACCGAGTGAGCTTGCTCCTAGAGCGACACTGTACCAGTTCAACTGCAACAGGATGAGTAGACCCACACTTAGTTGTCCACCGAGAAATATCAACGACTGCAATTGTGTCACCTCACCGGTTACCAAGGGTCTGTCTCTTGTTCTGGCTACCTAACATCGAGATCTTTAGATAAACATCGCTCACATATTTGCCGCTCGCGAAATCTTATTCGATTTAGCGTCTACCTTTTTGTCTATGTCTTGATCCCACATGTCGTTAATCGTGCAGCCAGCGCCGCGCATTACGAAAGCTCCTAAGCCAAACAGAGTCAGCATATTGAAATCTGGAAACGAGCCTGCTGGTGCAGCCATCGCTATGCTCCAGCCACAGGGCCAGAAGAGGAGCCAGGATCCTGAATGAACAAAAATTATCTGTAAGCAGATCATTGTAAATCGTAAACTTACTTTCTATTAATTAAGATAATAATAATAATAAAAGCATTGAAATAGAGATCGGTCATTGCTGCTCACCGATGGGTTTATCTATCCTCATAAGTTTCATGTAAGGTTGCCACTCAGGGGGGGCAGCATCCACGAAGCGTGCTGCAAAACTCAGGGGTTTGGTGCCCTTGGAATTTTTCTTGCTACTCTTACTTTCCGAGTCCGATGAAGTTACATTTATAGTTCTGATCCGCATTTTTGTCTTTGCAGTTATCACTGTAGCCGAGGTGTGAAATGGGGAACAGCCATGCATCTTTAAGTTGCATTGTACCAGAGAGCGTTTGTAACGAGTATGACTCCATAATGTGTATCTGAGCAATCTCGTTAATCCTGCAAGGCACTGACATCTCTTGATCCTCAGCATTGTTCAGTCATCTACCTGTAACATTGCCCATCAAATTTTTGTTTTTCAATCGTTTCCGAAATGATATTATATTATTTGTGACGCCATTGCACACTGTACAAATGTTTTAATTCATAGACATTCGTTCTGTGCACTATAATAATAACAATAATAAATTTGTATGAAAGAGTACATAAAACATTTCATATATTACTATGTGTGTACATTATACATGCTAAATCTCAGTATTGATATTTAAACTGTAAAAATTGTAAATGTGAAAGGGTGCTCCATCAATGAAGTAAATGAATGAAATAAATAAACAATAATCTGTGCAATGAATTGGGAGCTCCAAAGTACATGCGGTCGATTAAGAAACACAAATTGTTTTCTAGAGACAAGCGAGGCACGGGATCACAAGTCGCGCAGTTGAAAAATAATCGTGATCATTAAAATTTGCCTGGTGCTGCATAAAATGTCTTACTACTTTCGTACCACGGGGTTTTTAAATAGAAAATGTTATTCCGGTTTCAAGGCATAACCTCAATCGGTTAACCTCACGTCGTACTTTCGAATTTGTTCCCACGCACGCACTGTCAGACGATACTGATCTACGATTAGCAAAAAATGTTTTCCTACCATCTACGAGACATCGCTCATTTAATATGGACATAAATCCTTTTTTATTACATAATCGAATTGTTCTGATCAATATAGGCGACGGCTGCTTCGCACGTCTCGCAACGTGAGCATGAACCGTCGTGCGGCGTCTCGTCTCGGGCGATCCCGGCCAAGTTCTGTCGGTGAATCATGACACAGCGATGATTTGTACGACGAAAGAGTGAAAATTGACCCAACGAATTGTGAAACTCTTTTCGAACGTACAGCGTGCATTACTTACTCTCGTGTGTTAAATTTGTTTGCTTCCTCATAGCAAGAAGCATTGGTAATGAAAGAATTATCCTGACGAAGCAGTTTGAAAAATCACAATATCCCAAAAAAATTGCATTCATTGCGGTTTAGATCGCTTGTCTTTCTGCGTCCTCTTTCAGTTGCCGGGCTTCGATCGAGCCGAAAAACCAATTACGGTCGATATTGAGATAAAGAATGCTTCTCTTTTTTGAATTTGCCGCCATTAGCGGACACAGCCGGTGTCAAATGTGAGAATCTTTCGATCGAAAATTCAATAAACTTATGATCCTACGCGTCCTTTAAAGAAAGTATTCGTACTTGTTTATTATAAAAACTTCATAAAATTATTAACATCATTTCTGGATGATTGCGATCAAACATCGATCATAACCCTTAAAACTGATATGTAAGAGACGGCGATTTTAAGGATATCCATGAAAGTCGCCAGTGTCATCACGAAGAATTTTCCTGCTGTAACGCGGACCGGTTTACCGGCTCGCATCATTACAAAACCAAGATCCTTAATCGTGGTCGGCGAAAAGTTGTACCAAATGCATTCGTACACTGCATGGCCCAGACTCTCGTTCTGCCATGTCAGATAATCACCGCCGTAACTGTACAGGAACAGCTGTGACATGAGCGACGAAAGTACCACACTTGACTTTATCCCCGTGAATGCGTCATCCGTTTTCATTGCTATTATGAGCTGGACACCTTGAAAACAAAGATCACTTTGCATTTATCAAGTTCAATCGTTGCGCTCCCAGGGTAAAACGACGAAACGATAAAAAATAATCAGTCTTAAGTAAAAAAAAAAAAAAAAAGACAAAGGCCAATCACGTAGGACGAAATATTTTTAAATCATTTAATGCATTTTTCCATTGCTTCAAAATCTCTGAAAGTATTTATTTCATTCATGAAAATATGATCTTTTGAAATTTTTAATTACTGAATATTTCTTATCAGCGTATTCCACTGAAGCGTCTGAATATTTCGAAACATCAAAATTATTTCCGAAAAATCATGGCCATAGAATTTTTTTGAATTTCTTTTCTTCTTTCATGTGTCACAAAAATATTGCTAGCGATATATTGCAGAAATGTTAAAAAAAAAAAAAAAAAAAAAAAAAAATATCCCATCGAAAAAGTTCTGCGACATTTCAACATAAAAAAATTTATTACCGAAACAAAACTATTTTTCAATTGTTCAAAAAAAAATATTTCACGAACATTTGATATCGTTATTTTCGATATGAAAAAAAAAAAAAAAAAAAAAAAAAAAAAAAGCATTGAAATCTTCGAATGAAAAATTCCGTGGCAAATCCTCGTCCCGTCATAATTCGACCTGTGTACATTATTCGTGTACAATGGCTGCGCGTCACGACTTTCCCAAATTATGTGAAAAATGTCACATTATGTGGCAAAAATGAGCGTCGCGACAAAGTCAGAGGAGATGGTTGATTTTTCGTTCTTTCGGAGGTTAGTCGCGCATGCGCGATAGATCTTACCCATGATGCATATGAGAATGGCGCTCATTACGAGTTGAACGAGAATAATGAGATGAAAACTGTTCTCCAGTTTGTCGACGAGTTCGACCAGAGAGGCGTGTCTTCTCGACAATTCCGCGATTCTCGTTCTCGCGACACTTTCGTTACGACTCTCGTCCGTTCCAACGGTCGAAAATTCTTCCTTCAGTATCTCAAATTGTCCGCACGTGTGCATCGCCATTCCGAAGAAGAACACGTCGTTGCCGCAGTTGCCGAGGCACGTGGCCAACAGTTGGATCACTTGGAGAACGAAGATAACGTGATAGAACATGGAATGGGAGACCGCCTCGAAGGTGCAAGCGGTCTGCAGAGGAAAGTTTCTTGTAGCTTCCTCGGTGCCGTTCTGATTGTAATTAAACATCGGCAGCGGTAAAGCGAAAATAATCCAGGACAAAGTTCCACCGGAAGCCGGTACCATCAGCGACAGACAGACGATTCTTCCGAGTCGAGCGTGCCTCGACATTATGTCTCGGGACCTTGCGTTTCCGGTCAACGACGGCTTCAGCCAATCCTCCACCGCCGACGAAACATTGTCGTAAACGTCTTCCTGATTTATTCTGACGATTATTCCTTTCGCACAGGCCAAGCTCGAGAATACGTTAAGGACGAAGATGTCCAGAACGTATTCGACTCCTCGGCAGTTCAACAGAATTTCCGAGGTCAGACACACCGATGTGGCAGCCTGCAATCGATCAAGGAATCGTCAGAAGACCGATGAATAATGAAACTTGTCTCTTCATTTACAATCCCCCCACGATATACGAAGCGCTATAATTTTCCAATCGTTTTCAAAATGTTTTTTGATCTTTTTAATCCAACGAAGCGATTCGTGAAATAGTGTTGGGTAACATTGCGAAATATCCTATCGCGATATTCCAACGAAATGTTTCTCACGTGTTTCGGAAAATTTGAATTATCGCTACGGCTTTTTGCGCGCCAACGTCAAATTTTAAATTACAGTTAGATGAAAAAAAAAAAAAAAAAAAACAAAAACAAATAAATCGGTAAACATTTCAACGCAAGCTTCATGAGCGAACGAAAAATATTCAAAATACATTTTTCTAAACTTTACATCTTCGTTTGATACACAAAAAAAAAACAAAAAAAAATTGCGAGTAAAAAACTTTTATAAATACTTCCGTGCCGAAGTACCTGAGTGAGAGCTGCAACGACCAGCCGGATGTCCGAGAAGATTCCTCGATCGAGAGGCCAAATACCGAGCGGCCACATTATTATCCTGTACATTATGAACTCGTAATTGACATCCGCGCTCCAAGTCTCCATCGACGTTACGACGCTACGATACTCCGAAGTTACAATTTTTAAATCAGCGGAATTTCGTAAGTTCAACGTCTAATTTTTTTTATTGAATTTTGTGCGGTGCGTTTACACGCGAAAAAAATTTTTCTCTGTCGCCCGAGTCTATGGGATTGTCGATGGTTTTCACGGAATCGGTCGGAGCGGAACTGTTCGACAGACCTATGCGAAGGACACGTCAACCCCGTGCACAAAGAATTTTCAATAATGTTAATAACGGAGGGGACGAGCCGACGAGTATAGCTCTAGTATTTTATTCATGCGATTACAGGATCCGAGGCACGTTGCTCAACTCAAACTATTTCGGTATTCCAGCGGCGCGCATGCACATGCATTAGTTATGAGAAATTGTTGCAGGGCAAAGTTCCATGGTTTTTTTTATTTTTTTTTTATTTTTTTTTTTATTTTTTTTTTATTCCGGAATATTTTCCATCGCTCAATTCATTTTTCCATTCCCCCCACTGTGGACATTAGTGTGAGGCATTTTTATTAAAGGGTCGCAGCAATGTATGAGTTTGGTTGTTGGAAATAACGGATGGAAACACCGGTCATCGAATGGGCAGCGAGGGTTTGCGACTATCGAAGCATTTTTTCCGTTTCGTTCGAGACACGAAAAAGAAGTCCTCGCACAGCAAGCTTCGATTTCGTCTTCGATTTCGTCTTCGATTTCGCTGTCTTCGATCAGTCGGTAAAACTTCATCCTCGTTCAATACATTTAATTTTACGTGCAAGTTTGGAGATAAGTGCATCGACGTTTCGACCAACAAACTCGCAGATAAGCGGTGCGTGACAGCGTGGATTTTCAATTTTCTTAATCTCAAGTCGTCCGTGAATGTGCTTCAATGGGCTTTTTTAAAGCCACGTGAACGTTGACGCGCCGACTCGCGGAATGCTTCTTCGCACGTAAATCATCCGAGTCGAAGAAGCTCACGGCCTTTATATTGCGGAAACAAATCGCCCTTTTTTTTTTTTTTTACCAACGATTAATATTCATTTCGATGAAGAAACTTTTCATATATTCGCGATAGGAAATTCGTGATTTCCGTGAACGTGCAACTCGTTTCTTCGCGGTTAAAACGAATCGCACAGTTCCACTTAAGATTAATTTTTCCGAAGAAGATATCGAAAAAATGAAGATACGACTGTTTAATCGAGCGTGTCGATGTACGATCCGTTACTTTAACGATTATATATTTATGTGATTCAATCATTGAGTATTATTCGGAGTATCGAGAGATAGGACGACGATGTTTTAACAACGTCCATAAAAGTGGAGCGCGTCATGTCGAAGAATTTTCCCGCCGTCAGATGAGGCGACGCGTTTGATCTCATCATGACGAACACCAGATTCCTGGAGAGTTTGATCGGCAATTTGTACCACGATCCTTCGTAAACCGATTGCGTTATGTCGTTGCTCCGACTGTGAAGACTTTCGCCTATGCAAGTGTACATGAACGATTGCACGAGAGTGTAATGTATGACGACGAGGCTCTTCACCGAGCCGATGAGATCGCTGCTCTTGAGCGCCATCAGAAACCCGAAACCTAAAACCAAACGTTGGTTCGCGTGTTGGTAGAATCCAGACGAACGTTCCGATCGCCCTGACAGAAATTTTCGAGCGTCGCGCGACGCTCCGATTCGACGCTCCAAAATTTCTACCGCGGCGATCCGAATCGAATTTTCCGAAAATACGAATCCATTTTTTTCATGGATGGTCGAATGCGCCATTGAGAAAAAACACCTGTCACGCTGATGAGTGTGACGCACGTGAGCAATTGGACGAGAACGATCTTGTTGTAAGCGGCTTCCAGCAGCTCCAAAAGTTTCAGCAGATGTTCGTGTCGCGAAATCAGTGCGACCAATTTTTCCGAGTTATTCTCGTCGTGACCGACAGCGGCGAATCTCGTCTTCAGAATTTCAAATTGGCCGCACAGATGGGTCGCTATCGCGAGGAAGAACGCGTCGCTCCCGATGGCCACTGTGCAGCACGTGACTATCTGCACGAGCTGATTGACGACCACGAGCAAATGAATCGTGTCGGAAACGTCGTTTAGAGCGCAGGTTGACGGAAAGAGGAAACGCTTCTTCGGCGCTAAACGACTCGCGTTCGAGCCGTCGTCGACAATCCTCGTTTCCACCATTTCCTCGTTGTCGATTAGGATTACTTTGAGAATGTACAAACTTCCGCACCATCCAACCGTCCCCAGTAGCAGGAAAGTAATTTTTTTGTAGACACTCTCGTAATAAATCATGAGGCTCCGAAAAGTTGTCGCGTCCGGTGACGACCAGTCGTTCAGCGCCGACACAACGTTAGTCCTCAACTTTTTACGTCGATTGTGGTAGATCGTTATTTTCGACAAAGTTATTATCCCCGAAGCCATCACGAGCAGGTTGTCCAGGGAGTCCCCGGCGTCGCTGCAGTTTCTGTACATCTCGTACGAAGTAGCGGCCAACATGAGGAGCTGAAACAACGGATGGTCGGTGGTTAATCGCTTATTACAAAATATATAAATTTAATATTGTCAG
Source organism: Listrodromus nycthemerus (assembly GCA_963978505.1). Lineage (NCBI taxonomy): Eukaryota > Metazoa > Arthropoda > Insecta > Hymenoptera > Ichneumonidae > Listrodromus > Listrodromus nycthemerus. The sequence continues at coordinate 16,196,455 of OZ021684.1, forward strand.
ACGCGATAAAATATTACAATTAAATGTGTACTCTTTTTTTTTTTATATTTTATATATTTTTTTTGAAGACAAAAATGTTTGCAGAGAAAATTCAGACTGTAAAAAAAATATTCGTGTGAAAAACTAAGAATGTTTTTTTTTAGTGGATAAACAAAAATTAACACACGATTTGCACCACTCCTGTCGACATACCGGCCAACATGAGGAGCTGAAACAACGGAGGGTCGGTGGTTAATCGCTCAATACAAAATTTCTTATTACAAAATATATAAATTTAATATTGTCAGACGCGATAAAATATTACAATTAAATGTGTACTCTTTTTTTTTTTTATATTTTATATTTTTTTCAAGACAAAAATGTTTGCAGAGAAAATTCAGACTGTAAAAAAAATATTCGTGTGAAAAACTAAGAATGTTTTTTTTAGTGGATAAACAAAAATTAACACACGATTTGCACCACTCCTGTCGACATACCGGCCAACATGAGGAGCTGAAACAACGGATGGTCGGTGGTTAATCGCTCAATACAAAATTTCTTATTACAAAACATATAAATTTAATATTGTCAGACGCGATAAAATATTACAATTAAATGTGTACTCTTTGTTTTTTTATATTTTATATTTTTTTTAAGACAAAAATGTTTGCAGAGAAAATTCAGACTGTAAAAACAATATTCGTGTGAAAAACTAAGAATGTTTTTTTTAGTGGACAAACAAAAATTAACACACGATTTGCACCACTCCTGTCGACATACCGGCCAACATGAGGAGCTGAAACAACGGATGGTCGGTGGTTAATCGCTCAATACAAAATTTCTTATTACAAAATATATAAATTTAATATCGTCAGACGCGATAAAATATTACAATTAAATGTGTACTCTTTTTTTTTTTATATTTTATATTTTTTTTGAAGACAAAAATGTTTGCAGAGAAAATTCAGACTGTAAAAACAATATTCGTGTGAAAAACTAAGAATGTTTTTTTTAGTGGACAAACAAAAATTAACACACGATTTGCACCACTCCTGTCGACATACCGGCCAACATGAGGAGCTGAAACAACGGATGGTCGGTGGTTAATCGCTCAATACAAAATTTCTTATTACAAAATATATAAATTTAATATCGTCAGACGCGATAAAATATTACAATTAAATGTGTACTCTTTTTTTTTTTATATTTTATATTTTTTTTGAAGACAAAAATGTTTGCAGAGAAAATTCAGACTGTAAAAAAAATATTCGTGTGAAAAACTAAGAATGTTTTTTTTAGTGGATAAACAAAAATTAACACACGATTTGCACCACTCCTGTCGACATACCGGCCAACATGAGGAGCTGAAACAACGGATGGTCGGTGGTTAATCGCTCAATACAAAATTTCTTATTACAAAATATATAAATTTAATATCGTCAGACGCGATAAAATATTACAATTAAATGTGTACTCTTTTTTTTTTTTTATATTTTATATTTTTTTGAAGACAAAAATGTTTGCAGAGAAAATTCAGACTATAAAAAAAATATTCGTGTGAACTAAACGAAAAATGTTTTTTTTTTTTTTTCAGTAGACAAAAGAAAAATTAACGCACGATTTGCACCACTCCTGTCGACATGCGTATCTTCAATCGAAGATCCGGCTGCAGCAGAGGCCAAAGGCCGAACGGCCAGTTCAATGCGGCGATCAGTGCGAATGACTTTTTCGCCTCGACGCTCCAACTCGGCTTGGACATGTCGCAGTTTCGCAGGGTCACGGCCCTTGGATTTTTCCCTTCCCGCATGGCGAACTTTGCGATTGATCGAACGACTATCCGGTGAACCGATAATTTTTCCGAGCCACGCTTCTGCACACGACCGAGCTCTCATTCCTTATTTATCGTTTCGTTGTAGCCGCAACCCTTTTCTTTCCTCTCGTTTTTTTTTTTTTTTTTTTTTTTTTTTTTTTTTTTTATTATTCTTTATGTACCTTTATGCAACAAAATGTCTCGCGCGCTACTATCCGATGCGCATAAAGAATACCGATCGCACAAAAATTATAGTTCTCGCATTACCCGTTCTTTCTTTTTTTCCACGATCTTCCGCTCCATTTATTATTCACGCGGCTTCGGGCTCGCAATTTATCACTCGGCGGATCTTCCACAATGTTCGGAAAGTTCACGAGTATTATTTATCGTGCGTGTGGCCGACGGTTGTATCGAATTCGAAAGGCATTCGAAAAAAGTATGCACACGATGAGTGCCACAAAATCGTCGACGCTCAAGCGTTTTTTTTGCCAATTGGAGCACGAACGGATATTGAGAGAAAAAATTGGGCCAAATAATCCAAAGTAAAACGAGGAGATTTTAAGAATATTATTATTATTTATCGCGAGTGTGACGGATGGATATCGGGAAGACTGGCGAATAAAGTATGCACGAAGGGTCAAGAAATAACGACGGATCAGCGCGTTTCTTACTGTGGGAATCGACAACGACGCGTCGACAAAATTGCAGTTTTTATTATAGTGATTTGAAGGAAAAAACAACAAAAAAAAAAGAATTTTACGACGCAACGAATGTTTGTATTTCATGAAAATATGGAGCGTCAAGATCTGGCTTCGACGACGACAGTCGCGGGATTCCTTATGTAACGCTATTACGATAACGTTTCACCACGTAAGCCTGTCGCTTATCCGGAAAATGGAAATTTTTTTCCACAAATGACTCAGAGACGGGTTATCATTCCTGAATCATTATTCGCAGCACCGACAGATAAGACGCCGAAGTTTTAATGACGTCCATGAAAGTGGCGAGTGTCATGCCGAAGAATTTGCCGGCGGTCAGTCGAAGCGGCGAGTTCGATCTCATCATGACGAATATGACATTCCTCGATAGGTCGCACGGCAATTCGTACCACGAGCTATCGTACACCGATTGTATTATGTCGTCGCCCTGGCACTGCAAATTTTCACCCACGTAACTGTACATGAACGTCTGCAGGAGCATGAATTCGATGACGAAGAGATTCTTCACCGCTCCAACGTAGTTGTCTTCCTCGAGGGTCATCAGAAGACAGAAACCTGCGGAATCACGAGTCTCATTATTTTCGGAGTCAATTTGTATTTTTTTGTTTTTTTTTTTTTTTTTTTTTTTTTAAGAAAATAATTACACCTAAATTTTAGAAAAATATATGGGTGATTGTTACATAACTGTGATTTTTACAAGGTAAAATTTTTTTAAATCAATAATCCTTGAAAACTCGTGATCTGGGTGCTAGTGGTCTTTTATTGTGCGTCAAAATTGAGCCTTTAACGTAACTCTACTGCAACTTCGATAGAAAAGAAGCTGGAACAAAAATTTGAAATTTCACTACCACGGTGCTGACGTCAAAATGAAATATTCAAAGTATTCGGCTGAATCTCTTGAAATAATAAAACGAATGATGAATTATAGGATTTTGATAATTGTACAGAGACATTGACGGTATTTTCTTTCTTGATTTTAACAATCTTCAATATTTATTAACGGTAGAATTGAAATAACAATTTTTATGATAGTCTCGTAATAAAACAAAGTTTAACATCAGTTAAATATTGAAATTGATTGAAGTTTTTAACAAATTTTTGTAATACCAGATCAATCGAGCATGACAATGGATTGAAACATCGAGGAAATATTCGTTTAAATATTATTTGTTTTGTTTACCATGGAACTGACATTTTCGATGTAATTTTGCAAATTGTTCGTGACCCATCAATAAATATGCTTCGATATACATTGTCGACGGTAAAACACTATCGAATTTATCACAATTATCATTTTTTAATTAAAAAAAAAAACATGTCAAACAATAAATCAAGTACCAGACATAAAAAAAAATCACAGTTATGTAAGAATCACCCATATCACGGTTGCACGTGAAAGTCGACGAGACGTACCGAAGACGGTGATTAACATAACGCTGACCAGCAACTGTGTGAAGACGATCATGTTGTAAGCATCTTCAAGCATCTCGGCTAGTTGAAGCAAATGTCCGTGTCTGGCGATCAGCGAACTCAATTTTATTCGGCTCTCGTTTACGTTTTCCTCCTGTCCAACTGTGCTAAACTTTGTCTTCAGAATCTCTAGTTGTCCGCACAGGTGGGAAGTCATTGCTATGAAGAAAGCGTCGCTGCCCGTGTTAACTGTGCAAGTGGCAAGAACCTGACAATGTTAGTTGCAAATCTCATGTTACTGAATTAAAGCGGAGCGTCTCGACAAATGTCCTATCGGCGAAAAAATTCTCACGACTTTTTTTTGCTATTCACGACAAACACCGTCTTGTCTACCTACTTTGTGATTTTTTTTTTTCTTTTGCGAAGACATTGCAAGATGTTTTTTTGTGCAACGCGTGAATATGTGAAAATGATTTCGTTCCCAAATCACTTTAATTTTTCGTGTCCTCGACTGGTTTAGCTGAAAAACTTGTGAAATTCGAGAGGAAACGGACGGCTCGTTAGCGGAAACGAGTACATTTTTTTTGTTTTTTCTAATCCATTGCAATCAATATTTTTCCAAGTTAAAGTCCAATAAAAAAAAAAACAACAACAACAAACCATTCACAATAATTAAAAGACGTCTCAGAGTTTGTAGAGGAGACTTCGAAAATGTGGGAAATCTTAAAGTTCGGTCGCTCTCACCTGAAGATATTGTACGAAGACGATCGATGGATAAACGTAATCGGGAACGCCGTTCAGTGTGCAGGTCGAAGGAAAAAGGAATCTTCTCCTGAGTACCATGCGAGTATCGTTGGAAGTGCTGTTCGAGATCGTTTCCGCGTCGTCCTCCTCAGCCTCGATCCATCTGTCCGGTTCGGTGAAAAAAATCTTCACGGAGTACATAAAAGTCGAGGCAATCGCCGTTGAGATTAGAGCAACGGCGACGGTCTTGTAGGTCCGTTCTTGGGCGGCCATGACATTCCGAAAATCCTTGCTCTCCGGCGTGATCGACCAATCTTCGATCGCTGATAGAACGTTGGGCCGTAGTTTGTCGCGATGGGCGCTGTAGCAGATGAGCTTCGACAGGGCGAGCAATCCGGATGCGACGACGATGACGTCGTCGATCATGTCTTCGGCGGTACCGCAACGGACGCATATTTCCCGGAGAGGAATCGCCACCGTGCCAAACTGTACAGAAAAACGGTAGACCGGAAAAACAATGGCTTCAAAAAATATTATCGCTAAATTAATAATTAAATAAAAATTCACGAGTAAACGTTCGTTTGTCTTCGGGCAAAAAATCGCCCGCGATCGCTGGAAATCGGTGCGTGCGACGTTAAAACGCCAGGTGTATCCGGTGATTCGCGCATCAGCGACCGGTAAGGACGATCAACGAAGAAACAAACAGTCGAATTTAATTGAACGTCGTTGAAAATTATTTCACCTCGCAAATCGTCAATATTTTAAATTCAATTGGAGTGGGACACGTGGCGTTCGGAATCGGCATTGGGAGCGCGTTCGGAGGTTCGGTATGAACGTACCACTAGAACGATACCGAGTATCACGCGGAAGGTCAGGAAGAAATCGACCGGTATGAGAGGCCACAGTCCGAACGGCCAAGTTATTGCGGCGAACAGTGCGAGCGCTTTTCTCGCGTCGTTGCTCCAACTCTCCCGGTTGTACATGACGTCGTGATCTCGAAATGTACCTCGCGACATTTCTTCACCTTCTCTTTTATATATATATATATATATATATATTTTTATTTCTTGCTCCGAAAAAATGTCTCGACGGGACTCTCGATACTCGCGCGGCTCCTCGTAACCGGCAATTTCGCTCGTGCCTCGACAAAGATCGAGCACACGGGGAGCAGAAAAAAAGACATCTCAATGAAACGACCAGAGGCGAATGCTCACTCGTTGCACCGTCATTCAGGTCGATTATTCATAGCTACTCCATTTTTCTTACTAACGGTTCCGCGATTCTCCTCGAATCTGCTATTCTATGCGCATAAAGAATTATCCTTCGTCGGCCCGCGGCCTCGCCCGGACTCTCCGTGGAACAACGCATCAATATTAACATACGCGAGACATTGCGCGACCAAAGAAAATCGTCGGTCGAGACGCTTCTCCGCTTCTCCCCACGAAGACATATTTTTACCCACAGGTTTTTTCAATTACAGTGTTTCCCCGATAATTCCGTTCTCTTCCACCTTTTTTTTTTTTTTTTTTTTTTTTTTTTTTTTTTTTTCTGATCCACGCTTTCCACTCGGTAGGACAATCGTTTTGATGACGCGACACGAAACGATCTTCGTCTTCGAAATTTATTCTCGTATACTCGCGGTTCGAGGTTTCTCCGTTGATCGTGGTTTTCGTCATCTTCGCTTGTGGCGATTCAATGAAAATATTGACGGAGCTTCGCTCGACGTTTTGTGCGTGGCGGCTTCCGAGGTTTCCGCGTTGCCGGTCGGAGACGCACAACAAGGTAGCGTTACGACTCCAGCTCTGTTACTCGGCGCCTGTTTTAATAACAGTGAAGCCATAACCGTGAACCCCGACGAGCACCGGAAGACATCAAACCCGTCGACAGAAACGCCTGTCGTCCTCTCGCACTCGGCCCGAGAGAGCCGCGGCTGTCGAAGTCGTTTCTTCTCAGGTATGCGTCGATGTGTTCTCCGCTCATCGGGTACGAATCGCCCGAAAACAATTCTCCCGGTCCGTCAGAGATTTTTTTTTTTTTTTCCCCACGAGGAACGAGAAGCCGGTTCAACGGTCAAGAATGAAGGAACCGAGGCGCTTCCCAATTCTCATCGGGTCAGTGACTGTGTCCGTTGAAGCGCGGCTTCGACGGAGGGGTTTGGCTCCTCGGAGGCGAGCCCGACAATGAGCCGGTTTCACGACCGACGAATCCTCGTCGAACACCGGCGAGTCACGAATTCTTTGACGGACTTCTGAAAAAAAAAAAAAAAAAAAAAAAAAAAAAAAAAAAAAAAATTTATCATCCCAGCGAGGAAAAGAATCTGTTTCTCGAGAGCGATGCTTCTTCAAAAAAATGTAACAACACTTCTGGTGAAATACGGAAGGTGAAAATTTCTACTCAATTAATTATTTTCCGAATCGGTAGGAAGAGTTTTTTTTTTTTTTTTTTTTTTTTTTTTTTTTAATTTTTTTTTTACATTCTCCATCCAGCCCATGGAATCGATGGATTGTACGGGCGGAGTCGATGGTACGTGTGAAATGCCTCGTTCGCATTTTTTCCGTCGTCGACGAATAATTTGTGAGCGATAAGAGCGTTAAGGTCGTCCGTATTGGACGTACGGGAACGCGAATAGTCGATTTTTCACGATACGCCTCGTATTTTTCATCGGGACTGCTCCGGTGACTTTACAGGATCGAGACACAGCAGCGACCAATGTCGTTTCGTTGGCGGAGTTCTACCGGTTCCGAGGCTGCCTTTCAGCGTAATACACGAGTTTCATTGTGTTACGGTCTTAACACAGAGACCGGTGGACCTGCTCAGGTAGGTAAGTACCGTTCGCCGGACTACGGCCGACGCCAGTCAGGCCACGGCTCTCGTAGCGTCAGGTGCATGAACCCTGGATACTTCGTACAAACGCTCGAACCCCTTCGCTGTACCGTACGTTCGAAAAGGAATTCTTCGCCGCACGGGAAGATCCCGATAATAATTAATCCGCGAGGTAAGCGAACGACTATTAATTTTTTTTTTTTTTTTTTTTTATGCGCCCAACAATCGTCATTGACTGTCGACGATTGCGGCGCGAATTATCGAGGAATTCTCACGTTTTAATTATTTAACCGCATTGAATCGTTTGTTTTACCAGTCACGGAATTTACCGTACTGGCGTTTTTGATTATCGTTCGTCCGTGACGAGGCGCACCGGAGAGCTCGAGAAATCGCTCGGGAGCGCATTTATTTTTCGCAGAGGCGAAAACTTCGTCTGGTGAACCTCGATGACGAAGGCTCCTCGTTATCTAAAAATAAAAATTGATAAGGAATATGTGTCCGGTAATGAGTGAGTGTGACGGATCGCGGGGCACCGTCGGGACAACGGCGACACACTGGCTCGTATCGCTTCTCGAGCTGTGTCCATCATCGCTCGAGGTCCGACCATTATTTTGGCCTCGTTTCTCCGAGAGTCGAGAACGGGGGAAAAAAAATAGTCGAACGACGAAACCGCGACTCGTCACGCGAGGCGCGTCCATTAAATTTTTCGGGCAATCGAAATTTTTTCCGTTTGACAATTGTCGCGAATCAACTGTGCGATTCGCAGTCGACAGTTTGTTACTGACTGGTGCGAGCGTCGTTTTTTTTTTTTTTTTTTTTTTTTTTTTTTTTTTTTTTTTTTTTTTTTTTTTCTAATTGCTGAAGACAGCGCAATTCATTGGGCGTGGAAATCGGCGGCCACTGGCCTCGCTCTTCGCCCATGGCCTTCGGACTGTCATTGCTTCTTCTCATTCCTCTGCAACGACACTCCTTAGCGACGAACGGCTGCTCCGTCGATCCTGCGAAAAGAATTTTTTTTTTAATCCGAAAGATTGAACGATCGAAAATTAATTTGCTCGGCGACGAAACATTTTTTCAAAGCATCCCTCAGCAACGAAATTCAATCTCGAGAATACCTTTTAGCGTGGGGAAAAAAAAAAAAAATGTGTGTTTTTTTGTTTTTTCAGATTTTATTTATTTTCTTATTGGCCATTTTTTCTTGGTATACAATTTTTAAATACATTTTTATTTAATATAATTTTTTTTAATTTTTAAAGGTAAATCGTTGTTATTGTCTCAGAAGCGAAACATTTTTTTTAAGGCTCGTCCCAGTAATTTAATTCGCGTTAGAGACGATCCTTGATTCGTGTCGACCTCCGATCAACGACGATTAAAAACGCCGCTGAGGAATTTCACTTCGACGAACTAACGACGCGCAGCCGAAGCCGAAGTCGAAATACAAAAATTTCGGCCCATTCGCATTCGTGACTCTGAACGGGATTTTTTTTTTTTTTAACGGTCAAGGTCGACATAAAAATTTGGGCGTCACGGGAATCGGTGAGTCCGGATCGTGGGCTGACAGTGCGTACCGTTACGTCGGGTCGTCGTTTCAGCCAGAGAATGCCAATTTCATGCGGTTTACGGTACAACCGAGACGCGTCACACCGGACTCGGTTCGATTACGCATCGTGAACGTTTCACTCGAACACGCTGTCCGGCATATTACCAACTGGCAAAATTCCCAGTGATCGTTATCGCACCGATCTTTTAAAGTTCCGTCGAAATTCCCGTCGAAACGACCATCTCGGAATTTACTTCGTTCGTACATTCCTTTATTTTCCGTTGTCAAAGACGTAATTCACATGGCTGCGCACCTTTCGTCGACGCATACCGGCTTCACTGTACTATTTATTATTCTTCTCGCACCGCTTGCACCTTCACTCGAGTGAACAACCTTCCGCCACTCCAGCGAGCCTCGTTAAAACGGTAAAAAATAAAAACGTCGATCCACGCTTGTGTCGACTCTCAAACGATATTTCGTTTTCTTTGCTCCGGATTTTTGTTCGTCGGCCATCTGCCGAAGTCGACCCACTTCAGGAGTATCGAAATTCGAGTCATTTTTTCTTCTTCTTCGGTCATGGAAAACACGTCATCGGGAGTAACCGATCGTACCAAGTGCTTCGCGGGTTTTCCCCGTAACATTTCTTGTCCGGGAATCAGGCCGACATCGTCGACATTCTCATCGTTTCTTCCAATTTTAATAGTGTTCAGGAAATTTACTGTCCAACGATTAATGTCACAAAGGTTCCTGGAGTGGAAAGTCCATCCAGACTTGAGAAAAAGAAGATGCGAAGGAATTTCCACGCGGCATCTTTACTCCAAAAAATCTTGAATCGAAATTTTTTCAATTCTCCGTGGTAACGATATTTCTTTGAATCCATTGAAGTACTCGAAGTACCAAAATAGTATCCATGACTGAATTTACTGTCCAGCTCTGATCAGTTCGTTTTGGGATTTAATATTGTTTTTCTTTCTCGCCGGTCAAGCGACAAACTGAAGATGCGTCTTGCAGCAACCAACGGTATTCTCACCGAGTTGTTCCAATAAATATTATCTTCTCTAATCCGATTGATTCTCGAAACCTGAAAAATTCACAGTTCGTTTTCGCTGCGTCTCGTCCAATGTCGATACACAAAGTTTCACCTACGCGAACCGGTAAATTTCGAGCGCGTGTGTCGAACAAACGCTCTAACGAATCATCCAGACTCCGTTAGACCGTAATTCAATAGATTTCGTATAATTCAGTCGAAAGTCCAGCTCGCCCATAGATTCTAGCCGGGCATCTCAATATCTATGATCTTGCTCGGTGTTCGTCATTGGTTCTCATCGAGACGCGCCAATTTAACCATTAGTACAATACAGTTCCCTAACGACCGAGATTTATCGGGGTACCGTTAGACGCGTTCGCAAACTCTCGCCACTCTCAGTGTCGGATAATTCCCGCTCGTCGAACGAGGTAACGAGCTTGATTCTCCACAACGAGTGAACAAACTGAGCGCCACGGGCAAGAGTAATTCGCACGGTAATACCGACATCGTGTCGGTGAGATCCACGAGAGCAATTTGAGTAACAGTCACCGGGGTGAACGTCGAGTGACCGTCGATTAAAAAAAATAAAAAATAAAAATAAAAAAAAAAAAAAATTAAGACAGAACAAAAAAATAATAGAAAAGTCATTTGTGAAAGCGACGATGGAGCAGGGTGACCGTCGATGTAAAAAAAAAAAAAAAAAAAAAAAAAAAAACAAAAAAAAAAAAAAAAACAAAAACAAAAATTAAGATAGAACAAAAAAATAATAGAAAAATCATTTGTGAAAGCGACGATGGAGCAGGGTGACCGTCGATGTAAAAAAAAAAAAAAAAAAAAAAAAAAAAAAAAAAAAAAAAAAAAAAAAAAAATTAAGATAGAACAAAAAAAATAATAGAAAAATCATTTGTGAAAGCGACGATGGAGTCGAGGTTGGTAGGTGTAGGCGCGGAGTCTCGGCGAGTCCGCGAAGCAACGGTATCCCCCGGTGATCACGAGCCGAAACGTTTCCGGCGTGTCCATCTCGCGCGAGCCGGCAACGAAAGTCTCGGGCCAGCACCGGCCCAGCGACCGGCGACCACGAATCCAAAAATATATTCCAGAGCCGGGCCACTTTTCGTGAGCGTGCATAAGGATAATCGAGGTGTCGTGCCACGCCAGCGCCATCGTATCCGCTTCAGGGTCATCGACTTCCCACGCGCGTCCTCGGCTCTTCGACCGTACCGGTCGCCGAGACGCAAAGATCCTCCCAGTGAAAGATCCACCCACGTAAAATCCTTCCTTCGGCGACCCCCTCGGAGCCACGAATTTCTCGAACAAAAAATTCAAACGCACCCCTGCGCTATCGAGAATACGACGTTCAACGGTGATTCCCATTTTCTGTTCTCCGATAGAAGCCATCATGAGGATTCCGAGGACAGCGATTTTCTTGGCCCTCGTCGGTCTCGTTTCATGCGGGGAGAAGAACGACGAGCTCGACACCTCCAGCGCTTTCATGGAGGCTGCGCAGGCTCTATTCACCGACAAGGAAACCATCGGTGGTATTCAGAATATCGCTTCGAAATTCATGGAGTCCGATACGGCGAAACAGGTGAGCGATCCGTCGTGAGTTTTGAGAACCTGTAGAAAGTACCCGTTTTGAGGATGTGATTTTGATGACCAGGTGGGTGACATGCTTACCGGCGTCGGAAAGACCCAAGGTGAAGGAGTCGGCAACATACTGTCCGGTCTTGGAAGTCTCATCGGTGGTGCTGGCGGACACAGAGGCCAGGCTGGACAACGCGAGGCCGGCGGCGGATTCGACCTGTCGATGCTGGGATCGATCGTCGATATGGTTTCTTCCGGCGGTGGCGGCCAGAGGCCGAAGAGGTCCTCCGATGCAGAATCTTCCGGAAGTGGCGGACTCGACTTTGAGAGCATGCTGAACGTCGCCGGTATGTTCATGGGCTCGGGCAGCACCGGCGCCGATGGAATGATGGGACTTCTGCCGATGCTGTTCGACACCCTCGGCGGTGGTTCCAGCGACGGTGGCAAAGCCCGGAAGCACGATCACTCCTCGCACTCGTGGTACATGCCGCCTGTCCTGGAAAACATTCACGTCATGTGGGACCACTTCAGGTAGGCTGGACCAAAGAACTTTTAATCCTCGGGTAACACGGAATTTTATGCTGGGAGCAAAAGTTGCGCCTCGTTCACGACTGTCTTTTCGAGTAGTTTCGACTACGCTGAACACCATGAATTTTAGAAATATACGAAAATTCAGGTACATCGAAATTCAGGATCATTCAATTGTTCAACGAATCTTCGGGAAAAATCACTTTTTTTTTTTTTTTTTTTTTCTGGTGATGGTGATAAATTTACTGTTTTTTTTTTTTTATGTATAGGAAATTGTCGTGGTTGTTTGAAATAGATTTACCTTACCGACGCTTTTTTTTTTTTTTTTTTCAGCAATTCGGAGCTCGGACAGACACTCTGGAAGAACAGCGGTCTGGCGAACATCGTCGGCTCGATGACCGAGAAGGACGGCCGGATCAAGTACGAGGCTATACTCGACAGCTTCGAAAATCCCCGTCTCAGAAGACGATGGATAAGATCGTTGACCAATTTCGTCGCTGAGTGGATCGCCTATATCTCCGATCCAGCGACTCAACAAAGATACCTGACCACCATTCAATTTGTCGGCAACAGCTTCCTCAAGTCTCAGGGTTATCCCAAAGGATCTATGTTCGACTCGACGAAACCAGCTGAGAGTTTGTCGAGGTGTGTTTTTGGTACACGCGAAGAAATCGTATCGACAGCTTCGAGCTTCAAATTATTTTCATAATTATTTTTATCTCGATTTCATCGAATTAAAATCCAGTCTGTTCTATGATATTTTTTTTGTAAAATTAGCCGAAAAGCGAGCGCGGACGTTCGCGGATAAAAATATTTTAAAATGTCTACTTTAAAAAATCTTCTCCGACGTGAAAGATCCGATTGAAAGATTCCATATAATTTCTCGAGGGATAAAAAAATGTGTTTTTTTTTTTTTTTTTTTTTTTTTTTTTTTTTTTTTTTTTCAGGGTAGTGAACACAGGAGCGAAGAGACATTTAAACATGCAAGTCGACAGCATTCAGTACATAAAACCCGCTGTGGCTTATGTTCAGGACCTTTTCAGACTGGCGTCGGAAAAAGGCTTCATTATGTCTCGTGTAAATGCAAACGAACTGAGCAACAGGCTCAGCGAGACTATCAACAACGACCTAATTTCGCCGCTTTTGAAGGTAACGACACTTTGTCCCCCCCTCGTACTTATCTCTCGAACCTATAATTAGCTTCGAATGGCTTGCGATAAAAATAATTAGATGAGCGATATGCCGAGCACTGACATATTAAGTTGGGTATACATTTTTTTTTTTTTTTTTTCTAAACCTAAATGACTCTGAATTATTAAAGGCGTATCGGGCTTACAAGTGGTCGATGAAGTCACCGAAATGTGCGCATCACATTCTCTGCACGATCAATCAGAGGAACAACGAAAATGACGACAGCAAAATCGTACCCGTGCGACAGAGTTTGACGAAGTTCGCAAGTTTTCCGGCAGCGTGGACCGTCAGCGTTAAAACTGGAATGAGCTTCTGGTCACTCTACGGTGCCATTCAAGAGAGCGATCGATGCTTCGTAAGAAAATTAAAGTTTTTTCCTTAATATTTTTTCACAATTCAGTAATCTTCGATAACAATGAAGTTCAGAACGATCGAACACTCAGACGAACGCTCGAAAAATCTTTGGTAAAAATCGAGTATCCTAAAATAATGGAATAACATTGGAGGGTTATTTTATTTTATTTTTTTTTTATTTTTTTTTTATTTTTTTTTTTTCGCAGGAAAAGTATCCCGTCGACTGCTCGGCGTTCCACGAGGAAGAGATGCGCATAACGACCGAAGCTATCCACAACGAGCTCTAACGATCCTTCGTCGAGTAACAATGAAACATTGTGTTCGCGCGGAAAGAGACTTTACAGATATCAATACGAGAATTACAAGTCGCACGGGTCGTGCGACTTGTGATTCACGAGGCGGGACCGGAGGTGCGATCAATCGTCGCGCGTCCGATAACCGATGGACCCCGATATAAATATTTAATAGTGATTCACGATCGACGGGTCTCGAAACAGGAATCTTCTTCGCGAAGCCACGAATATGCCTTTTCGAAGGGCGCACAGCAATTAATTTACCGGTTCGATAGGAACGCTCAAATTCTTTCGTCGTCCCAATTCCCTCGCACGTACAAGAAATACAATACATGTTTCAACATTGTTTCGCAAATTCGACGGATAAAAAAAATCGAAAACACAATGTCCGAAGATTGTCTCGTGCAAGAGATACTTCGTACAAAAAAAAAAAAAAAAAAAAAAAAAAAAAACAAAAAAAATAATACGAAAATGACGTCGACGATAAATATGTTTGGCGAGACGCTTCGGGATCGTTCGGCGACGCTATCGGAAGTCGTCGATGTCCGGCAAAAATTGGAGAGCGCAACTCCAAAATAGAGCGCGCGAGAGAAAAAAATTTATAAACTCGACTCTTGTAAATATTAGAATATGATGGTCGAATAAAAAAAAATGATCACGTGACAATGTATTCAAAGAAGTTTCGTACAGTTTATCTTATATATATATATATATATATGTATATATATTTATTTATTTTATCTCTCTTGACGGAACAGTCTTCCACTTTATTTCTTCTTGATACTCTTGCACGCCCACTCGAGTCCTTCCTGAAACACAGTGACTTTCATTCTATCCGTGTTTTACCATTCGAGAGAAGCTCACGAGACGGAAATAAAGATCTCAATCGATCGGGATAGTTTCGAGTTGTTCGCAAACCTTGACGCCCTTTCCGTCGGTCGCTATGCACGATTGTATCTGCCAATCGCGATCCTTGATGTTGTGAAGACCGAGGCCCTCGGCGATTTCGGCGGCCGTCACTGCTTGTCCCAAGTCCTGCTTGTTCGCGTAGACGAGCAACGGTACGCAGCGCAATTTTTCTTCGAGCAGGAGCTCCGAGAGTTCCTGACCCGTCTCCTCGAGTCTCGCAACGTCGGCGCTGTCCACAACGTAGATCTGTCGGCGGAGAAGACAAATGAATCGAGGAAAAAGAAAAAAAAAAACAAAAAAAAACACACACACAAAATAAAATCGTCAACTTTGAGAGTGCGAATGTGAACAGGCAATCGATACGCTCTCGTGCTCTTCGTGTCTCGTCGAGCGAGTTAACGAGCGAGAACGCAAAGGGATGATCAACGTTGGAAGATTCCGTTGATGAGTCACCATTGTGACGATTGTTGATGCTATCGGCGAAAATTTTTTTAATAATGCGGCGCGTGCACGAAAATGTTCGTCAAACGACTCGCAGTCACGTGAGAAAGAGTATTTATGAAGTGTGACGTACGAGGACGTCGGTATTCTCGAAGTAATTTCGCCAGTAAGGACGGATCTTTCTCGCACCGCCGATGTCCCAAACGTTGAGCTTGAAACCCTCGCTCTGCACGCTTTTTATATTGAAACCTTGGGTCGGAGTGACCTGTGAGACGAGAAAGTAACGTTCATCGATCACATTTATTAATTTTACGATTTATTATCTTCGACATTGTGGCGAACTATTTTCGCGGTAAACTCACTTGGGTGATGTCTTCGCTCGCGAGAGACTTCAGTATCGTCGTTTTACCGGCGTTGTCGAGTCCCAGAAGTAGAAGTCGCAGTTCCTTGTCCGGATTGGAGCGGAGTTTCCGAAGTATCGATAAGAGTCCCTGAAATTCATCGACCGGATGTTACACGACGAGCGTTCGCGTCGATCGTCACGAAAGAATTCATGATACCGGTTGCCGGACGATAATTGAAAATTGCGATACCAACGAAAGCACTTTGCTTACCTCGTTAGAATCGATTCTATCACAAATTCACGAGTTTTTTTTTTTATGTACGACCATAGCGGAGCCACGGCGACGACAATAAATATTTACCAATCGACTAGACGAAACTTTTTTTTTTTTTTTTTTTTTTTTTTTTTTTTTTTTTTCCATCCATGCGACACATCGAAGGACAAGATTATAAAAATACATCGGTACGATGTGCCACGTAAATCGAGCTCGCAAAATTCCTTCTCCGTATCGCGACGCATTTTATTTAATTGCCGTTTCGTTAATTTCACACGAATTATTGTCGTAACAATTATTTACGTACAGTTATTTAACGTGTAACGTTGTAAGAAAAAAAAATTGCTTCGGGCGAAGCAACGACACGACGTGGATCGGCGACTGTTCGACAGTGAACCGATATTTATGTGTTATTCGGAGGTGCGCTCGGTGCGCCACAGGTGAATGCTTCTTATCTATTAATTTTTCTCTCGGAATTACCATTTTTTTAATTTAGTTCCTTCGAGGTCCGAGTTTCTCTTGTCGGACGCGTGGCTTTCCCGTTCCGTTGTTCACCCGATAATGTGTGTTGTTTGGCCGGTATCTAAGGCAGGTGCTACCCTCTGAGAGCGAGGAAAATCTCTCGACCGGTGCGCGTGCGTTCCACTCGCGTGGCTTCCGTCCCCGCCTGCAAGGTACTTCCATAGATCGATACGGTAACATGCACTTTGCAAACTAAAATTCAACATTTTTTTTTTTTTTTTCTACATTATCCGCGACGAAATTTCTCAACACTTGACGAGTCGTCGACGACAAAATTTGAACTTCTTCTTCTTCTCCTTCTTCAAAAAAAAAAAAAAAAAAAAAAAAAAAAATGAATTCTTCAATTTCTCAAAAAACGATTTCAAGTGAAAGGAAAAAAAAAAACAATTTAATGAAAAACTCAACGCAGAATTAACGAGTCTTGCGAATCTAAAAAAAAAAAAAAAAAAAAAATGAATTCTTCAATTTCTCAAAAAACGATTTCAAGTGAAAGGAAAAAAAAAAACAATTTAATGAAAAACTCAACGCAAAATTGACGAGTCTTGCGAATCTAAAAAAAAAACAAAAAAAAACTCAATTTTTTATATTCAATTTATATACTCGTAAATTTTCGTCGATACGTTATCGCGGTATTTTTTTTGTTATGCTTGTCGAAAACCGATACGATTCCGTTGGTCGATGTCGCAGTGGCTGTCGGTACTGAAGAAATTCACTGAAACCGTCGATTTCCTCGCTGGACTGAACTGCCGTTCGACGAAGATACCGCGAGTAAACTGCGAGAGGTCGCGGCTCGTCCGCGACGACGTAACCACTCGAAACGGTCTCGTGATTTAGCAGATTTAGAAACACGGAGTTCGGCGTTTGCCGCCCCGGCGCGGACCACGCGAACTTATAGTTTCTCGGTGCATTATTATTGCTATTCGGTTGCACCATGACCTCCTTTTACGTTGGAGCGGAGAGCAAGAGAGTCGGCGCATGCAACGGTTTTATACTAACCGAGTGCGAAAACATTGGTCCCGAATGGTCCCGACTGCGGACGGACAATTGGCACGTGGATTATCAATGGCCGAAAGAGCCGGTAACGTATTAAACGTTGAACAGCGGGAAACCCTCGTTTAATGAAAATTTCATGAAAATCTTGGCGATTAAAAAATCCATCGAACGTAAATTTCCAACGTCAATGATAATCTCACGTTCGAATTTTAAACTCACTGAATTATTTCGTGAACGACTTCGTGGGCTTCGTTATCGCTTCGTTTAAACCGAACGGTTTTGCAGCGGCAATCGCGACCGCGTGTTGTTGCCTAATCCACTGAAAACGCATTAGCCGAGAGGTTCTTAAATTTTTTTTTAATTTTTTTTTTAATTTTTTTTTTTTTTAATTTTTTTTTTTTTTAAGATAAGCAAAAAAAGCTGCTACAGTGTCAGAAGTCAGAGCGACCGGCGGGAGTTTCGTAGTCACCCCGACGTTGAATCAACCCAAACGAATCTGAGCGATAACGAGATTCGCGACTTTTGCGCGCACAAAACCGATGAAACAGATTTCTCGCTGTTGACTCTGCGAAGCCTTTTTTTTTTTTTTTTTTTTCGTTCTGCAAGCAGAGTGTGAGAAGTGAAAATATTTCGTTCCGAAAATGTCCGAACCGTCGGATTACGAGTTGGTAAGACGTTTTGCATTCGAGGGAATTTGAAGAAACATCATTTTTTCATTTTTATCAGTCCGTCAGTCTGTCCCATTGATGTAAAGCTTTCATGTAAAAAAATAATAATAATAATAATTCACAACTCTTCGGCAGTAAAAAATGCGAGGTATCGGAAAATCCGGCGAATCTCTTCGTCGTCTTTCTTCCTTAATTTTCCCTCGGGTCATCGTTTGAACTCAAAGTCGTAGCGGCGTCTCCGGTCGAAGTTCGATCGAGTGCGTTTCTTCGCGGCGCATCCCTCGCTCGCTCCTCGTCCAAAGTGCGTCGGATAAAGTGTTAATGCGAGCGGGAAAAAATCGTCCGGTGCTCGGCGCAACCACCGTCGAGTGTATTAAAGTGACGAGTTGCTCCGTCGTGCTCGTGTCGCGTCGCTCGTTACACCCAAGGCCATCCAGAAATATCCACATTTCGACGGCGAACGAAGACGGCCAAGTGGCGAAAGCCGATCGGTCTGTGGCGCCGCGCGAATCAGCGATGCAACGCTCTCCGCAGCCGGAGTTTAAACTTCGCTGCCCTCGCGCTTCTTCTCCGCTCATTCGTTTCTCCCGTGCTTTATCGTCCTCCGAGTCGGCTTCACGTCTCTCATCGTCGAGCAGTCTGAGACAATTCCTCGACGGTGCGCATCGATGCAACTCCGCCGCGTCCCGGCCGCTCCGTCCGACGACGATTCGCGACCGTTGTCCCGTTCGCTCTTCTCGCTTCCCTGCCCGATTCTCCTCGCGGGTCTTCCTTTTTTTTTTTTTTTTTTTTCTTTCTTTCTCATTTTTTTTTTTTTTTTTTTTTTTTCCTCTTCCTTTTTGTTCTCCACACTCTGAGTCCGTTGAGCGTTCGCTCCCACGGTTCAAGGCCGCGAATTGGCACGGTGCCATTCGCGCGCCCGTGCACTCGCGCTCAGCCGCGACCGAGCGCCGTGACTCTCGTGACTTTTCGACGGTGATTTTTTTTTTTTTTTTTTTTTTTTTTTTTTTTGCAAATCGCTTTTCTCACCTGCGAGTGAGAGGCGAATTTTTTTTAAATTAATTTTATTTTATTAATTTTATTGTCGATGGTTCTGAATTGAATGGACGTTTCATTGATGGTGAAATTAATTCGCTGATTAGCCTACATGGAGGTTGCATAGAGCCGTAGATTTTTTTGTTTTTTTTTTTTTTGGATTCGGAGTAAAAGGTTTTTCGCGGAGGGCGAGAATAAAGCAGAGGAAGGACAGCGATGAAATCATAAAAAAAAAAAAAATAGACCAATATATCCAATGAAAATAAACAGAATAAACCTAATCATAACAGACGAACCAAAAAAAAATAAAAAAAAATAAAAAGCGAAGAAAATCATCGTCAACTGCAATAAAAAAAAAAAAAAAAAAACACACACACAAAAAAAATACAACCTATCACAAAAAATTGAAAAAAAAAGCAATGAATACCGTAAAACAGATCTCCCGATAAATTAACCAATTTGAATAACGAAAGATCATCCTCATTCAAAATTAATTAAAAACAAAAAGTCAACCCTCATCCTCGAATTAAATTAAATTTGTCGAAAATAAAAAATCAATGAAATTCCTCCGGATTTTTTTCCTCCGGATTTTTGTTTTTAATCGTTGAATTAATTGATTTTGCGCCAGTCGATTTTAGCGTCGTGTGTCAGCGTAACGCGCAACGCGAAATATAGCGAGACAGGCGGAACACGGAGGGTTCGCTCGATTGGATACGGTCGGGCCTCGAATGCACGGGGGGGGGGCGGGGGGGGGAGGAGGAGGCGAGGGCGGGTGAGGCCGAACTCCTCGGACGTACGTAACCGAGTCGGTCCGGTATCGGCCCCTCGTCACGTGTAGATGTCAAAATCAATATTTGGCGTGACTGGGTTATGATAACGCGAGCGACGACGGCGTTTCGCCCGTTTACCCGCCACTCGTCCAGTATAGGCCATGCGACACGTCTATATTGTTGCTCTTTTAGTTGCGCGGACCGCGGTGCCGCGCTCCGGTCCTCCTGCTTTCCCTTCCATTCCCATCTATCCGTCGGCACGCTGTACCGTCTGCGACTGTCCCGTTGCACGTGTGCAAACTGCACTTCATATATATATATATATGTATGTATATATATATATATATAGGTCGGCTCTGCATCCGCTTTTGCGAAGCAAACGTGTACACGTTGTCCGGTGTTGTGTGTCGACGGAATTTACCACCGGCAAATGTGTGGAGGGACGACCGAACGAATTTTATCGCTCGTCGACGCGATTTAATTTTTTAAACCCACCTATGCGCACTCGATCCGCCGGGGCTCACGATTTTCACAACCACAAAAATTTCGTTTTCCGACTGTTTTTTTTTTTTTTTTTTTTTCTTGTATTTCCTTTTTTTTTTTGGTTTTTTTGGTTTTTTTTTTTTTTTTTGGGTAATTGAAACAATTCAACGGGGAGGATAACGGGTTGACATTCATTTGACATCGTGAAATGGACTGGTGAAAAAAGCTCGGTGTCACGGTATTTCGAAGGATTTTTTCGTATAAATGTTTTTTTTTTTTTTTTTTCGATAATTCATCTCTCGGTTGATAATCGTAGGGAGAACGATCACGATAATTGTCGGAGAGAGAGCACGAAGTCCTCGAATTTGTTGGCCGGTCCCTTTCGTGTGTACGTTTTTTTTTTTTTTTTTTTTTTAATAATGCCATCTACAATTTTTCGTCCGACAATTTTCGGGAATAAATTGAAAGCTCATTTTTTTTTTTCATACGCGTCTTTGATTGAAAAAGGATTTTTTTTTTTTTTTTTTTTTCGTGAACAAGCGTTCGAGCAAGAAAAAAATCATTTTCAAAACGCGGGAGGGTTCCGGACAAATTCTAAAATCATCGGCGTTGGCGCGTCAAAATTAATTGCGCGTAGCGCGCGATTGTGAATCGAACAACGCGCATCTGTATCAGCGTGTTTGTAATTAGCCGCTCGATTGATAATTATCGGAAGAATAATCGGAGCGATAGCACGAGTTTCCGAATTTACGTAAAATCTCGTCTGCCACTTTCGTTTCTCCGATAATCTCATGACTGTTCGATCCGACGAATCTGGGAGTACAAAAAAAAATGAAAGTGATTTTTTTGTAATACCATTTGATAATTGAAAAGGTGATCCATTATGAAATAATTTCGATGGCGAACGAGTGTTTCGCTCGGTCGAAAAAAAAAAAAAAAAAAAAAAAAAAATAATGTTTCGACAAACGCTCAAACGACTCGCGGGAAACGGATTAATTAAAAAATCATCCGCCTCGTCGCGTCGAAATTAATTCCGCGTGTCGGACAGTCTCGAATTCACCAGGGTGGATCAGTACCGGCTTGTGTGATGTAATTTACGGGGGGGTTGTGGAAATGTTGGCGAACCATCGTCCCGTCGTCTCTCTCGGAAGAAAGCTTTGAGAGCGAGTCTCCGCGTTCAACTTGTTGCTTCGAGTGAGTGAGCGCTCGGCTAGCCCCGATACTCGCCGGAAAGTGATTAGACAACTGCGCATTGAACGCGACGAGGGAGATCGGAACGATTCCGCGATCTCGCGCCGCGCCTCGCAAGTTCGACGCCATCGATTTCGATGAAAAAATTTGCGAATGAAAATTCCTTACGTCCCGCCCGACCAGATGCACCGGTAACGATGGTAACGCGAGACGAAGAGGAAGAAGAAGAAGAGAAAGAAAAAAAGAAAAAAAGAATTTAAAAAAAAAAAAGGGTAAAAGAAAATGGAATGAAAAAGTAAAAATAAAAACGAAAAGGAAGCCGGATGGAAGGTAAGTGTGAGATAAGAAAAGAAAAAGCTATCGTCGGCTCGGCGTTACCATGGTGAAACGCGGCCCGTCGACGAGAGGGGGCGAAGAAGTGTGGAGGAGCGGGGTGTGTTTTTTTTTTTTTTTTTTTTTTTTTTTTTTTTTTTTTTTTTTTTTTTTTTTCCGTAGAAAGCGTTGCGATATTGCAAATTACGAGCTCCCGGGAGGTCAGGCCATAAACTTCCGGCTTTGGGTGAGCGCGCAACAGGGGAAGAAACGTTGCATCGCCCCACCTGGGTCTACGACAGGGTTGAAGATTCTGCCCGCTGCTTCGCAAGGGGCGATGGTAGTTGGGGCGGAGGACAGGGAGGAAAGGGGGGGGGGGGGGAGTAACTGTGGCAATCCACCGCCGAACATCCCTTCGGTTCTTGGTGGTTTTCCACGGGTCGGTTCCGGGGTGTCCGCGGAGTCTCCGGAGGGGGAGGGTAGGCGATAGGGGTGGCGAGCCGGGCGAGGGAAGCGAGGGTGGGACGACGAGAGATCGTGTAACGAGAGAAAGAGGAGAGGAGCCGGGGGAAGAGAGTCTCGCGCGGCGACACCCTGGCGCACCCAGTGAGCCAACTAGGGGAGAGGGATAAGTTTGGGGAGTCGAGGGTGGAAAGGTGGGAACCGTGGACGGGAGGAGAGGAGGAGGCTATCGCTGTAGTTTCGGTGCCAAAGTGCAAAGGGGGATCGGGCGGAAAGAATGGTCGAGAAAGAGGAAAGATAGGGAGGAAGGAGAGGGCGGAAGGACTCCGGGGGGGGGGGGGGGGGGGAGACGTCGATCGAGGGCGAGGAGGACGAAGCGAGACGGTGCAAGACGACGAGAGAAAAAAAAAAACAGGAGAACGAGAAAAAAAGGAAGAAAAGACGAGTGGAGAGGATGGGAAGAGGAGTGAAGAGGATGGCGATATCGAAATAGGGGAAGGGACAGTGAAGTGGGTAATGTTAAGAGGGTTAAAGGGAGAGGCGTCGGAGCAGGGGAGCGAGGCGGATAGTTAGCTGCGAGGGATGAAGGACGAAGGGAGAAGAAAGTATGGAGGGAAGAAAGATGGGGGTTTGGTAGGGAAGAGCTTTCGGAGAAGGGGGATGAGAATGGAGCGAGAAACGAAGTGGGTGTGAAGCTATGCGCTCGCGCATCCCTTCTTTCAGGGTGGTACTGGTGTCTTCCGGCACCGAGTTATATCGCTGCCGGGCCACGGAAACTGGAAAGCTTATGACGTACAGATACATAGACGTGCAAGTGTGTATGTAACTGTGTGCAGTAGCCGCGGACGATGGTGCGGGAGCTTTTCAGGTAGGGCACTTTCCCGCACCATCGACGTCTCTCGTATCCACGAGCACCTACTCAGTGGTACTTCGCTATTTCGCTATCGAGTTTTAGTAACCACCAAAGGAAGAAGGAACATTGCCGCGCTGTCTTTGAGAGCTTCCCGCTGGCCGGTTACTTCGTTAGTTCCAACGAATAATTGTCGTACGGAACGGGAATGGTTTTTTTTCTTTGATTCTCTACTGGCTGAAGCAACGATGAGTTCTCGAAGATGGATTCTTCTCATCGCACAATCCGAAGCGCCTCGTAATACGGTTCGCGACTCGCGATCGTCAGGCAAAAGTTACACGCGCTCTGCTTATAGCTTCGGCCGAAGTTTGGGTCATTGTACGCGCGTGTCGTGACGATTCCCCAGTAACTCGACAAACGCGAGATCGCGGATGACGCCAAAGTTAGATAAGAGATGGCAAACGGGAATTCAAAGTGTCGGGTAAGACGTTGCGCACACCGATAGACGGGTAGCTATGGGTGAGCGTCTTCTATCGCAACAGATGCCTGTTGCTACCCAGCCGAAGCAGGGCGCGATGCCCGATTCCGGTGCCTCTCGCATCCGCCTCTCTTCCTCGCTCACCATTCTCCATTCCTCGCTCGTTTCCACCGTTCCGACATACGCCTCGCTCCACCTCTCGCCCTCGCTAACCCTCCCGGCAATGTCGGAGTTTCGACTCGAACTTCTCACCCTTCGTCTCGTTCCAAATCCGGGAAACTTTGTGCCATCCGGGATTCTGATTCCATACCGTTAATTACACTCCATTTCAGTGTCTTCCGCAATTTCGGATATGACGCTGTTTTCAATATTGGGCCACTGAGGACATCAGAGTGCAGACATCGGCGATGACGCTGAAGAATGTTCATGATCAAGGGACAGTGAGTGTGTGTGAGTATGTAGGGTCGAAAGGGAGAATCGTAATGTTTCAGCAGCCGATTGGATCAGTGGCAATGCCGGTAGGAATTTTTCACCGACAGAGGGTGCCAAAGTAGGGACGACGATTACGGGAGACCTAGGAGATATTCCAGCGCGTTCGAAACTGCTCTAAATCGGAGAAGACACACCCTATCGAGAGACGGTTCGTCATACAGTGTCTCCCGGTTCTTCGAATATAGCGGCACGGTTCACAATTAAAGTCGACACAGTGGGAGCCGATATTCCAGCTCGTTCGAAATTGGCCTGAATAGAAGAAACGCGGCGACACACCCAATCGAGCGGCGGCAGGAGGTTTGCTCCGGGAAGGTACGCGAAGGTCTTTGGTGGCTTGGAAACATCTCGGATAGCTCGGATGGAATGGGCATCTGGATTGGCTTAGTTGTAGCGAGTTGTTTTGTTTTCTGTGAGGAAGCTTCTGCGCTTCCGCTGTTCGTGGGCAACACCAGTCGGCCATTGGGAAAGCTTCTCTACGGCTCGATCCGCCGCTCAGAGTCCTCCGTCTACCTTTTGCACCCTTTCCACCCCATCCAATCCCTGTATCCGACGTTGCCAAAGAAGGTTCTTACCTAGCTCAGTACCCTTCTCACGGGTCCACCTACCTCGCTCACTATTCCTCCGTTAACCCCTTTTCTTCTTCGGTGAACCTTCTCCGTCATCTTGCACCGCCTCCTTCGACCTTAGCGCTCTGCATCGTTTTTTTTCTTCCCTTCTTCCCTATCCTCATCCACTCAGCCGAAGCTCCGCTCCACGTGGCGACCAAACCCTCCTGCCATTAATTTTTTTTCTTTTCTTTCGAATCCTTGCCAACTCCTCCCGACGACATCGGCCCGTCGCTCTCAATGCTCATTCCACCTCGTCGAGACCGTCGATTACTTTTATTGAAACAAAGTTGCCGTTGACCAACGGTACCGTTGCGCGTCGTGTGAGTGACGTTCCGCGAGCGTTAATAATCGATTACCCGGCAATTTTAACGTCATTGTCACGGAGGACGTAGGAAAATGGTCCGGGTGTCGGGAAGAACGTCGGAAACACGCCACCGCGACGTTTTTCCATCTCGCCTTCCGTACGGGAGAACCTTTTGGCTGAGGACCGTGCCTGGTATCTGCACTCACGGACACTGCGAGATGGTGAGGGTGGGCGGGAGGGTGGGATGGGGGGGGGGGAGGCAGGTGGTACCGGGCCACAATGGGAATACCCCGTGGGAGATTACAGCGGTGAGAGCGAGGCTGCCCGATGAAAAAGCGTGGAACGGAGACGAAGGGATGCCGGCAACGCCCATTTTTTGATAAGCTAGTTACCCGCCGACCGTGCCAACCTCGGCATTACAAGGCGGGCGAGGAGGGCTGAAAGGGAAGACGACGAAGAGGAGAACGGAGAGGCGAATCCCGCGCACCCCTCTCGCCTCCTCGCACACCTCGCGCGTCCTCTTGCAGTCTCCGCTGCCGACGTGCGCAGTTGGTGCAACGGAGAACCGAGGGAAAAACTGAGGGTGAGAGAGAGGCCGGATGTGCCGGAGACGCGGAGGGCGAACGCGCGAGGAAGCGAGATGAGAAAAGCGTTGTGGGCGCACGGGGTGAGCGAGAAGGCTAGAAAAAGGCAGATGAAGTGAGGAGCGAGAGCAAAATGAGCGGTGCAATATAAGTGAAGGAGCGCGACAGAGGCGACCTCGCGGAGGACGGAGGGAGGCCGAGGGTGAGGAAACGAGCGAGACGGCGGAGGAGAGAGACGAACGAAAGGAGAGGAGCGACGGGAGGGTGTGGAAAAGGGTAACGGGGACCGGTGAGCCGCTTCCACGGAGATCAATAACTGCATAAAAATAAAGTGAGGCTCTCTGGCCCGCTACCTTAAACCCACCGACGCGCCCCTGCCTTTCACCCCCCCCCCCCCCCCCCGCGCCCCCGGTCGCGGTCGTTATCCGTCTTTCATCCTCATCGAATTTCCCTGTTTTCTCGTGGTCTCTTCTCCGTCTTACATCCACCTGGAGCCTCTCCGTATTCCGTTGGCATCTTTTACTCTCATTCACTCACCGGTCTCTTTTCATCCCTCTTCGTCCGTTCGTTGCATCCCCTTTCGGGTATCCCTCGACGTGTTCCCTCGTCGTCGGATGCAAGCGCTCGCCGTCTCGCTTCCCTTGTTCTCGCCGACTATGAAATCCTCCGCCACCGCGCGGTCTCCCCCGAGCGAACGTCCCCTTTTTCTTCGTCCTCTTCGGCCGGCTTCGGGAGCTTCCTGTTTTCCTCGCAGGATCCTCCTTCCCCGACTCCTACGCAACGCCGCGTCACCCGCTATTCCGCGTTCTATCTCCGCTCTTCTTCGTACCCGCGAGTCTCCCCTCTCACCCCCGAGCCTCTTTCACTTCCGTCGACCTCACGCTCCTTGTTGCGTCTATGTCCAGGATGTTTCCTGTCTCGGTTGCGGATACGATGAGAACTTCCTTGCACCGGGTGGTCCCTCTCGTCTATATTCAGCAAGTCGTTCGGTGGAAGTTGTCGATGCGCGAGGGGGGGGGGGGGGGGGGGGGGGACTCGCGGGCGCCTCCATCGGGATGCACGGGTTATTGCCTGTATTTTCCTAAGGGATGAATTCTCGGAGAGAGGGCGGAAGAGAGCCGGGCGATGGAAAGGTTTGCCGAGGTGCACGGCCGATCAATTGCATTGGATGGGCTTGTAATGCGGGTCCTTCGGCGAGCCGGCCCGAGAGACAACGTGGAGGAAGAACTGGGGTGGTTTTTTTTTTTTTTTTTTTTTTTTTTTTTTTTTTTTTTTTTAAATAAAAATTCGCCAGTTACCGGAGTCCTCGATGCAATTGGAACGCCGTGCGATCATCCGATAGGTGCAATCGAACTTGGCTTTTCATGGAAAAGCCATAGGGCGAATGATTCGTTGTTTTTATTTGACAATTCTGTATTCCGAACTGCCGCACGTGCGTGAAGCTTCTCGCGCTCGGTTAAACTCCGCTCACGTAGTTACACGTGGAAAGATCAATCGTCGAACTCGTGGGTAAAAAATTGGGCGCATCTGCACGGGCAGATTGTGACACGCGTACGACGATAGATTGGTTTCGTCGAGGAAATTGCGGATACTGACACGTACGCTCCTCGTCTCATAGAGCCGAGCAATTTTTCAACCCCTACCGGGCCTCGAGGTGTCTTTTTACACCAGTTTGGAAAAGTAAAATAATTCGCATCGAGACGAGAGTTGCGTCAATCGTTGAGAAACAACAGTTCCAATGGTTACGAAGAGAGACCAGCAGCCTCGTCCGGACAAGTACAATATCACTCGCGCGAGTGATAAACGCAGTTTACGAAAGAACGAAAGCGTAAAGTCGAGGAGGGGGGGGGGGGGGAAGAAAATAAAAATAAGCGAATTAAAAAAAAAAAAAAAAAAAAAAACGGAAACGAGTATTTTTTTTTTTCGCAACGCCACAAAGCATCATGCGAGGCAAAGTAGGATGAAGTGTGGTGGCATCAGCAGAGCGAGAAGACGCTCGCGAAGTGGAACGAGGGAGAGTCGGTGCTCGGCGTGTTTCTTTCGTAGGAAAGCAATTTTCAGGCTGCCGGTAATTTAGTGGCGTGTGAATAAAGGGGGTTGCTCCGCTCCTACCGCTGCAAGGTATTCGCATATATTTGCGGAGGTCGAGATGGCGCACGCATCTCTGGATCAACGCGGTGAAGGAGTGCGAGGAGAATAAAAAAAAACGAAGACGCAGAGGGAAATGGGCGAGGAAGGGGCGGTAGGCACGAAGCGAGAGGGAAAAAGGGGCTGCCTCGACCGCCGTGGACGCGAGAAGATGGTGAGGGAGAAACGGGACCCGGGTAGTTGCGAGCCAAGTTGGCCCAGTGGGTAGATAGGTACGTACCGTGGTACGTCTTCTCGTCCCACATTCGCACTCTCACCCTCTCGCGGCTCATTCTCTCCGCCGCAGAGCTGCCGCTACCCTCGTGCCGAGCGGCGTCGTTGGCCCTGCAAGGGAGGCGCCGCTAGAACCGCCGGAAAGTGGGTATCGCATTCTCGTAGCCGGAATAGAGAGCGTTTTTCTAAGGTGCCGAACGGAGACCGAGATGAACCAAGATCGAGGGACGAGCTGGAGGCGGGTCAGGGAGAGAAGGGACGATCGAAAAATTGATCGGTCCGCTTTGCCAGAGACTCTCGATCGAGACGGCACGTCCCAATGGTCGGCGACTGTGTTCTCGCGTATAACGAAAGGAATTCCATTTTCATGAGACTACGTTGGAGCTTCAAGAAGTAGAAAGGTTTGAGTCGACAGTCCTGTTTCGTATGTCGCGGAAATCTTTGGATTCCGATCTTGGAAATTCTGAGGAAGGAGGTCGAGAGATGTGTTTTTTTTTTTTTCTTTTTTTTTTTTTTCAATGTCGTAGAGAGAAAAAAAAAGATCTCGGCACGGAAAACATTCGGGGACGGAATTACGCGGAATACGTAAATGGTAGCCACTCCGGGTCTTTGTGGCTACGTGCGGTTTAATTGCAGTTGCTCACTGGTGTAGGAAGCAACGCGATGCAGGTAGCTCCTCGTCGACGCGGGTCCTCGAGTGTTGCCCGAGTCGCCTTCTCCTGGCTCAGATTTTTTTTAACTTCTTACTTCTTTCGTGTTTTTTTTTTTTTTTTTTTTTTTTTTTTTTTCCTAACAGTATTCGCGAGCGTGGAACCTTAACGAGCGCCGCGTATGTCTAACCGGAAGATTCGAGCTTTCGACGATATCAATTAAAAAATTATTATTTATAATCACCGTTGGCGAGTTTGACCTCAAAAAAAGCTGTTATGCGAATTTATCAACGTCGATCCGGCGTGAGATGCACATCCGGAGATGCAGACATATTTTTTTTTCTTTCGCAAAATCGTTTTACTTAATTTTTTTTTTTTCACCGACCCACGACCCACGGCCGCGAGTGTGTCTACAGCGTGCAAAAAGCTCCGTAGCAAAGTCTCAAAGCGTGGAGGAGTACACGGCGAGAAACTACGGAACTAAATTATTTCTAGGCCTTCGTGGACGTGTAGCTCCGGTGAGAGTCCCTTGCTCTCGAGGCTTCGGTTAGATGCCTTCGAACGCATGAGAGTGAGGGGACGCAAGAAGAAAAGACGCGTTTTACCGCTTTGGAAACCATTCGCCAACCGGGACGAGACTACGTCCACGTACGTAATTACCATCTTGACGAACCTCAAAAAAAAAAAAAAAAAAAAAAAAAAAAAAAAATCTCCATCTCCATCGATCGTAAAAAAAAAAAAAAAAAAAAACGAAATTATCCGCCGAGCAGCGATCGAGAAAATATTCGAATTTTTCGGATGTCCACCGGGAGTTCGGACCTATCCCAACTGTCTGAGGGTTGCCGAGTGTTGGAAAGCCGCCGCGGCAAGGACGGTGTAAGCTAAGGGTGAAATTAAGAACGGTAATAGTAGATGCGGATGGAAAAGTAGAAGGGGTTGAATCGGGGGGGATTCAGACCGCTACATAAATCATACGATGGTGGGCTTCGTAGTCGCGGCTTGTGGGGTAGGTCAGTCTCCGCGGTCTCTGTCCTCGTCTCGCGAACTCTGCCCGAGGGGTTGAAAGTTTCAGGGTACGACGGGGCGACCCGCGGCGTCGGGTCCCCCCGCCGCCCCCCCCCCCTTTTCTAGCCCGATTGAAGCACCGAAGCACCCGCCGTTGTGTCCGCCCGAGACACGCAAATTTAAGGTGGGTCGTCGTTCGCAAGGTTCGCGCGCCGCGTCCCTCTTCTCGTCGTCGACGTCGCCACCCTCGCTCACGCACCTGTCTCGCGCGTTCCTTGTTCACCCCCCTCTCTCTGTCTCTCTCTCTCTCTCTCTCTCTCTCGGTGCTCTCGCCACGCGTATACTCAGTAGTCTACGTAGGTACTCAAAACTCCTTCATTATAATTCACGTACTTTCGTCGGCGAACGTATTTCGCGATGTTTAAAAAATTCAACTCGGCACACGTACGTGTGTGCAGGCTTGCTTTTTCCCGTCGTCTCGTCCGAGGGGTTGTTTCGAGCGTCTTTTTTTTTTTTTTTTTCGAATTTTCCCGAGACGAACGGAACAGGGGGAGCGGGGAGGAGGGGGGGGGGGGCGGTGGAGGAAGACAAAAAAAAAATGTCAGCAATAATTATATGCGGGACAATTATCCGTGCGACGGGGAAAGTTGAAGGTTTTTTTTTTTTTTTTTTCGTTCGCCGTGAGACGAGAGAAACGAAAAAAAAAAAAAAAAAAAGAAAAAAAAAAAAAAAACGGAAAACTTGAGGAACAGAATGACAAAAATTGTCGGCGACGTTCGATGAGCCGTTGCAGCAATTCAACGGCTGTACCGTCGATGCAGCTGTCAGGCCGCGACCGACTGTAATGACCAGGCGATCGCAATCGCATTTCGGGGAGAGAAATTACGGGCGATTAGCGGCAGGCGCTGTTTCGATCCGCGAGGGTCCGGCAACGCAACCCCTCCGTATCGTAGAAAAGCCTCCGCGATAAGGGAGACAAAGGGCGACGAAGTACGGTGCATGAAAATAGTTGAACGTCGAGATGCAAAAAAAAGTACAAAAAACGTGGAAAAAGTTGGTGAAGAAATGTCGAAGCAACGGAGAGAAAAAAAAAAAAAAAAAAAAAAAAAAAAAAAAAAAAAAAAAACGAGCGCTGGATAATTGCAACGCAAAAAGGTACGGAGAGCTTTGCGATGCTCCGGCAAAGAACCCGGTAGTGAACACATGGAACTTAACGGGATCCGCGTCGATGGGTTTCAAATCAGGCGGATGACTGTACGAGGCAGTGAACTCTCGAGACACGGAAAGAGAGCAAAGTGAGAGTAGGGCTAGTGCAAATGGAAAAGCAAAATGAGGGAAAAAAAAAAAAAACGCGAAAGAGGGAAGGTTCTGAGCGGAGGCGGTCGATGAGCTCGCAGTTGCCCTTCTTCAAATTTCTAAGCATCGACTATCGTTTTTTTTTTTTTTTTTTTTTTTTTTACATACCTGAAACATAAAAGAATCATTCTTGTTGGGTGCAAAGAGAAGATGACCAATATTACGAAACATATCTTACGTTCAGTCTCGAACCGAACATTCTCACCGTGTCCTTACATTAAAAAAAAAAAACAAAAATTTCACGTATATTTTCGTGTATAAAATATATTATTAAAGACAATTATTTAATATAAATATTTATATCGTACAGATGTTTACCGAAGTAAGTGATTGAAAGATATTTTCCAGCCAATACTTACCAGTCAGTGTTCCGTTGAAAAATCATCGATAACTCGATCTGCCTTGACCCCCCCAAGTCCACCGAAGTTTGTGTTCGCGTCCCTCTTCAAATTTCTGTGACGTCTTCTATTCACGTGTATCTGTCCATCGGCTCGGAACACAAAAGAATTTTCATTATAGAACAGGTGAGAAAAAAGAGTTCAGCGGAATGACCAAGCATGACTTATCCAGCCTCGGGCAAAATGTACTCAAAACACTTCACATATTCAAAAATGACCTGTATATATATATAAAAAAAAAATACAATATATAAAAAAAAAAAAAAAATTTGCCAGTTTGTCTTTCCTTGAAAAAAATCATCGACGGGTCTCGCCGATCCGACAGCTCAAAGTCCGAAGAACTTCGTTCGTAAATCTTCCGCGGGTCTGTCGTGCCCTTTCGGAAACTTCGTCTATCCCCGGTTTCGTTAACTTTTATTCCTGCGTGACAAACAGCGAGAGTAAGAATTGGCCGGAGGCTTGTCGAACGGAGATAGCGGAAAGGGGAAACGGCAAGGGGGGGTTGGTTTGGTGCGCGGGAGGAAAGAGGAGGCAAAGTCTATCCGTCTCGTTCTGGAGAAGGAGTAAGAAAAAAAAAAAAAAAAAAAAAAAAAAAAAAAGGTTCGACGGGGAAGGCAGCAGCAATACTTTTCCGTGAGACGCGCGCTCGCTCGGCACCAGTGTCGTCGGCCCTGATGGGAACGGGGGGGGTTGCTTCAGGCCGGACTGGCGGGTATGCGTAGGGTCAACGACCGCAGTTAGGGTGGCTTCCTCCTACTCTTCGCGTTTTTCACTCGCCCACTCTCTCTCTCTCTCTCTCTCTCTCTCTCTCTCTCTCTCTCTCTCACTTCACTATTTTCCCTCCTCGGCTCCGTTCTCTCCTCTCGGAGGTTCTCCCCACGCCCGCACGACGCCCGGAGGGTTGAGCAAAGGTTGAGGCAGGTTAGGCCTAGCTGAGGGCTCAATATCGGCGGGAAACGTGGAGGGGAATAATACACACAGGGCATTTTATTTGATCGTTTGAAGTCGCCACGGTACTTTTCCATCTCACCCTTTCCAAACGACCTCACAAAAACCTCCCTCACTTTCTCGCTACACGCGAACTCTAGCTAAGTTGCATCGTTGCAGTCGCACCTGCTGCATCCCACTGCTTGATATCCTGATCCGTCGTCTACTGTCAGCGCGGAGCTGGACAGCGACTCGAGGTAAAGCGAAAAAAAAGAGCCGAAGAAATTGAGCTATAGACCGAAGAACATCGAATACAACATGGAAGAAAAAAAAAAACATAAATAAAGCAAACCAAGTGAGTGACGTGTTTTATCGAAAAAAAAAAACGATGGTCAAAGGCGACTCTAGGTGAACGCTGCCTCGGAAACAATAATTCCTCGAACACGATTCCGTCCGGGAAAAATGCGAATGAAAAAAAAAAAAAAAAAAAAAAAAAAAAAAAAAAAAAAAAAATCGACACCGAAATACCAACGATAATGCGAATCACATGTCGAAACTAAAAAAAAGTCGACGTTTATTTTTTTATATATATTTTCTTATGAATTACAAATCCGACCACGGTTCGGATTTTTTTGTCGAAGAAAACAAAAGGAGGGCAAGAGCTGGAGGGAAAAAAAAAAAAAAAAAAAAAAAAAAAAACACACATAAGGGCACACGAGATGAGAAATGAGAAAAGATGAATCGTGTGTGCGTCCACGCACAATCCTACCACCCATTGAAGCGCCATAGATACCGTTCTGTGATCCGTTGAATACGCGGGAGCGATGAACAGTGCAGCGAGTGGAAGCCAAAGGGGCCCTCGATTCAACGAACCCTCCATACTTACTCTCTCTCTCTCTCTCTCTCTCTCTCTCTCTCTCTCTCTCTCTCTCTCTCTCTCTCTCATTCTCGTCATTTCTCGCCCCCCCCCCCCCCCCCCCCCGCGAGGTCGTTCGATTCTCCACCCTTTCTCCCGCAATCGGTATCTCTTTTCACTACTAAACCTCTCCCCCGCCCACCTCTTTCGGAAAGGGCAGCCCACTAGCCGACAGGGAGTCCCAACCGTACACTCTGTCGGCATATTGCATAGGGAAATTCCGCGCGGACACGACGTGCCACTCACGTTTATTATTGGCCCTATGCCCCCCTCCCCCTCCCCCACCCCTCCCCCCATCCTCCTCCCCGCCCCATCCGTACCCTCCAACCCTTCACTCAACGTCCCGCGTATTCAAAAGAAAAAAAAGTGAAAAAAAAAAAAAAAAAAAAAAAAATTACTCACCCTTTTACTCCGTCAGGGATTCTGTAACTTCGTGTTTTCCTCTTCCGGAGCGTAGTTTGCTCCCCTGCGTACAGAAAAAAAAAAGAAAAAAAATCAATAAGCTTGCTCCCACGAGTAAAAATGTTTTTCAATGTTCACCTTTCGTAGGTTCGGTTTCGGGGTCTTTTTTTGTTTTTTTTGTTTTTTTTTTTTTTTGTGTTAGAGTCGATACGTCTTAAATTTTTTTTTTTTTTTTTTTTTTCCGTGACGAAGATCGAATTAGATGGAATTAGGATGAAATTTCGTCACGAGAAGAGGATTTGCTCGAGGGGTTCGTTACGGTGAAGACCGATTCTCGTTAACTCGGCCGGTCACTTTGAAGCCCCCCCGGCAAGCCGGCGTAGCACACAAGCGCCAGTGATAAGGGAACGAAAATTAGAGTAAATAAAGTAACAGAGAGAAAATCGATCGAGAGAATCTCAACGATCGTGAACAAAAATATTCATGCGTTGAAAATGAAAAATGTCGTTTTTTTTAATTGCCTATCAGAATCGACGGCGATGTCACCATTTTGTTCTTATAATGTTTATTTTTTTTTTTTTATTTTACCATCATCTTTATCTCACGTCACGTTTGGTTTTCTTGTCGCCCTTCGGTGCATTTTTATTATTAAATGTTACTCGACATAAAATTGTCACGGATGATTCTGTTGCGATGTTCTCCGGAAGCTCGGGTCTCAAAATACAAAATAAGCGAATCTATCAATTAAAATTGTTTTTTTTTTTTTACTGTAAAACTGTATTACAGTAAAAGGAGTGAAAAAACCGTCTTTCGGACGTTCAATCTCGTCAGAAGTTTTTTTTTTTTTTTTTTTTTTTTTTTTTTTAATAATTCCTACAATAATGTGTCTCAGAGTTTCGCCGGGAGGATGAATTCACGTGAAATTCTGTAACGAGAAGAGGATCGGTCGAGGCGTTCGTTATAGTGACGACCGAATCTCGTTAACTCGGCGGGCTACTTTGGTGCCCCTTGCGAGCCGGTGTAACACACAAGCGCACACTTGTCCATTTTACACGGGTGCGGGTCGAGCTGGCGGCCGAGTAACGAGCATAGTGTGCGGGTCGGGTGCAGACGCGATAATTAATTTGACGCTCGCGTGGCGAATTCCCGACGTTACATCGTCGTCCGGTTGAAGAAATTCCGACTTGTGCAAGCGGCACGAAAAAAAAACGAGGAGCGCCCGGTTAGGGACGAGTGGGGTTGGTGGGAAGGGAAAAAAAAAAAAAAAAAAAAAAAAAAAAAAATTGGAATCGATAGAGACGAGCCGAAAGTCTGAGAGTGCGGCGCGAGAGAAATTGCGAAACCGTCAGCGTCGCGGTACCACGGTTCCTCCACGAGGAGGAAGCGGATAGTTCGGGAAGTCGGGATCGGAGCGTTGTATCGGAAAATTCTATCGTAAAACGATGGATGGACGGAACGATTCGATTCGAGACTCTTCGAAATTCCTCGCTAATATTAATCGATCGATTTTCCGACCGATCCGAGACTGACACCGCGACGGAGCTGTACGTACGGCTTATTCAGTGCTGAAACCCTCGAGGTATTCTCTACTCCAATCTCGACGGGAACGAGTCGTACATTTGAAAAATCATTTATTACATGTATTTTTTAATTTATTTATCCGCTATAGCAGAGTAAAAAAATGATTTTATTTATTGATGTACTGTAGCGAAAAAAAAAAAATAAAAATGCAATTTTAGGCCAACCATACTTGAGATCCATTTTCGAATGGTTCGTGTAACGAGCCAATGTGCTAGATAAATCGGCGAAAATCTGCTTAATTCGATGGGTCGTTTTTTTAACGGCCCGGAAGAATATTAATGTGAAACTAGTCTCGGCCAACTTCCTCCTTCACTTAGGGGTTTGAAAAAAAAAAAAAAAAAAAAAAAAAAAAAAAAAAAAAAAAAATAGTACAGAACATTATAGGCGAATATTGAGATTCCCGAGGCTTCGACTACGTGAGAAATTGCGTGATAAGGGCGAATGGATAGCGAGAGCGGAGCGATTGTCAAAGCGGGTGAGAGATGAAGAGTGAGGAAGAGAGGGAACCGATGAGGAAGGTAAAACAGGGGCGTTTCGAGGAGGCGACGACGAGGGTGGTAATAAGAGATGGAAAGGAGCTCGAGAGGGAAAAAAAGGAGCTTAAATAAAGTTGCCTCGGTGAGCCGGCAATCGAGTAAATCAGCCGAGTCATTAATTAGGAGAACTCCTCGAGGATGAAGCGGCCCCTACGTACGAGGGATTGCTGTACGGTGTGCGCTCGTTCCTCGAGAATTCAGGAGCGAACGACGACGAAATCGAAGAACGGGTGAACGAGCGAGTGAGTCGAGAAGTGGAAAAGAGTGCCGTTTAAGAGAATCGAGGGTAGGATTCTCTCCGAGTGACCCGAACGATCGATTTCACATGGCCGACCTAACTCACCTCATTGGTCTACAGCGAAATCGCTCGACGAGTCTATGGTCCGGATATAACGATACCCCCTTAAGACTTCGATCACGCCCTTGTTTTCCAGTTATAAACGGGATTGTCCCGATGGTGCAGAAACGAAATGACACGTAATTCCGTGTAAACCAGTTCGGTAACAATTCTGCAAACTTTTACCGCACTGCGTCTTTGGTAATTCGACCGCGTATCTGATCCACATGTGTCTCGACGATTGTCCATGTCACGATAAAAATGTCATTCGAACGTCTGCAAATATATCAAAATTGTTTTCAATGTACTCTTATTTTATTTTCACAATATCCATGAATTATTTGTACGAGGTAAAAAATGTAATTAAATAAGTATCAGCTCAGGGGGGGTTTCCAGTCCGGAAAACGATTAATCGTATACCCTAAAATTTCGTTTTTTTTTTTTTTTCCATAAATCATATTTTCGCTCGTCATTGAAGCTCAATATTTCTATTGAAATTTAATCATGATTGATCGGTAGTTTTTTTTTTGTCAGATGATATTCGTGGATAATTTATGTGAATTTTAATGTGATTCGATAAATAATCGTGCCGACAATGAAAAAATTGTCATGAGCTAGAGTGAAAATCTCTTCGGCATTGGCGAGGAGATGTTGAAGATAAAAGGTCGCGAGGCGAACCGGAGGGAGAGTTACGATGGGGTCATTGGCCTCTTGACGATTAATAATAGCGTCCAATTATCATCTCCAGTATTAAGGGATGGAGGGTGCAAAGGGAGATGGAACGGAGGAAGGAAGCCTTGAGAGAGCGAGCGAGCGAGGCTCGCTCGAAGCATCAGCTCGATCCACCCTTGATGCGCGGGCATACTAATTACGGGACCGGGACTAAATGCGGACTCGGAGCGCGACGGACGAGGAGGACAATTATCGCAGAAAAAGAACGACTCTTCGGCCGTGAAAATTTGACTATTCCAACCAGAATAACCGGAATAACCAGAACAATTCGAGCCCCTCGACAGTCACTGCGAATCAAGATAATGTCCGAAAACATCAATTTTTTTTTTTCTCCAAACGAGACTCCGCTCCGATTAAAAATGGCGCGCTATCGATTACGTTTTCCAAGCAAATAACACCGTTATTTCCGATGCACGGCTTATCATTGACGCCTGGTTTTTCTATTTTTTTTTTTTTTGGCGAATATCTTTTTTTGCTGATATCCAGAAAAACCTGGCGTCAACGGGGCGGCATCTTGGACGGGACAAGGTACGATCGCCGCTGCACGGTAATAACGGCTGATACCAGGTAAACCGAGCGTTCGCGGCTTTGCATCCGTTCGTTACAGCTGTCGATTCGTATGCAACGCGTAACGCGCACACTGTTACGTCTCAGTTTCAGCGGTCTCGAATCAGAGCGCATCGGTAACACATTAATCCGCAGTTCGGCTACTGCAAAGTGGACGTTGGTGCCTCGCTCTATTCGTAACGATTTAGCGCGCAACCTGAATTTCTCTGAAAAAAAAAAAAAACAAGAGGAGGAGAACCGGTAGATTAGAACGAAGAGAACGGGCGGGTGCGTACTAGAAAAAAAGAAAAAAAAAAATTGCGGGCGCCTCAATACGGGGCTGACTTTGCGGCTGGCGAGGCGCGTCGCTTTTATAAGTGGCGGGCTCACGCACCCCGGAAACTCGGTAAAAGCGGTTACGCGAGTCGTCGGCCTGTGAACGTATACGTGGAATAAACCGTGTAAAAATTGCTGCGGCTCGGCTGTGTTCGACGCGCGTACATAGACGACACAACGACACGCGTGTTTCGTGCAGTACCGCGGACACACGGAACCGCGGCATTCGTCGAAGTGCGTACAATGTAATGTAGATCAAACGTGGCACACCGACGCGACTCGTGTCTCGATCGTAAAAACCTCAAAGCGTGTAATCGACTCGGATGAATTTTCGTGGAGGCGATGAAAAAAAAAAAAAAAAAAAAAAATCGGAGCGTAATTAATTTCTCGCCGCACCAATTAACACCCGACAATCGATAAATTGAAATATCGCCCTCCGAACTCCGTCTAAAAAAAAAATGACCTCGATACATTATAAACGTTCAAGCTCAAATATCGTTTTTTTGTTTTTTTGTTTTTTTGTTTTTTTTTTTTTTTTTTTTTTTTTTTTTTTTCAAAGATATTTTCGTTCGGTTAATTACCGCGGAGCGTAATTTTACTTCGGGACAGAATATTTTTATGTTATTTATTTTTATTTTTATTTTTTTATTTTATTTTATTTTTTTTTTGCACCTCGCCGAGGTGCATTATCGCGTAAGTAAGGCGTGTGCAATATGCTCGTGTACGCGACGGGCACGGGTACATAATATCTACGTGCATGCCATGGTGAATCTCTCCCTCGAGCGTTTGTTGGCCGCTGGTTCGTTCGTCCGTTCGGTCGTTCTCGGTTGGACACAGTGAGGCTCAAACGCCTCA
Source organism: Listrodromus nycthemerus (assembly GCA_963978505.1). Taxonomy (NCBI): domain Eukaryota; kingdom Metazoa; phylum Arthropoda; class Insecta; order Hymenoptera; family Ichneumonidae; genus Listrodromus; species Listrodromus nycthemerus. The sequence goes on from OZ021684.1 coordinate 16,235,114, forward strand.
CATAGGTATACTTTATACGACGGTACATGGCGATCGTACCTATAGCAGCGTGCAACAGCGGCACCACCACAGCCTATATATTCTAAGCGAATGATTATAATAATTTTATTTTGCCACCGCGTGTCCCTTCTTCCGAGTCACCCGGTACGCGTGACGCCGGGTTATACCGGTTAGGCTTTGAGACCCACCAAACAGACCGGAAAATATGCACGCTGCATAATTTAGCGTAGGTACTCTCGCGCGCTGCACAACCGCGAACACGAGAGACACACACCACGGGGAGGAGCGAGAGGGAGCGCGTGAGGAGAGTAAAAAAAAAAAAAAAAAAAGAAAAAAAAAAAAGAAAAAAAAAAGACTCGCGCGAGACGGAGAGATGGGTCGTGGGAGGGGAAAACGCGAGAACCACCACCGCCACCACCACCACCACCGCGCGGAGACCACTCTTTCATGCATGCGCTCCATTATAGTGCTCTTGCCAAATCACAAGCTTTGCCATCTATGGATGGACGCGAAACATTGAGGCCATCCGCTCCACCTACTGTCCCTAGCTTTGCCTCCTTTTTTTTTTTTTGTTTTTTTTTTTTTCTTTCTTTCTTCTCTTCTTTTCTTTCAATCTATTTTCACGCAGTCCATCTTTATCCACCTTATTTTTTTTTTTCTTACTTGCGTCAAAGTTTATCTTTTTTTTTTTTTTTTTTTTTTTTTTTTTTTTTTTTTTCCCTTTCCTTCTCGCGTCCGCATTAACGCGCGTCGATTTTCGTACGTCGGTGAATCGGGTTCAATGACCCCGGGTCACGGCGAGAACTACTCGCTGCTCGGTCTGACCTTTTCGTTGGTTGGTTTTTTTTTTTTTTTTTTTTTTTTTTCTCGCTCTTTCACTTTTCTTTTTCGTCTTCTCTAATTCCCTTTCCATATCAATTTGCGCGCCGACCGTGTGTGCGGATTACGTCGCGATTCGACGAAGAACCGCGACGACGACTACGCGACACGAAATTGCCCGGCGAATGTGAGCCCGAAGGGAATTAAGGCCGCGGCCGTTGCCGCTGCACGCGGCAATAAAGTCTCGCGCACGTTTCGGTCAATCGTCTTCGATTCGTCTGTCTTGGAATTTTTATTTTTATTTATTTTTTTTAATTTTGCCAGATACTTCTCGTTCCTTTTCGTTCCTCAGAATTCGCTATGGATTATATTTGCGTTTCGACTTTGTACACTTTGTTGCACGGTGTTGGCTGAGGTGTCCGAAAAGCCACAAAACATGCGATAAATTAATCTTCGGATCCATTTATCGGCGATAAAATGGGACAATAAACGAGACGCAATTTTTTCATTATTTATTAATGACACATTTTGAGCCGTTGTTTTCCGTATGCGATACGGCAAGATTTGTACTTTTCGACAATGGTTCCTCGTCAATTTTTCAAAAATATCTTTTACAATAAGTATGCATGATGAACGAGAAAATTTCTTATTCGTTCACTGTCGACGCTCCCATTTTACGAGCTATTAATTTTCGTCGTTTAGCAGGAAAAAAAATTGTTCGTTCGATAAGCTTACCGGAATCTCGTGATTATAATGAGCGATAAGGTAAAAGAAAAAAAAAAAAAACGAAAAAATTTAAAACGTTCAGCGCACTATCGAATGAAATATCGAGCGTGAATTCTGTTCGTCGATGTGTGCAGGAAATCGGACGAATGTTCGTCCTCCCAAAAATCATTACTCATAACAAATCCGTGTAACCCAAAAATTTTTTAATCCTCGCTATCGGTGCTCCGAATTTATCTGTCGGGTTGAAAAGTAATTTTCTTTCAAAATAAAAAAAAAAATAAAAAAAAAAATCATTCAACAACCTCATACACGAGTTTGTTAAATTGCATTAAAAAGTTGCATTTTTCTTGTTTCGTCGGTGTACTTTCGGGTGAAACATCCGAACGCAATTTTATACTCAATCGTATTTGGGTGATTCTCAAATAGCTGTGATTTTTTATGTCTAGTACTTGATTTATTGTTTGACATGTTTTTTTTTTTTAAATTAAAAAATGATAATTATGATAAATTCGATAGTGTTTTACCGTCGACAATGTATATCGAAGCATATTTATTGATGGGTCACGAACAATTTGCAAAATTATATCGAAAATGTCAGTACCATGGTAAACAAAACAAATAATATTTAAACGAATATTTCCTTGATGTTTCAATCCATTATCATGTTCGATTGATCCGGTGTTATAAAAAATTTGTTAAAAACTTCAATCAATTTCAATATTTAACTGACGTTAAACTTTGTTTTATTCCGAGACTATTATAAAAATTGTTATTTCAATTCCACTGTCAATAAATATTAAAGATTGTCAAAATCAAGAAAGAAAATACCGTGAATGTCTCTGTACAATTATCAAAATCCTATAATCCATCATTTGTTTTATTATTTCAAGAGATTCAGCCGAATACTTTGAATATTTCATTTTGACGTCAGTATCGTGGTAGTGAAATTTCAAATTTTCGTTCCAGCTTCTTTTCTATCGAAGTTGCAGTAGAGTTACGTTACAGGCTTAATTTCGAGCACAATAAAATACCAATAGCACCCAGATCACAAATTTCGAAGCATTTTTGATTTAAAAAAATTTTACCCTGTAAAAATCACAGTTATGTAACAATCACCCATTTTCGTTCGCCGATCTACGAAGGGTGTCGGGTGGATTTTTTTCACTCCCCCTCCCCCCCCCCCCCTCCCCCCGCCCTCCCCCAGTCGTCCCCCATATTTTTAAACAGTGTAATTGCACGGCGCCGCACCCTTCTCCACCGGGCTCGCCGCCTCTCCGTCATTTTCCGTCTCCGACTCGCTCCGACACTTGGACGGCGCCCGGCACTTTATACCCGTCCCGCGAGAGAATCCGTTCGACGATCGATTTTACATTCGGCGTGCGACGTTGAGGAGGGTCGCGGCGTCGTACTTGCCGCTTGTTCCCCTCCGGGCACAAATGCATCGGCTCCTCTTGTGTACGTATTATGTGCGCCTGTACGTATGAATTATATACAGAAGCGAAACGCCCGGAAAGCCAACACCGAGAGAGAGATAGAGAGAGAGACGGAGCCGTGGAACGTCGGGCACATCGGCGCCGATATTTTCAGGCCGGGCAGTATGTGGCTTGTAACCACACACATTAATGTTTCGGCTGGCATTGCCGGCCGAGCGAAGAGTCGTCGGTGGCTCCCGAGACAGAGCGAGGTGATGCGCCAGGTCACTCACCGAATATGAGCCGACTGCAACGGCAGCCGCGAACGACCGGGAACGACGAGGCGGGGGAGCATCGACGCCGCTCGGCTTCGAGAAGGCTCGCAGTTTATGATACTCGTCTCGATCGAACTTGACTTATCCGCCGTTTCCGCAAACTTCCGACGGAGGAACGGTCGTTTCCAACATTTTTTTTTTTTTTACGAGATATTGTTGCGTGTTTTTTTTTTTTTTTTTTTTTTGTCCGTGCACGACGATGATCGAATTATAAATTGTATCGTTGATTTTCGTCGAATTGTAACTTGCCGATGAGAAATATATTGTTCGAGCTATTGTTTTAATTCGGAGCAGAAATTAACATTTGCCGTCGCGTTGAATTGCCTGGAATCGCGGCACAGGAAAAAACGATTTAAGAATTTTCCGAGATAAAACGAATAGTTTCGGAATCAGGGGAACGGTCGTTTCCAACATTTTTTTTTACGAGATATTGTTGCGTGTTTAAAAAAAAAAATTTTTTTGTCCGTGCACGACGATGATCGAATTATAAATTGTATCGTTGATTTTCGTCGAATTGTAACTTGCCGATGAGAAATTTATTGTTCGAGCTATTGTTTTAATTCGGAGCAGAAATGAATTTTGCCGTTCGCGTTGAATTGCCTGGAATCGCGGGATAGGAAAAACGATTTAAGAATTTTCCGAGATAAAACGAATAGTTTCGGAATATAAATAGTTTCGTATCTGTCTCAGATACGGGGTAACAAAAAAATTATGTCGAATTTTATTTTTTCAGACTATCGACAGTTCGTCCATCGCGAAAATGCCTTTCAATTCAGTTTATTTTATTGACGATAAATATATATATATATATATATTTTTTTTTTTAATTTTCGGAGCTGATTTATATTTTATGACGAATTGTCTTGTGTCGCGGAGTAGGAATTAGGATTTGAGAGTTCGAGGCGTTGGGCGAAGCCGCACTCGTCGCCGAGCGCCACTCGGAGCGACGGTGGAGCTTCGTCCGCGAGAAAAGAACACATTCTAGTATTTTTAACGAATAAAAAGTGTACCGCGTCAATGACCTTAACGCGGAGCGAGCTGTGCATCGCATCGCATGAAACGTCGGTGATGCGCCGCTCGCTCCGTCTCTTTCGACTGGAGAGCCGCGACCAGCGGCGCAGTCGAACTAACCGAAAGTGCAGACCACGCGACCGCTCCGATGCACGCGGAGCCGTGCAAGCGGTCGCGTACTGGACAAATATAAAAAAAATTAAAAAAAAAAAAAAAAAAAAAAATAATTCTCTATTTTTCTCTCTGCGTGAAACTTTCGAACTCCGTGGCACACTTTGGTTTGTAAGCTTTTGCGCTTTCCCCGTCCTTTCGCCTCTATCTTTTTCAGTCCTGTACGTATTTTTATTCCTACTTTCGTCCATTATCCGAGCCTCGCGTCGGTCTCCATTCAACGATCTACCGGCGCGATTTCAGCAGTCGGAGCTCGTGCCGAGCGAAACAACGAAAGTTAATTTACCAGACGCGAGTGACTCGACGCAACGGGATTTAAAAAAAAAAAACCCATGGTTTTCCCGTTGACGGGTCAAAGTTGCGGACTCTCGTTGGTGGATTTAAGTTTCATCGAAAAATTGCATATTTTGTTATTCAATTAATTTAATGAACGACCGGAGCAAACGAATGAGCGAACATTTCGCACGGTGTGTTTAACGACGAGCGTTAAACGATCGCCACGGCATTTCCTCGGTTTGTTCTCCGAGAGCGTAATTGCAGAATATTTGTGACTCGAACTCGACTCGACGATCGACCGAACGATCGAGCGTGGATGTCGGAACGGCGGGGATAAGCGAGGAAGGAAATGACAAAAAACCGTCGCTGTGTGCCATGAGAAATCTGAGAAGCGAATTTTTCTCTGATCACGCGCGCACGGACTCGGCGCTCTTGAATTGAAGAATTATCGAAAGGGGGAACAAAAAATTAAGAAAAATAAAGGGGAAAAAAAAAAAAAAAAAAAACAGTTGCACAAAGTGCGCGTACGCGAATGCGTGGACAAGGCTCGGGCGAGCGTACGTACCGACTAACCGGTTACGAACGAGCTCTCGAATGTATTATGTGCATCACGCGCGTTTCGTTGACGGTCGATCGAGATCGTTTTTTTTTTTTTTTTTTTTTTTTTTTTTTTTTTTTTTTTTTTTTCGACAACGATTACCATCGAATTGTCGTGGATTCAATGAATAATCGAGGGTGAGCGCGGGTCGGGATAATTGCGACTCGCTAACGCGACGAGAGTCGGGAATTCTCGACGTCGACTTTTTAAATTCGAGCGTTCGGTACAAATGACAAAAAAAACAAAAAAAAACAAAAAAATTAACATAGAAATCGCAAGGAAATTAACGATGAATCGCGAGTTTATGAGAAAAAATATCATTGAAATAAAGCGTCGACTGGAAAATTATTGGCTATCTAACATTCGCCATTTTCCTTATGACATTTTTTTTTCCAACTCTCGGATCTCGGTAGTGTTAATCTGACTACCTGCCAGACTTTGAATGACGCACGTGACTGCAATTGACACTACTCGAGAGACCTCATTGAAGAGACTTGCGATGAAACGATGAATAAAATATTTGAGAAAAAAAAAAAACAAAAACAAAAAAAACGACAAAATCTCGACTGAAAAATTGTTACGCGTCGCGTATTTAAAACGTTTCGGGGGGAACCTTTGATCGTGCGTTTCCTTTCGTATTTAATTGAAACTCACGGATTTCAGAGTAAAATGCAAAACACTCTCTCCTGTCGGTCTGTCGTTAAAGTTACGACAACCCAGACTGCGTTCGATCTTGAACTTTATGAAGAAACAGCACGCTCCTAGACGATGGAAAATTCGAAAGGAAACGCTCGGGTCTTGTCGTTGGCGATTTAAAAAAAAAGAGCCGGGCACATGTGTGAGCCCGGCAACGGTTGCCGTTAACTGTGGCGAAAGTATAACGGGATGAGAATCGCGTTACCGCAGCCATTTGTTACGTATCCGCGAGTTCAACTGTGCGTAAGCACGCGCGGCCGGACACTCCAGTTCGGCACGCGCACGGCTACGAACGACTACGTACTATTGCCTACTATTCTCTCGGTGCCGTTCGTTTCGGGCCAGGAACTCTCGTGTTCTCGTCTGCCAGCGAGCACAGAGCCGAGCTAAATCCCGGAAATTCCTTTTCGGGATTAAACATTTTTTTATTATCCCACGAGTCTCAGTTGCAACATTTTCTTTGAACGCTGCGACCGAAACCTTGGAGAACTAAACGATACGTCGATTCTTCCTTGAATCTCGATATCAGTCAGCGCGAATTTTTTTGGGGCAAAAAAAAAAAAAAAAAAAACCCCGAACTATAACTTAAAAAATAAAATAAATAAAGTAGTCGGGAGACAAAGTCTCAACGCTCGCGCTCCGTTGACGCGAGGGAAAAAGAACCGAGCCGTGCCGGGTGTGCGGAATTTTTTTCTCGATTATCAATGCTCTTCGTTTCATTTTTCGAATATTCTCCGCATCGCAACCGCAACGTCTCCGGAAAATTTCTCACCGAGGTTCGAAAGCGGTCGAGCAGTCCCCGAATTTTATGATGAATTAATTCAACATTTTTGACGATGAAAAAATGTATAACGATGATTTAAAAAAAAAAAAAAAAAAAAAAAAAAAAGTCGAGGCCGAACACCCTCGAGTTCTAAATTCTCGAGTGAAACGGTCGATTCTACTCGGGTGGAAAAAAAAAATTCCGCAGACGTGCGGAATTTTTTTCTCGATATTCAATGCTCTTCGTTTCATTTTTCGAATATTCTCCGCATCGGAACCGCAACGTCTCCGGAAAATTTCTCACCGAGGTTCGAAAGCGGTCGAGCAGTCCCCGAATTTTATGATGAATTAATTCAACATTTTTGACGATGAAAAAATGTATAACGATGATTTAAAAAAAAAAAAAAAAAAAGTCGAGGCCGAACACCCTCGAGTTCTAAATTCTCGAGTGAAACGGTCGATTCTACTCGGGTGGAAAAAAAAAATTCCGCAGACGTGCGGAATTTTTTTCTCGATATTCAATGCTCTTCGTTTCATTTTTCGAATATTCTCCGCATCGGAACCGCAACGTCTCCGGAAAATTTCTCACCGAGGTTCGAAAGCGATCGAGCAGTCCCCGAATTTTATGATGAATTAATTCAACATTTTTGACGATGAAAAAATTTATAACGATGATTAAAAAAAAAAAAAAAAAAAAGTCGAGGCCAAACACCCTCGAGTTCTAAATTTTCGAGTGAAACGGTCGATTCTACTCGGGTGGAAAAAAAAATTCCGCAGACGTGCGGAATTTTTTTCTCGATATTCAATGCTCTTCGTTTCATTTTTCGAATATTCTCCGCATCGGAACCGCAACGTCTCCGGAAGATTTCTCACCGAGGCTCGAAAGCGGTCGAGCAGTCCCCGAATTTTATGATGAATTAATTCAACATTTTTGACGATGAAAAGATGTATAACGATGATTTAAAAAAAAAAAAAAAAAAAAAAAAAAAACGTCGAGGCCGGACACTTTCGAGTTCTAAATTTTCGAGTGAAACGGTCGATTCTACTCGGGTGGAAAAAAAAAATTCCGCAGACGTGCGGAATTTTTTTCTCGATATTCAATGCTTTTCGTTTCATTTTTCGAATATTCTCCGCATCGCAACCGCAACGTCTCCGGAAGATTTCTCACCGAGGTTCGAAAGCGATCGAGCAGTCCCCGAATTTTATGATGAATTAATTCAACATTTTTGACGATGAAAAAATGTATAACGATGATTTGAAAAAAAAAAAAAAAAAAAAAAAAAAAAAAGTCGGGGCCGAACACCCTCGAGTTCTAAATTCTCGAGTGAAACGGTCGATTCTACTCGGGTGGAAAAAAAAAATTCCGCAGACGTGCGGAATTTTTTTCTCGATATTCAATGCTTTTCGTTTCATTTTTCGAATATTCTCCGCATCGGAACCGCAACGTCTCCGGAAGATTTCTCACCGAGGCTCGAAAGCGGTCGAGCAGTCCCCGAATTTTATGATGAATTAATTCAACATTTTTGACGATGAAAAAATGTATAACGATGATTTGAAAAAAAAAAAAAAAAAAAAAAAAAAAAAAAGTCGAGGCCGAACACCCTCGAGTTCTAAATTCTCGAGTGAAACGGTCGATTCTACTCGGGTGGAGAAAAAAAATTTCTTTCGTCGCCTGTACCCGCCGGTGCCCCGGCCAATTATTGTTACGCGGGCCGAGCACGATGCACTTAGTGCACGGCGCACTGCGCTCCGAAGTGGGGAAGGTTAGGGGCCGCCGGATGAGACCGGCCAAAGTATTGACTAGCGGAGTAGGCGCGATTTCAGCTGCTGGCCGAGTCGGCCCGGCGAGGCCTGACGAGGGTATTTGGGGTAGGTCCGGGCGACGAGGCAGACCGACTCGGCACTCCGGACCCGATGCGCCCTCGAAAGTATTGGCATCTTCGGCTGCCCCTCCGACCCGGAGCAAACTCCCGTCTGTCCGAGCTCGACTTTCCGCCATTATATTCCCCGCCTCTCCCTCTGTCCCTCAGCTACGGGTAAAATTTTTTTTTTTTTCTACCAACAAACCGAGCCGTTTCGGAGCGCGGCGACGCGGAAGCGTTCGGATGTCGGTGAAACACCGACGAGTTGGCGGAAAGCGCCGTTTAATAAAAATCGAGCGACGAATCAAGACGTTCGATGGCTCGATTTGAAAGAAAAAAAAAAAAAAAAAAAAAAAAAAGAAACAGACTACGTTGACGTTGAAAAAGTTGAAAATATTCATGCGGCGTTCTCCACTTTCTTCGCGTTTTCCGTGTTTTTTTTTGTTTACTTTCTAAACTATTCGAAATACATGCGAACATTTTTGATCCGGTACGACGCAGCTTTTTTTTTTTTTTTTTTTTTTTTTTTTTAATAATTTCAGTCGATGGAATATCGCGACGAAAACGAGGATAAGAAAATAAGTGAGCGTTGGAAAAAATTGATTGGAAAAAGACGGCGGGCAATTGTCGCGACGTTATCGCTGAAAGTTATGTTTCACCCCCGAAAGCTGTAACGCAGAAGGGCGATGCGTGGGTCCGTTACTGGGTCGCTCACGCGTGGCACGCGCGTTATCGATTCGGTAAACCCGTGTGCCGGATGACAAGCCAGAGTCCGTTAATCGTACCTCGGATAGACAGGCTCGTCGTAGGTGCGTACACAGAGAGACCGGGCCGGGCCGCGGTTCCGTAGAATTGGTAAACGTCCATGGATTAGTCACGGGCGAGCTCGCTCCTGGGTAACGACAGGTGTTTCTGCTGCGGCAGTAGAGTGCGCTCGAACGTTACCCCGTGGCATTGCCGCAACGAGTAACACGAATATCACCGAACCCTTCGAACGGAGCTTCGATTCTTGCGTAAAATCCGGAGATATCGGCCAGGCTGACCGAGCATCGACGATGAACCGGCGGTCGAAGACACTCGAAAAGATCGGCGAGTTTCGGGTTGAAAAAAAAATATTTCAATTCGTCGCGAATTCATCGAAAATTTCGTAGCTGCTCGGTATTTTTTCGCGGGAATATAATTTTTTTTTTTTAAATTGATTTCATCGACAATTCGCGCGACCGAGAAATTCAGACGCGAGAAATTTTCTTCTCTCGGCGCTGCTTCTTATTTTCGCTTCTGAATCAATCACCCCAATCTACAGAAGTTTCAACTGCACCGTTCTATTACGTTCAGTCACCGGATTGTGCTTTGTGATTAATTCTTTGAATATCACGTCAGCCGCTTGCACTGTTTTTCGAGAAATTTTTTTTCTCCCTTGTCGCTCATCGCGACGAACAAGTACGTCGTCTGTTCCGAAGTTGGCTCGGTCCGGACGGAGCTCGAAGTTTTGAAAATTGAATTTTTCTCGATGCGAGTGTGTTACGCGAGGGAAGTTTTCCGCGAGGGCAATTGTAAAACCGAAGGGCGCCCTCGCGAGCAGCCACGACCTTCGTCAACGTAGCGTATCATTTTGCTTCACCTGTCTCCGGAGCGGGAGAGAGCGAGGGAAGGCGCAGAGGAGGCCAGGGAGTGAGAAATTACCGGCGATGGGTGGAAAAGACGGGGGGGAAAAATGAAAAAAAAAAAAAAAAAAAAAAAAAGGAGAAAAGTTTAACGAGACTCATGGGGTGGCGATGATAGGCAGAGACGGACGGGAACGCGGGGAGCCGAACAGCAGCGCAAAATTGAACGCTCTCGACGGAGGTTCTCGCGACGGGAGGAAGCAAGAAAAACTCTTGGCGCACCCTTGCCACGGTTAATCATAGGGCAGACCCGGTATGCTCAGCCGCTCGAGCCTCGCGCCCCAATTGAGTCATACGCGAGTAATAAAAAAAAAAGAAAAAAAAAAAAAAAAACGCCGCTTCGATTTAACGCGGCTTCGTATTTTCCGAAATTGCACTTAAAACGATTCACCGGTTCTCTTTGGATTTTATGGAATCGGCGCACCTGACGAGACTCCGAAGTCCACGAACTCGTTCGACGGAGGGTCGAAAGTGCATAATTTTTTTTTTTCACGTCAATAACGAACGAGTTTCGATTCTCCTGGGAACGAATTTGCCAGTTGCAAAAGCGCATTCTGAGGACGATTATGGCGAGATGGATAAAAGAAATGAAGTACGAATTGCGAAAGATAAATAAAGAAATTTTTTTTGTTTCAAAAGTAAATAAGTAAATTTAAAGAATGTTGGAAACAAATGAAGTTATCGAAATTTTGCAAACTCGTTCGACCGATGCGGAAGGTGGGGACAGGAAATAAAGTTGTGGCTGCAAAACTGATTTCGGAGAGAATTGTGGAATTATAATTCAGAGAGAATGTATTATGTAATGGGTTTTTTAATGTCGAAAATAAATAAAATGATTGAGGTTTCGCGCGCGCATTAGTTTGAGGTAAGAGACCCGCAGCCTCGAACATCTGTTGCAGGTCGATATGTCAAGTCTACATTTTTCTCCGATATTCAGTGATTATTTTGCTCGTGTAAAGGGAGGAGTTACGTCACTCAGCGTTGTAGTTGAAGGGAAAAGCAAGCTCGATAGAAAGAGAGAGAGAGCGACATGGGGGAGGTAAAGAAAAACAAAAAAAATAAATCACGACGCATGCAATTGACGTTGAAGCTGGTCCATGAATTCGCTTTCTGCTTGAAAATAATAATAACATTAAATATGTTTCAACGTAATTTCATGCGGTTGTTGAACCGAGGCATGTGAATTCGTATTTTACCGTTTACATCGTGTTCGTTTTTTAAATTAATTTTCAGCTTCGCACAGTGACCAGTGGAAAGATCGTGGCGCTCGTGTACGGTGCCAATATTCATCGGCTGCGAAAAACGTGGATTTTCCAACATTTTTCACAATATTATTAATCGTTAAAAAAAAAAAAAATTGTTTCTCAGAATTTTATGAAAAATTTTTACAAACTTTTTTTTCTATCACGTTATAAATTATAAATTTTCAATATAAGTACCGCGATCTTTTTTTTGTGTTCCTCGTCAATTATTAAGGAACGGATTGTCGTTAAAGTATGTCGCGATTGGTGAGAGGGCGTTGAAAATTTGTTTGACGAACGAACTCGAAGAGTCGACGACGAATCGAGTCGCCGGTTCATTGGCAACTCATCGTCATCTCCGTCGGGCATCCGCGTCCTGCGGTTCCCTCGTCTCGCTTTAGTTGTTCTGGAATTCGCGGAGCAAGGGACGAGACGAATGAAGGAAAGGGAGGTGGAAGCCCGGGCGAAGCGGCACTGACCTAGAGTAACGCGATGCTCGACCGCTCCGTCCGCGCGAACCGAAGCGCCGGATTCCACGAGCGACTGCCAAGCTCCGTGAAATATAAAAATTCCCATCCAATAATTTCGTACAACAATCTCCAACTTGAAAGATACGAATTACAAAAGTTCGTTTTCAACGTCATCGTTAAGCTCGAGGGCTCGACTGACCGCGCATGTCTCGCGTCTGACCATTAACTCGCTCAATCTACTTCACGCTCGTAACTCGAAGCGGGAGAAAAAAAATGTCCCGAATTTTCCCTGAATCCTCCCGAGTCAATGATAATTCCTTTCCGTTGTAATTGAAATTGCAATTAACAGGTACCGAATAATTGTGCACATGCACACTCGTGCAGGGTGCACCAAATTTCCGTAAAAATTAAGACGTATAAAATTAAAAAAAAAAAAAAAAAAAAAATATAGCAAAAGTCTTCACGAGTAAGATCTATTTTTCGTCTCGGGTGCAACTCACGATTATCCCTGAACGATACGGAAAATAAAAAATTGTCTTTCTCGATGACTCAAGGATTTTTCTGTTCCCTCGAAATTTCAGTTTTCCCCGATTTAACAGTTTTTTTTTTTTCGCGGTGAGCCTCGCGGCTTCCCGAACGATGAAAGTTACGGTCGGGTGTTCCGGTAACTCGAATGGGTGCTCAAAATACGAAACGCCACCGTGGCCCGAACCCCGCGTGCAAACCCGCACGAGGAGCGTCCGGCAACGAGCGTTGAGCAATTACGCGAACGGGCCGTAATCGGTCACTTTACGCCCGCGCGTAAACGTATTCCCGTTCCGCGCGTCGTGTCCGACTCGTTTCAATATATCTCTCACTCGATCCTTTCCTTCTCGGTGTTACTCTCACCCTCTGTCCGACGGGCCGTCTCTCGGCTGAGGCTTCGGTGTGTACGAGAAAAGGTAATCGGTGACCGTCGCTGGACGAGTGCACGGCCACACGAGCGAAACCCGGTGGAACTCGTGGAATAAAGCGGGCACCGGGGCGCTACCGGATCGCGTATGTGTGGCGTAAAACGACGGTGCCGAGCCCGGCAGTCTTCGTAGTTGTGTGCCGTGTCGTCAAGGTGGCTGCCTCACCCTGACTTTGCCTCGGCAAATCGTCAAAGAGTTCAACTCGGCATGCACACCGCACGTATTGTACGTAATGCGTGGCCTTACCCTCGTTTCTGCATTCGATCTCGATTCCACCCTCTTCGACGCACGCGAAATTCTTTCGCAGACCCTTTCGAACGAAATGTCTCGATTATTTTGTGGCGAATTAAATCAACCGGACTTCGAAGAAATTTGCCTTACGCGAGAGTCGGAGGGTGCGGTAGTTGGTGAAAAAAAATCGGCGTTTTTTAATATTTTTTCTAAGGTACGGGACATTTTTTTTGAGATCGGTCGGAACGAAATATGTACTTTTGTTAATTATTTTCTCGCGACTCGAGTGATCTCGAATTGGAGAGTATTTTTTATTTGTAATTAAGGGTAAGACAGTGGGGAATTTCGGGACAGGGAATCTTGTGTTAAATTTTGCGGAACGGATCTTCTTTTTAAAAAATTTTGCGATATCGACCCGAAACCTTCGCCATTCGATTCGAGTCGCATACTTTCAAACCGATTTCATGTACGAAAAAATTCTAGAAAAATATGTTCCAAAAAAATTCATTTTTACCGAAAAATTTGGAAATCATTTTTCGAACGAGTAAATCGTCCTCGTTCGGAAAAAAAAATTTTATCCCTATTTCGCGATGTATCACGGTTGTAAAAAAAAAAAACAAAAAGTGGTGAAATTGTGGAATTGTACGAACTGGAGAGAGGGTGGATTATTTCCCGAAACGAGTTGCGAAGGTTGCACCGTGCGAGGCTTGCGACTGTCGTGTGGCTGTTGCAGTGTGGAGCAAAATGAAAAAAAAAAAAAAAAAAAAAAAAAAAAAAAAAAAGCTTACAGCCGAGAGGACGTGGCACGAGAGGGAAAGAAAATTGAATTCGTCGGGAAGGGCGAAGGGAAGACGGAGATACATGCTCGTGAGCTACCGGGGACGGAAAATCGAGAAAAAAAAAGAAATGGAAACGACAGGGAAAGACAGAAGAGCAAAGTCGAGTTCACACACCGGCGCGAACGAGCGACGAACTACTTTTTGTTAGCGTCTCTTTATGTTCGTTGGGACCGGTAGGTCCATCTTCTCGTCCCTTCCTTCCCCGGTTTCCTCGTTCCTCTTTGCTCCCATCTTCGTCGCTGCGACTTCGACCGCGGCGCACGTTCGTCGCTCGGTCCGTGCGCGCCTCATGGCCTCCTCGGGAGCCTCTCTATTTCCCTCTAGATTTCAAAGCGCTCAAACAGGTTTCAAAATCCCGCCCACGGAAAAATCGGAGACCGCATCTCGTCTTCTTCGGTTTCAGCCTTCCTCCCCTCCACCATTTCGCCGCACCGCCGCTTCTTTCGTCGTTCCGTCCGCGCTCTCCATCTTCGCGAGACGGGGCCGGTCGACTCCGTCGGAACTTCTCGTATCGCAAGTTTTCGCAAAGCCGTATTTTTCAACATTGTTCTTCGACTTCTTGTCCTTATTTTTTATTCTCAAAGTCGAGCGCCTGGATTCGACAGTAAAATTCACTGAAAGCAGCGCGGCTTTGGGGTTTCTTGAAGGACATCCGCCCAGCCGGAGATGCCGAGGGCAGAAATTTCATGGAGTCTCAGAGGAATTTCGTTGATATATTCCTATTTTAGCGATGCGATTTATCTAATTTGCACTCGAAAGACGGGCGATTGAATTTTATGACCGTCGTGCAGGTTTGAATTTTCTGAAAGGATGTCTGATCCGAATGGTTTTTTCTCCTTAGAGCCAACATTGCACAGTGTCTCTGGACGATTAAATGAACATGCTCCTATTCTACCGATCGTGTCATTCATAAAATTCACGCTCGAAATACTCTCGGTGAAATTTACCGCCGATTCGATTTTTCCGACAGCTTGTCTGATCCGCATGGTCGTGACTAATCAGAGCCAACATTTGACGGTATCTTCGAGTCATTGAATCAATGTATTCCCGTTTTACCGGTTGTTTCATTCATGAAATCGACACTCGAAACAGGGTCGTTAAAATTTATTCGCCGTCTCGCAGGTTTGACTTTTCTACGAGGATGTCCGTACCGCACAGCCGTGACTACTTGCGCCCAACATTCGATGGCATCTTCGGGATATCAAATTAATATATTTCCCCGCTATTTTCCCAATCGTCTAATTTATGAAATTCACACTCGAAACACGGTCGTGTGTTTCACTTACATGTTGATTTATTCGTGGACTTTAACTGGATAGGTAAAACCGACAATTGCCGGGCACGAACGTGATCCCGATGTTAACGGTGAAACGCAAGTGGCTTCGCGTTATTACTCTGGCTCGTGGTTACTGTTATAAAAAAAGAGAGATAAATGAGCGAAGGAGAGTCGACTGGCGGGAGAGGTTGTAGAAATGGGTAGGGGGGGGGGGGCGACATCAATTTAAGCCACATGCATCGCTCTGGCTTCGTATTTAGGTGGATAATCGGCTTACCCGAGTCAGCTTGGTGCTGTTGCAGCCCACTCGGAGCGGATGTGTCTACGTGCTGTGGCCGCAGCACCTTCTACACTGTACTGTACTCTGCTCTTCGTCCAACGCCAAAGCTATGCCGTCTGTTACCTGTCATTACGCACC
The DNA here is from genome assembly GCA_963978505.1 of Listrodromus nycthemerus. Classification (NCBI taxonomy): domain Eukaryota; kingdom Metazoa; phylum Arthropoda; class Insecta; order Hymenoptera; family Ichneumonidae; genus Listrodromus; species Listrodromus nycthemerus. The sequence goes on from OZ021684.1 coordinate 16,250,874, forward strand.
ACTCGTGACACGTCTTCCGTCGTGCCCAAAGCGCGAACGTAACCACGAAAATAATAATAAATTTGTGTACGAATTTCTACAAAAATTGGGTGGTCTTTAAAAAAAAAAAAAAAAAAAAAAAAAAACCACGTATCGCTGTTTCCAGACGCGATTGTGTAGGCTGTAAATATTCTTTTTTTTTTGTTGTTGTCAGTGAATCTCATTTTAGATAATTTATTTGAATGTACGTTTTAAAAATTTGGAAACGAAATGTTTTATTTCGTCCAGGGTAAACAAATGTTTTGGGATTTTATTTTATTTATTTCGTCGAAGAAACACGATCGAGTGAATTCGATGGACTTCGATATTCGTTTATTTTTCGTTGATTTTCCGCTGACGTTGCATTTTTTTTTTTTAACCAAGTCATAAACGATATTTCGGCTGGTACCAATTAATGGTAGATAGACAGAGTCCGATACAGTAGAGCGAGCCTCAATGGTGCATGGCGACCACACAGCGTGAGGCTCATGTCCAATGCGAGTATCTCGATTTTTGTATCCGTCGGACGGCCGCGCACGGCTCGTTCGACCAACTTGTGCCGGATGTATCTATACGTGCGCTGTGGCTGCTGTTACTACCTGTCATTACGAGCCACCGGTAAACTCTTGCTACACGCTACCCAGATACACTTTTTTCCCCCCTTTTTTTTTTTTTTTTTTTTTTTTTTTTTTTTTTTTTCTATACGCGTTATAATGACTCCGTGTACGCCTATGATTGATGAAATTCCGTGACCTCAATCGGAGCAAATTATTTCTATGTAGCGCATCGAATTATTTTGCAACCGAAAAGCTTGCGTTTTCGTTTCGTCGAATAATTTACATTACGAGGAAAATAAAGAATAATAATCGAAAATACCGTCGCGGAAATAATTTCGATGCGGTGCGCGAATAAATAAATCAAATTTTTCGGTAATTTTTTTTCCGACAAGAGCATTGGCCGACCGACTTTGAGAGCCGATTTTCCGAAAAATCCTCGAAGGGCATAAAATCGAATAATCGAAGCGATCTCTCGTGACTGTTTTTCTATTCTCGGTTGAAAAGGATTTTAAAGTTATTTCGAAGAGTTCGTGTACAGGGCAAAGGATATCGCTTCGAGTCGACACTTTTACGATCCGTCGAAAGTGCGGGGTCTCGAGGTTCGACGAAAATGCACGAGAAGACTTTGGCCATCCCGGATAGCGTGTTACATCGCATCGCGCCACGGATAAGTGAAATTGGTTGGTCCAATGGGAGTCGTAACGCAGGACCGTGGCATTATCCGGCGGCATTACGGTTTTCTTTTTCTCGCCGCTGTCTCGCTCCGAGGCGTTTTCGTGTCAACGATGAAAAATCTGTAACGAGCTTAAAAAAATTAAAAAAATCAAATAAAACGAGAGAAAATATGAGGAACAAAAATGATACAATTGCGTAAAAAAAAAATAAAAAAAAAAAATCGTTCGTTTTAAATGTCTGAAAGAAAATTGAGCCGCGCTGAAAACAAAAAAATCAACCTTCGGGGTATTTAAAATTTGTGACGGAGCTATCTCAACGATCGGACAGATAAATATGGATTATACGTTTCGGTATCCGTTCCGGAATCGCTGAAACGTACACAGACTCACGGATCGCCGAGATTGAAGCGTTGTCGACGATTGGGTGCGAAAAATATGGATAAATTTTTTTGCGAATTTAATCTCGGAATGGGCGGGATCGAGTGAGGTTCGGGGGGGATGGATTGCGAATTATTGATTACTCCGTTAGCCAAACCGTTGGCTTCTTCCTCCGAGTAAAATGACTGCAGAGCGTTCGCGCTTTTCCCGTTCCTCGTTCGCTACCGTCACTTCCGTTTTATCGCCACGGACAGAATCCGATATCTCCGGGCGCAGAGTAGAAAAAAAAAAATGACGAAACGACTCGTGTCCGTTGCCATTTCGTTCCCGACATCGTGCACAGCGTTCTCGTAAAATAAGAGGGTTAAAAAAAATGACTAATAAATGTAATAAAAAAATAGTCGATAAAGTACGAAGAAACGATTTTTTTTGCCCTCGACTCTGGAACTTTCGTGAAAAATAAGAGCAACAGCGCGAAGCAGCATCTTGTCCCGAGATACAAAATAGCTCGTTAAGAAAATATTAATTTCCCAACCAACCAAAGTCTCACCCTCAGATAAGCGATCAAAATAAAAGAAATAAATGTACACAAAATACAATCCCATTCTCTCGAATCTCGAATTTTCATGAAAAAAAAAAATCAAAGCAACAGCACGAAGCATCATCTTTTTCCCGTCGTACAATGCAGCTCGAACGAATATCAATTTCTCAGACAACAAAGTTCCACCGTCCGTTAGGCAGTTGGGATAAAATAAAGAAAGGCGCTCGCTATCGAAAGCCCAAGTAGAATAAATTTTGCTTTTCGTAAAGCGTCGTCCACGGGAAATCGTTTCTATTTTCCGTCACGGATAGGCGCTCGCCGATACTCGCACCCCGTCATGTTTCGGGGGGTGGGATTGGAAAAGAATAAAAAAAAAAAAAAAAAGCAAGAACAGGAAAACTTTAATGACATATTTGCATTGGCCGCGACAGGGCGGAGAGACGGAGCCACTTTTCTGCCATTTCTGGAACGTGACATTTTAAATTTATAACAAGCCGATGGAAGTCCCATACCCGTCCGGCGTTCTCGCTCCTTCCAGTCTTCCTCCCCCTTCGCTCCCAGAGTTCCTCTTTCACCTTTTCTCCCGCCGTCGGCTTCTCTCTTCCTCCCTCGCCCGGTGTGCTGCACCGTTGTCGTGCAATCGCTCTAATTAACCTGAAAATATTTACGGAAGAATTACGGGTGACGTGGCTCCGATGCAGCTTGGTCGAGCCCGAGGTACGTCGCGCCGCTCGACCGATGGGTAATCGATAGAAAAGTCCACAAGGGTTGGGCCCGCCTTAGTGGTGGTGGAGCTACCGGCGAACGCGAGCCCGGCCCGCACCGCTGTAACACACGTACGCGTGCACAGCTCAACTCTCACTCACTCTCGTGCCGCTTCTTCTCCTCTTTTTTTTTTAAAATTTTTTTTTATCTTTTTTTTTTTGTTGCTTTTTTGTGTGTGTGTGTGTGTTTTTTTCTATCGTCTCCCTCTGTCGGTCGTCTTCTCTTTATCCGCCCTCGTGTTCTCGTTCGCTCCGGAACCGCACTTGGCTCGCTCGCTCGCTCCTGGACTTTTCCGTTCTACGTCGGCCACGAATCGAACGAGCGCGTCCGGAAGCGAACGGGGAAAGGCGGATGAACGAAAGCGACGTAGCGTCGGGCGCGGACTGTCTTTGAAATTACGCGGAGCTAGCCGGACGGTCCGCCGGGTCAGAATTTCTCCGAGGGAGAAACGATTTTCCAGTGGAATTTCGAACGAGTCTCGTGGAAACTTAATTTTTTTTTTCAAACGACGGACCGCGTTTTTCATCATCGGGATCTCTCTGCGTCCATTGAAAAACACTTGTCCCAACATTAAAATTTCATGCTATAAATGTTTTTTGTTTAATTTCCTGGATTTTATCATCGCGAAACACAAGCAATTTATTTTTTTTTTTTTTTTTTTTTTTTTTTTTTTTTTCAGAAAGAAATTTAAAAAAATGTTTACTAACGGAAACGTTTCTTTCTTGTCTAATTATTTTTCCACTACGGGCAAGATGCGCTGGCTTCGACGCTGTTTCTCACCGATGAAAGCGCGAAGGGCCTTGATAAAAAAAGCTCCATCGGTCGTCTCTCATCGTCGAAGGATGAGCGACGAGTAAAAAAAAAAAAAATAATAATAAGGGTCGTCCTTTAAATGGGCAATACTGATCAATGAAATACGAAGTGAGTTCTCTCGGTCGAGCGGACGCGGCGGCCGTTTCGACGAAGTGGGGCAGAGCTCGCGAACGTGGCCGAGCAAACAAAGGGTGTATATGTGCCCGCGAGAGAGATCTCTCTTACTCCCGTCTGTTCGCGGACGTTTGTTTTTTCTGTCGGGCCGATGGGCGCATCCTCTCCGCGGAGAGGAGTCGGCCGGAGAGGGGCCGAAGAACCAGCGGGAAAGAAGAACCGACGAAAGACAGGATGACCGGAGAAGGATGAGAGTCGGCGGGGCGAGAGAAGAAGCTCGAGCGACGGAGACAGGAGAGAAAGAGAGAGAGAGAGAGAGAGAAAGAAAGATGGAAATTCGCGTGTGTTACGTACGTGGATGGGACGCGTGTACACTGGTGAGGTTGGAAAAAAGGGGAAGAAGGGAAGGCGTATAAAAAAAAAAAAGAGTGGAATAAAGACAGCGAGTGTCGTAGGGTGAAGGAGAGCGAGACGACGAGAGAAGGGAGAGCCGCGATATTTTTCAGGATGGGATATTTAACGCGTTGGCCAGGTCAGTAACCCGGAGCGGCGGGCACGTGGATTGGCCGGTCGGGACGCTATGCCACGAATTGCCGTGCCAGGATTGGCCGAGGCCGGCGGGGCCCTGGACCTACACCAACTCGCCAGAGCCGCCGTGTCTCTCCGACGAGCCGCCGTCGCCCCGCGCGCGACCGCTTCGCCGCTCGACGCCAACCGCGCGGCCCTCACGCACGCACGTTCTCCAACCTCGGAGCGGGTACGCGCCAGAGAGAGAGAGAGAGAGACGAGGAGAGAGCGAGAACGGGTAACGCACACACGACCGCGACGACCGGTACACGACGGCGAGGCGCGTACCTCCGCGCGCACCCTCGGCGGCCCAACGCACGTCACTTTGTGCATTCGGCGGCGTGCCTCGGGTCTCCTTTCGCGTCTCAGCCGTCTCAGGGATATAATGCGTGCCGAGCTGCGACCGGGAGATGCCTCGACTCGGGACGACGGCTCATCGTCCCGAACCGAGTGCCAGATTTCCGCCGAGACGATAACGAAATTTTCACGGAAATTTTCCTGGAGCTTTGACGATTTTTTTTTTTTTTTTTTTTTTTTTTTTTTTTTTTTTTTTTTTTTTTTTTTTTTTTTTCGTAGTTCAATTATCCTCGGCTCGATGCACTTTTGGACTTCTTGTCGCGAACTGACTGATTTTTATTTTCGGCACGAAAAATGTCTGAGGCTCTTTTGAATCTTCAGACTGGTCGTTTGATTTCTTTTTACATTGTTAGCACATCAGTCAATTGTCATTGGTCGAGTTGCGTCCGCTCCGTGTTTCGCAAATTACTAAGCTGGCTGGGTAGAATTTTTTGAAAATAATTTCACCCAAATGAGAAATTTCACTTTCCATAGAATCACCTTATCGCCCGCAAATTAATTGTGCATACGAGTTCAACCGTGCGAAACGATCATCCATACTCGATCTTCGTTGAACAACGAGCCAAACGCATACAACGCGTACGAAAAAACAAAAAAAATAGTTGAGATAGAAAAAAAAATGGCTGAACGCGTGGTCGGACGTTGAATTCGGCTCGTTTCTCGGGCGTTCGCGTGCGGAGCAAGGCCGCGTCGGCGGGATAAGGCCGCGGATGCACGAGTGAGGTACAAGGTATATAGCTTGCGCGAATGCCCGTAAATACCAGTGAGTCGGGTGCTTCTGGTTTGCCGCTGTTCGATGCCGCTGTTGCTGGCGGAGCTGGAAGCGAACAGCCGCACCAGCGAGACATACGGATAGCCAGAGAGATAGCCACGCGTTCGGATGTAGGCTACCAGAGTCACGACCCTCTTCCTCTTTCTTTCTCCTACATCCATCTCTCTCTCTCTCTCTCTCTCTCTCTTTCTCCTTCACTCCCTCGCATTTCCGAGTTACAGCATACGATGCACACCGCGCTGGATGCACATGCACCTCGGTTAGTTGCCTCTCGCTTCTCCCGGGAATCGAAAGTCGAAATCCTTCCGTCGTGACTTTTCATCAGCGCGACGGCATTCTCAAGACCGTCGCGTGTCGCTGCGCCTTCGGAGTTCGGTGTTTCAGGCTGGACCGTCGGCACCTAAAAAAATCAAATGTCTTTTAGAAACACTATATATGTATATTTTTTTTATTGAGTCGAATGCAATGAAAAGTTCATGAGAAAATTTGCGAGTGGAATTGGGTGGGGACGAGGGATCCAGAAATTTTTGAAAATATTGTATTGTGCTTTCACGGAGTGTAAAGTTCGATGCCTGATCGAAGCAAGGGTGGAAATTTACACGAGGTAAAAATGTGCTTTTTCACTCGTCACGTAAGCAATTTTGTTCGCTGACTTTGTTAATGTAAAATTGTTTCGTGCGTCGCGAGAACGTCGTGTTCGCTGACGATCGTTATTTCTCCGGGAGTAATGGAGCTTTCAGAAGGAGTAATGAATCGTATTACTCCCTAGGGAGTAATGGAATTTTACAGCCCATGCGCACAGGTTGACAATGATCATCGACCAACAATCGACTATTTTCCGCCCACAGCAAGGAATTTCGTTTTTCAACGGAGTCGGGAAAAAATTGGGTTTTCCACCCCGTTCTTCCCGATTTAGCGTGTCCACGTGGCAGACGATGCAAGGCGGGAAAGCAAGAAAATACGAACAACAATTAGTGAACAAAGAATGAAAGTTAGTCGCAAAGTAAGACAGACTCACAGTCTTCTCTTGGGTAAGCCCGGGACTCTTCACGAGCGCGGACATCCCCTTCATTCCTTAATTTCTTCAAACTTTAATTTCAATGTCTTACATCCATTTTTTTTTAAACACTATAAAAATCGAATTTTCGAAAATAGCATATGGCATGAATTTCGAATTGCCAATATTTATTATGCTGTAAAAACGGCGAGGAGTCCAGGAAACTTGAGCTACGAAGTCGAGGGTGAACGACCATCCGAATCACCATTTTTCCAAAATATATCTAAGACACACATGAATTCTTTAATGTGTCCCATATATATATTTTCAAATTTTATCATATATATATATATATATACATATGTGCATATACGTTATTTTATTATTTAAAAAAAAAAACATATTTATATATATATATATAAATATATGTGTATATTTTTTTTCAGCGGATCTGCAATCCGATATTGGATTTCGTGACGGTGCGGAAAATACGAGCCGCGCCGGATCGTCCAGTGGTACGGCGGTGAAGAAAAATGATTGGACGGGATTCGAATTATTATCGTGGATCGGCGATCGGGAGACCGCGGGATCGCGGGCTGTTGTCCTCGTAACTCGCGAACCGCAAAGCTCTCGAGGAACGACGAGAGGTTCTCGGCAGTGCGGAAAAGGAGGAAGGAAAAAAGCGAGAAGCTGCACCGATCCGCGAGCCGGAGCGACGAATCGCCGCGATGCCGCGACGCTCGCAGAAGTGCGGGGATATCTGGCGGACTCGAACGTGGTTGTTTCGAGTGCACTGTAAGTGTGTAAGTGTGTGGACGAGGAGCCGCCGAGAGCAACCGGTCCGCGGCACTCGGCGAGCTGCGCCGTGTCCGCTCGACGAAGATGGCCCGCGATCAACGACAGGAAGCAATTTATTGGACGGGCACGGACACCCGGCCTCAATGATTCAGCCACACCGAGAAATCGGCCGCACGGCTCTAAATCGCTGGACCAAATTATTCCGCCGACCGTCGCGATTCACGCTTCGATTCCTCGAAACTCGAAGAATCGCCGATTATTTCTCGGCGCCAATAATTTACCGTTAAAAATTTCAAACCCACCCGGAAATTCCGGTCCAACTTAAATTTCCGCTCGATTTCGAGGGAAAACAAATTTTACGTCGAGTTAATTTTCATCAATGTGTATGATAAACAATGAAAAGTTCGAAGCTACCTACTCGGAACGGCAAATTAAAGTATTTTTCCTAACGGTATTGCGATCAAAAAAAAAAAAAAAAAAAAAGAATTAAGGGAAAATTCATTTCGACGCTGGAACAAATAATTCGCGAACTTCGATCGGGTTCGCGCGTAGCGACAATGATGATAAATTACGAGCACACATAGTTGCGCGTTATAGTTGCGTATTATCGCACTCGGAATACCAGTGTCTCGACTTGGCACGATTAAGGTTACGAACGTACAGTGCAACGTCGAAGGTGAAAGTGGCCTCGAAACGCACTGTGTACCAAGCCTTATCTCACGAGATACCGTGAGCTGTGGCCTTTGATTTCATTAACAAATAAGTATGCGACGTGTTTGTTTGTTTTTTTTTTAATTTAAAAAATTTTTTAATCTCTCAACAAACCCCTAAGAAAACTATCTCTCGATCTCTGCCTCGAGATAGTCAAAGTGGCACTCGAATGGAAACAGGCTACACGGGAAGCTCGGTATGGCGAGGGACGAGCGGGAATGAGCATTAACGCGGCGTTGAGTAAAGGTCATGGCGAACAATAATCAGGAATCTATTAAAGACGATGGGAATGCCATCGGTCAGGAGTACGAGACTGCGTCGTGGGTTTCTACGATTGCGCGAGCCGTGTGTGAGCAACGATAAGGCGAGACCGTCCGCGCACACGATCGGCGATAGATTAAATTTCTGCGCTTCGTACGCGCTATCGGTGCGCGGACCGAAAGCACCACAGTCGTTGGCACTTTACGGTAAGAAAAAAAAAAAAAAAAAAAACTCCCGCGTTCGACTCCGTCGTAGACCAGCGAGATGCGGCGACTGACATTTTCAATTTTTGATTTTTTCGGACAAATTTTTTTTCGAGCGTTGATAATCGCGAAAAAAAAAAAACGTTGCAAAATTTGTAACGCTGATTCACAGATATTTTGAGGATCAGAGATATTTTCGAAGATGCAATTTTCCTTGTCGTTCTTGACGGATCGTCGGGTCGAACGATCGTCAAAATTCTGACGAAACTTTGAGTTTCGGGCTCGGAGTCCTCGAAAATTGGCGGACACTCATTTGTGTACGCGTCTGCGTAAAATTGTCTCGACGGACTTTCAGCAGGCAAAAGTGCAGTGCAGCGATGCGTCGCGGCCGTGATTGTTGCGCGTGGATTTTTTCACTGTTGCGAGGTCTGCCATATGGCGTCCGGCCGGCGACGCTGCCGCGTCTCGCTCTCGTTTTCCAATCTACGGTACGGGACCGAGTCCGCGAGCAAAACTGTGAAAAGGGCCGAGAGACGAGGCATCGAGAGGAACGAGAGAAAAGGAGATGAACGGTGAGCGAGTTGGCGAGTTTGCCCTCGCGAGTATAACTCTCTATTGGTCTAGACCAATCGAGATACGAGAAGGCGCACGAAGGCCGCCGAACAACCGATAAAGCTGATATGGCCGCATTGCTGTAGCGCGTCTGTTGCATTAATACTTTAATGCGGGTTTCTCGAAGGCCTCGACCCTAGGAGGTTGGTGATCCATATCCGGACTCTAGAGTCGGTAAACGCTACGCGATATCAGCTTGCATCGTGTCGTGTCTGGTTTTCCGGATGACTCGACGAGACTCTAACGTCGATAAGAATGTCTTCGTTGAAAAAAAAAACAACAAAGATAAACAAAAATCGACGTACACATTTCTCGTGATTCGTAAACTCAAAAATCACAAAAATTTGATTTAATTTTTGATTTTATTTCACGAGTAGCAAATGCACCCGTGCCACGTTACTCATGATAAAAAAAAAAAAATCATTTGGCGACCCAGCGTTGCGAAAATTTTTTGACCGTGTCACCGACGCCCAAATAAATCCATATACATTTTTATCGCGATACTCGTCTCTCCCGAGCGTCGTCTACGCATAAATCATCCCCGCGAAAGAGCGTCGAGCATGAAAAACCGCTCCCCTCGGCTTTCGGCTGGTCCGACGAAAAACGTAAACTCGTCGTTCGAGTGTCGCACCGGTTTCTGGGTGGCGCTGTTCACTTTCAGCCGTTCTTACGTGCGTATACGCATTCGTACACGTACGCGTATACGCCGAGTCGACGATGCGCACACGAAGACGAGGACAGCCCCACGGACCGTTGGAGGACGAAATGCGGAATAGAGTACGGAGTCGCGGAGGTGGATGCGGCGCACAGAAGTCGGTTGATATAGCGAGGGTCGAACGGTAGGGTCGCAGCGAGCGGGAGCAAGCGGAATGCTTTTCCGTCTTTCTCGGGACCCTGGCGCCGCGTCGGCGCGGCGTCGGCACAACCCCCTCTAAATTTTGCCGCCAAAAGTATGCACTTCCCGTCTCGAGTGGTCCTACATGCGGCGGAAGCGTCGCACCCGCCTCAGCGCCCTACCCCGAGCCACCCCGAGCCACCCCGAGCGACCCCCTCGCTGCTCCGCCACGAGCGGTGGAAACGCTGTCTAGGAGCTTGTTATCGCACCTCGAGCGAGCTTGCTACTGCGTGCGATGTATGCACGGGGCTAGACGGGTCGAGGAGCTCGGAGAAAGAGAGAAAGCTCTACCGGGTGTACCGCCTAGAAATCGCTCGTCGCCGCCGTCGCTGCAACCCCTCGAGTCACGAGAGTCCCGGGCTCAACGGGCTGTACGACATTGCCTTTCCGCCTCGCTCTCCTCCTTCACCGCGAGCAACGCGCCTCGGCATCCACCGATGAAATACCTCGGGACACTTCGTCAATGGGGCAATATTCATCGGGGCCCCTTTCAACCGGAATGCCGGGGTAGGTGGCGAAGAGAGCAAAGTTGCGGATCAAAATTTCCTTGATTCACCCTTCTTTTTTTTTCGTTCATTGGATTTTTTTTTTTTCTTTCAATGTCTGGTAGGACGAGTTCATCGAGGACGGTGGTGATGGGACAAAATTCTTTTACGTGTTTTTTAATTTCGTTGCGAAATGATTTTGGAAAAATTTTGTTGGCTTAATTTTTTTTTTTAATATTTTGATTAAAAAATTGAATAACTCGTAATTTTGGAAAAATTGTGTTGGCTTAATTTTTTTTTTAAATATTTTGATCAAAAAATTGAATAACTATTTTTCGCAAAATCTCGAGTGTCGGCCGAAAGTCGAGTGAGCGATTCGTCTCGGGATTTGGAAAAAATTTCTTGTCACCGTGTTTTCTTCGTGGGTTATTCACTTATAATACCACAAGAGCTTCAAAATTATCGGGTATTTCCCGATAGGTTCGTTGCAAACAAATGAAGGAGTCAAGTTTTTCAGGTTAAAAAATCACGAGCGCGAAGCGCGAGTGATTTTTGCTGAAAAACTTGACGACTTTATTTGTTTGCAGGGAACCTTGAGGGAAATGCCAGATAATTTTGAAGCTCGTGTGGTATTCGGGGGATTATTTTTCCGTCCCAAATGTCGGCCAATAGAATTGCACCATGAGATGAAATGAACAGTTAACAAATAAGAATTTCATAATGAATAAAACAACATTTAATTAAGATTCAGGTTAGTGCAATTAAAAATAATTCAACCTGTCAGTTTGACGTGTGGTTAATTTGACTGGATCATGTTTTGTTTTTTATATATAGCAACTACCAGAGAAAATAATCAAAAAATTATCAGTATAATACCATGTAGGTTGTACCACGTGACGTCGAATGGTGCAATTCTATTGGTCGATATTTGGGTCGGAAAAATAATCGAAAATATTATTTTTTTTTTCGTACAGGCTTGAATCTGAAATGGCACGAACGATTCGGAGTACTCCGAGGGAGGTGGCGAGTGGGCGAGCCCGCTCGTAAGATCGAACTCTCGCAAGTCGCGGGTGACCCACCAGATCGATAGTCCGTTAACCCAATTCCATGAAGTTCCCCGCTCTCTTCCCCTCTCTCTCGCTTCTCTTTCTCTCGGTTTCTCGCCTTCTCCGCGGTAATCTCGCGTCTCTTTCACACACCGCCGGTCCGACGCTCGTTCGTCGACTTGCTAATAATCCATCCGACGTTCCGGAAAGCTTCTCCACTTACCGACCGAGCGCCGTTCCACTGCCAATTTGGTTTGTCCGATTTCATACGGATACGAAAATCGCTGCACGTTTGTTAGCCGTCTGCATTACCGTGCCGCGATTCTGTACACGTACGTACGTTGCGCCAAAATGTTTCACATATCATTTTTTTTTTAATTTTTTTTTTTTTTTTTTTTAATTTTTTTTTTCAAGACAAGAAGACTCGCTAACCCGGTGAGTTGGGAGACGAGAAACGATTTTGAGATATTACTCGCGCGTCGGCCAGTCGGATAAGAGTCGCGTCACGAAAATTTTCAAAGTATCGCACATTCGAATGTTAAAAGTCGAAACTTTCGAGAGTATCGAATATGATTAAAATAAATATCGTACTGCGATCAACGACACTGAATTTATTTTGATTTTCGGTCCGCGTCAATAAATTTCGTTGAGACAAAACATTTTATCGAATATTTTGACGATTTTACAAGTTTCTCGGGATTTTTTAGGGACGGTTTCAGGGAAGCGTGCGAAACTCTCGAGCCGGTAAAACTTTCGCCTCGAACATCGTCGGATACCACGAGATTGTAGCCCGTAACGACTGTCGATTCGGGCAGGCAGTTGGCGAGCTTCCGGAATTCCGAAACTTCTCTCTTTTTTTTTTTTTTTTTTTTTTTTTTTTTTTTTTTTTTTTTTTTCCTTCATTTTCTGCCCACTTTTTTCGTTTACTCGTTCACTCCCGAGCTCGAGCGTAACGGTTACACTGGTATTCTGGTTCCTCATCCCCCCCCCCCCCTCCCCCCTCCGCCGATGCTTCGGCCCGTTTCGTTCTCCACACTGTCTGTTTTACCTCATTTTCGTTGAAACGTTAGTTGATTCCTCTCCGTTCGTATTGCCAAACCACCGCGACGTTCCCGACGAGGCGGCAGCCACTTTCTCGTAACTTTCGTAATTAAATCTGGCAGCGTGAAGGGCCACCGTAGCTGTGGGCAAAGAGAGACCTCGACTAAGCCCGGATTGCGCGGCCTTAAAAAGCGGGCGACGTATCAGTCGCATTTTCATTTTCCGCTGGGAGCCGAGCTCGGAGATCCGCGAACCGCGACGCGACCTTTCCGGTGTAAAACGCGAACGCAGCATCCGCGAACAGGGCGGACCATCCTCCCGAGAATTAATCGCACCGGATGTTCCCTCGCATCTTCCTTGACCCTTTCTTTTTAGCCCGTTTCGAAGCGCCTCGGAGCGAAAATCGTTCCGGTTAGAATTTCGCAGAGGGTTGGCAACACGATGGGGATAAAGTTTGTGGACGAGCTTTGGTCTCAATCTCGGTGAATCGAGGGTGAGCAACGAAAATTGCTACCAAAGTTTCTCGTCCACGATCACAATTATTGTCGTGTTAATTCGACGAATATTTCGTGAAAAATTCACAACACAATTGTGGAGAAGGTTGTTAAATTGAACATTTTTTTTTTTTTTTTTCTACCGACTATTAACCGTGAATTTTTGTTATTTTCGATTATTTTTTTAAATCCTTCACGATTAAATTTCACTGATTCTTGTTTCAATAATTTTCCGACGAACAGGTGTTTCCCCTTTTTTTTTCGTGTTCCGAGTCGTGTTAATTCGACAAATATTTCGTGAAAAATTCACAACACAATTGTGGAGAAGGTTGTTAAATTTGACATTTTTTTTTTTTTTTACCGACTATTAACCGTGAATTTTTGTTATTTTCGATTATTTTTTAAAATCCTTCACGATTAAATTTCACTGATTCTTGTTTCAATAATTTTCCGACGAACAGGTGTTTCCCCTTTATTTCCGTGATGACTCAGGCGAGGGGAATCTTTCTTCCGCCAATTCGATCGCCACTTCGGTCTCGGCCAATATGGCCGAAGTTGTTCCCATGACCGGGCGATTCCGAACACAATCGCGTCGATTAAAAAGAAAAATAAAAACAGTGAAAAGAAATGGCCGTCTTGGTTGAGACTGGAGAACATTGGTGCGCCCGGGAGTGAGAGAGAATCTCCCCGCTGGACCGAGGGAACCTCCTTGGCGGGGCGGAGGTAACCGGGGACCTCAGGCGGCTCAGGTTTTACGACTCGAAACGAAACATGAAGCCCGAGCCGAGGGCCCCGTGTGCCTCTCGAGAGCACGCAGAGAACTACAATAACGCAGCCAATTTTTTTTTTTTTTTTTTTTTTTACAACCACCGATCCGGCAACGCAATTCCATCGTGTGTATCGTTTTGCAGCCAGGTCGCTGCACAGTCTAAACAACAAATCATTTTTACGCGAGTGGCCGGAGAATTCGATTGGACGGCTTCACGTAACGTGCGCTTCGACAAACATCCTCGATCCTTGACCTATCCGAAAATATCTGACGAGATTCTTGAAAAGACCTCGTCATTGTGAATTAAACAGAGCCAAAGACTTAAATTCCACAATCGACTTTCTTTCTCTACTGGCGTCGACTTATCTGACCGGTGCCAATTTTTTTCGTACAGCATATCTGAAACAAAAAAAAAAGATTATTCAAGACTGACGTGTAATTTGTCTTGATAAAACACTATTCTCTAAAATCCAGATATTGCCATCCGCAAAAAAAAGTCGAGTTGGACTCTCATCGCCAATCGTATTTCACCTGTTCTCAACTACAGAAATTCTGATGTTGATGGATCATTAAATTTATACGCATGACTGTCGAAAAATACTTTTTTCGACGAAACACATGACGGGCGATAATCGAAGAAAAAAAAAAAAACTTAGGCGGAAGAGGAGGAAACCGTCCGGCCCTGCGGGTCGTGCTGTACCGCGGATAAGTCGACTGTCACGTGATCTCTTGTATACGCTCGCACACGGCACGCAGTTTATGCGAGAGACTCGAGTATCGTCGTCGACGTAGCAACTTTACGCCGCAGCACGCGCTGACAGAATATACGTATCTACACATCCGTGTGTATGTGTTTATATCTTACACACACACACACACACATATATGTATACATATATATAGCGAAAGAGAGAGAAGTCGTAGCAGTAAGCACCGAAGACGTCGCCCAGGTACAGCGTCGGAAAGTTTCTCACACAGGTTAAAGTTGTACGTCAACGCGAATCGATCCCAAGAAGCGAACTTCTGGGCAGGTTCGACGCCCTTCGAAACTGTTGAGAATTGCCCTCACCCCGGCCGGGACACTCCCAGGTGCGAAGGGTAGGTGCCCCAAGGATTTCCGGGCTACGCGCCGACTCGCAGCAGTTCCGGCTCTTACCTCCATCCCTCTTACTCCCCCCCTCCTCTCCGGCCACTGTGTGTCTTGCCCTTCGCCTCTTCGTCGAATCGTCTCGCTACCTGGACTCAATTTTCCCATTTGTATCCTCCCAAGGTGCAATTTGCCGAGGGATAGAGTGGCGCTGCGACGATATCTTTGCTCTTTTTTTTTTTTTTTTTTTTTTTTTTTTCATTTTTTTTTCATTAACATTCTCTCAGCAGCCCGGCGAAGAGCTGCGAAGGGCTCCGCGAATTTGAAGCCTCCTCGGACTCGTCACTCACGAAGCTGTTATTAGTTATGAATTTATTCATCGGTGCTAATTATTCAGTAATTTCTTTGAATTTTATGTAATATATGATTTTTAATTTGAATGGTTTTTTTTTATTATTAATTGATAACAATATCCACGAACGAATGGCGACTCGGCACGTAATGAGATATTGTTTCGTAGTTTCGAACAAACACGAGCAAAGAGGAGAATTTCGACATTCGGATTTAATGTTTTTTTTTTCCTTCCGACATTTCGTCCCCGACTCGAAGATTTTTTTGGCACCGTTCGATTTTCTATTCGGGAATGATTCGTTCGCCGATCGCGTAACGGCTAATTAATCAATCGATGTTGGGCACGAGAGTTGAACGACGATGATGCAGTGTGTATTCACTTGTCATTCATCAACGCACGGCGACTGGCTCGACTCACTTAGTATTAATTCTCGATTCACGTACCCTCGTAACATACTAAGTATTACAACGTTAAGGAGGGAATCGCGTGACCTCTCACTTTCGTCCAGCGCCAGGTTCGATGCCCTTCGAGAGCCCCGTGTCGCGCTTCTCCCCCCCTCCCCCGAACGATGACCCGCGCAATGTTACAGCAGGGACGAGAAAAAAAAAAAAAAAAAATACAATTTTTTTTTCGCACTCGTGCCATGTCCGACAAACCTTTCGACGAAAATTTTTTGTTCTCAATAAAAAAAAAAAAAAAAGACGCAAACTTCCCGACAATGAGACCGAAAACGAGTCTCGCCGTGAACGATAACCCTACGGAAATTTCACGAGTCCGAAAACCTCGAGAGATATGTATTATTAATAGTAATAAATAAAAAAAAAAAAAAAGAAAAATTTTGCAGGAACCGAAAGCCGCGACAAAATTTTCCTCCGCCACGAAAATTCCGACGAAAATGAATTTTTCGACTGTCGATAAGCCCACAAAAAAAAAAAAAAAAAAAAAAAAAAAAAAAAAAAAAAAAAAAATTCTCAAATACTTCCGAAAAACTCGACAATCCCGAAGGACTCCCAGAGAAGGCATGGCGCATCCGCGAGGACATCGAGAAAGCATTCGGAGAGTAACAAGTATAAGGCGGAGGGGAAACGAGAAAAAAAAAAAAGAAAAAAAAAAAAATGAAAAAAAAAAGATAAGAAAAGAGTGGAGAGCCGCACACGGGGTCCCCCTATCGTCTTCGGTCCTCCTCGGGTGAGTCTCTCGATCCTTCGTCCCCGCGCGAGCTTCGGCTGTTTTCATGGCCGTCATTTAGTAGGTTCGTTCACCCCTCGTGATGGCCGTGGGGCGAGGAGGGACGCCCGGAGAGGCGAAAGAGAGTCGGCGTGCTTGAGGATGTGCAACGGCGAGAGCGGGGTAGAGAGACACATAGCGCGAGGGGGTTTAGGCGAGTACGGGGGCGCGAGGGGGGATGGAAAGAGGGGGTTCCCGAGCAGGGCACGGTGTAGCCAGACGGCACGTACGGTTAGAGCTCGGTGCGCCGGCGAAGGCATCGAGATGGAGGGAGAAAGAAAAAGAGGGACAGAGAAAGTAAGAGGGGGGGGGGGGGGGGGGCAAGGGGGGGGTCGAACGGAGGGAAAGCTACTGACACGAAAGTGGGAAAGAGACGGGAGAAAGAGAGATTGAAGTACAGCGCGAGGGGGTGTAAAGGGAACTCTCATCGACGAAGGTGGAACGGGGCCGGCGGTGGAGGAAGAAACGAGATAGAGAGGAAAAAAAAAAAAAAAAAAAAGAGTGCGTGCCTGACTCTGGATTTGCGGTATGTCCGCTATCCGTCTCTGTACGCGCCGCCGCCGGTGAATGCGTTCGGCGTGGCTCGGTGTGTAGGTACGGAGTGGCGAGCGCGAGGGCGAAAAGAGCGGAGTCAGGGACTGGGACGGAGAACCGAACGCCGCTTAAGGGGGAAGGGACCAAAGGAAAAAGTAGTTGCGGCAGGTCTGGATTCGGCGAGGGTGAACGCGTGATGGCGCAGGCCCGGCGTGTCTCGTCTTCCGAGCCTCGCGCGCCGATGCACACCCACGTACAACCTTTCTTGCTGTTTCTTCTTGTTTTTTTTTTTTTTTTTTTTTTGTTTTTCAATTTTTTTTTGGGGTTTCCGAAAACATCGTGCGAATTTCCGTCGCGACTCCCGCGAGACGACGAAAAGTTATTGCTTCAGTGTCGTGGCTTTTTGTTTTTGCCATTTTGTTGCTCGACGTGCGAATTTCTGTCGCGATCACCGTGAGAGAATGTTCACTTTTTGTAATTGACGTTTTTTTTTTTTTTTTAATTTTTTATTAAAAAATTAAAAAAATGTTTGCCATCTCGTTGGTCGTCGTCTGAATTGCTGTTGCGATTATGGCGAGAGGAGGAAGAGTCGAACGTTACTGCTGCTGTTAGTTTTTTTTTTTTTTTTTTTTAATATAAAAACTGTTACCATGTTTCGAGGTTCCCTCAGTCTCCACGTTCGCGACTCTCCCTCTCGTTCTGGATGGTGCATGGCACCGGTTTCGCTCTACTCACGTTCGCGTACATCCGCGAACGAGCGCAACGCCGGAGAGCTCGCATATCTCGTGTCCGGCGAAGGCCTAAATTTAGGCGTCCGCCGGAAGTATGCCGAGCGAGCGAGACGAGAGGGAGAACGGGAAAAAGGGCGAAGAACGCCGACGACCTTCGGCTGGCCGTGCACTCCAGGGTTAAGGAAATTGTCCGTGACGCTTGGTCGGAAAAAAAAAAAAAAAAAAAAAAAAAAATTCTCAGTGCACGATAAAATCAATAAAAATACAAAATTATTTCGGTTTCATCGATTGAAAATCTGTTGCGGTAAGGTATATTAATGAAACGGACGATCGTTAGCTAAACTGCCGTCGAAATAATAAAATTGCTAAGGTTGCCACGTTTAATTACAAAAATTCGTGACAATTTTTCCGCCCTGTCCGTATTTGTCGGTATTTCGAATTACCGTTGATCTACCAAGAAAAAACACAGTCGGCGAACGTATTCATCGATATTCGACCGGACATCAGCGAGTGAAACGGAACGTTTTGCAACATCGAGCCTGCCGCATTGTCTAAACTTCTCGCAATAGAAACAACGTGTCCCCACGCACATTCCCAACGCCCCGAAGGCAGGGACGCACTCGGTAGTTCAGCTCCGAGTTCTCGTGCACAGTAGTTTCACTGTTTAACGCCCGTCTTCTCCCCCCCTCGTCGTTTCACCGGTGCACTAATGCTCGCGAAACGATGCCGTAAGGCGCATTCCATTAGAATCCAACGGCATTCACGGAAAACGGAAGCGCAGCTGTAACGAAACCTTCCGTTCCGCGATTCGTTCGCAAAATGACTAAAATCATAGAGTCACATCTGGACGACGACAAATGAATTGTGAACGAGTCCAGAGATATTAATAACAATAGTCGAGAAATTACTAAAAGGGATTAATACTCGGAGTGGCGAGGGAGAAACGAGTGAAGAGTCCGAGACGCGAAACGGAAGCCCGACACGGAAGATTTATATACACGTATATGAGGGGTAAGCCGCGGAGGAGCAGGGAATCAAGGATTCGTAAAACGGATAGAGCTCGGGCGTTGAAGTTTCGTCGGATCGCGAGGACTCGGAATGGGTCGTAATGCGGGGCAAACGCATAACCTTAAAAACATGGGGAAGCGAGGCGAGACGGGTTGGGTGGTGGCTTTAGGAGAGGGTGATTTCTCCCGCTGCTCCTTCGCCGCCGCGAACCTCTCCGGTTGCTCCTTTACCGCTGGTAAAATGGGTACGAGGTAGTTGCGGGTGGTTTTCCGGGGGTTCGCGGGGCTTTTCAGGTGAGGGAGATGCCAACGGTGGTCGGAGAAGGAGAGGAGCCGCGGTGGCGACAGGGGTGGTCGGCGGAGAGCGCGGAATCGAGGGAGAACCGAACGCAGGACCGGATGGTGAAACTGGGAAAGAGATGAAGACACGAACGGGGTGAGAGCGACGAACGGTGGAAGAGAGACGAATCGAGGGGTGAGCGGGAAGAAGCGAGGCACGATGAGGGCTGAGTCGGGCCGATCGCGCGGGAGAGAAGAATGGAGGAAGAAAGCAAAACGGAGATAGCCGGCCAGGGCGAAGAATAAAGGGAGAAAGAGGGAAACACGAGAAGGAGGTCTCGAGCTTGGCCGATAGCGGATGGAAGGGAGACGGCCGCACCGCAACGTAAACGAAACGACGCCGCTGACGACATTTGGAACAGATAATGGCGCGAATGTGCAGCCGCGGGGGTGAACGAACCAAGGGTCGCGCTGGGTTCAGTTCGGAGTCGCGCTGCTCGTGGGTAGGGTTGGGTCGGTATCACATCAGCTATCGATCTTATAACGCTGTGTGGGCTCCCGTTGTCTCTACCCGTTCCACGCGGCCCTCGTCTCTACACCCACGCGAACCAACCACCACCACCACCCTCTTCCTCCCCCCGCCGGTCGCCCATCTTGAACGGTTTTACTGCCTCCCTCGTTTCCATCCGCTCTCTGTATCCTCCACGCGCTTCCGCTCGTTTTTTTTTTCTCTTCAAAATCATTATCAGTGCGTATGCTCGCTTTTTTTCTCCTCGTCGGACAAACATGCCGACTGCTCATTTCTTCCTGGTTTGGAAGGTGTTGGAATCTATCGATGCTCGAAAAAAATTGATCTCACCGTCATTGAACTTCGCCGATATCGAAGTCACGAAGTTTACTAGAATTTTACGGTTTTTTTTTACTCTTCACTGGTCGGTAACAATATCGATGTCCCCGAAACGAATGTTGATTAGGAATTGACAAAATACAATTGCTCTTATAATCAGTGTATTTTGTCAGTCCGGACATTCCTTCGGAAAATCTATATTTCCGTCGCAAAAGTGTATTGCTCCACCCTCGATATTCATGATTACAAGAAAAACAAATTCGTAAAATGTAATAAAAAAAATTAACGAGTCTCCGTCGACGAGAAGTGCATCGCTGGATGTAAAGATTTTGCCTTTAGCCGTGCGGAAGCTGTTATCGGATACTCAGACGCGTCGAGATGAAAGAGCACCGGAGGTGAAGCTGCGCGGAGATACAAATTTTTCGAAAAGGTACGAGACGAAGACTGAAGTGTGAGGGCGTCGATAGGGAACGAGAGGGCGAAATGACGGCTAATTTCCGGGGGTAGTCATGCGTAAATCTTCGGAGATTTCTTCACGATTGAACCCGCGGGAGAGACTGCGAGACTCGACTAGTTAGCAGTTCATTCGCTTCCTCGTCGCCACTTCAATTTCGTTGCGTCATTTTCTCTCGTTCGTCGCTTCAGTTTTGTCTCCTCATTTTATCGTTCGTCGTCTCTCGCTTTTCCTCCGCTTCGTTCCTTCGCATCGTCGTCCTTCATCCGGCAGAGCCGCTGCGCGGTCGCGTACTCGCGCGAGTTCGCATCGTCTACAGCGATCTTGCCTTTCATCGTCGCGAAGGTGCGGGCGAGATGAGACGCCGTGATCCCTGACGCCCTCAACCGCTCGCCGATTACTTAATCCTCTTGCGGAGCGCGCGCACCCAATGGCGGGATGGAGATACCCGGGAGACGAGGATGATGGAACGAGATATTCTGTCGGTTCTCGAGCTGCGACCTTTGGAGCCCACCTGGAACGGTTTTGAGGTATCAATTTAACAAACGGGTAATCCTGTATGGTAAATTAATGACAATTCTGCGAGAAACATTGTTGTCTTAAAAAAAATTCTTCAACGTTACCGTTTTTTTTTTTTTATATTACCTTGAGGGAACTTTCATCAAAAATCCCAAACGGACAATCTCGATTGACCGAGACTTTCACCACGAGCTGTTTTGGAGTCGCAATCAATCGAACGTATAAAACCGTAAGGTGGTGAAAGACGGAGGTAAAATTTTGACTGTAAAATAAAAATAAAAAATGTATTCTTTTATTAAACCAGAGAGCATGAGTATCGGGGAAAATTTTTATCTTACTTTAACGAAACTTTTATCGGAAATCCGTAACTTTGCGCTCACCATGGCCGGCTCCGGTGCGCGCAAAGGAAAAATCTCTCGTACGGACGGAAGCTTCGGCCGCAGATTCGATAATTTGATAATTCCTTATGCAACGATTTTTATGTTTTTTTTTCTTCCGCTACTAATTGAACTGGCCGTCGGGGTTTCGAGTAGGAGGGAGAGGATAAAAAAAATTCGAAAAAAAAAAAAAAAAAAAAAACCACGAGTTCATTTGACTCCAGACGAGTTTGAAGGGAGAATGGGAGAATGAAGGAGAAAAAGTTCGTAGCGAAGTCGTGGGATGGAGGGTGTCTCTCTTCGGCGTAGAATGTAATGGTCTCCTGTACGTAATTTAAATTTTCGATGTCGGGGCTTCCCAGACGCCATTCCCACTCCCGATCCGGAAAACCGTTCGGGTCTTGTCAGCGTGCCAGTCGACTCGGTGTGTACGAACAAGATTTGAACGACGCGGCGCGTCATCGCGGCCTGCACGCGGTCGATCCATTTATACGTAGTGGATCTGCCCAACTACGTTACCTGGATAGGCGAGAGTGGGGCAAAATGGGCCTATTTAAAAAAAAGGAAACTTTCTAATTAAAAAAAAAAAAACAAAATCTCTTCTCACAATTGTGAGTAAATTTCGATCGATTTCAAGCTGAAAGCGGTCAACTGTGTCCCGGATAATTCTATTTTTATATATCTTGGTAATTCTTCCCGAAAGTATTTTTTTTTTTTTTTTATGTACAGCCTCAAAATCCTCATTCTTCGATATTAGGATCATTTGAATCTTCAATATTGCACTTTAGCCCGCATATTGTTTTTTTGTTGTTTTCCGTCCACCCAAACGAACCGTAACAAATCCGTTTCGTATCGCGACAAAAGTGGTAAAATCCCGGACCATTTTGCCTCCACGCTGTGTACACACAGTACATCCGTGTATCAATGTTCAGCCTCGCGGCTCGTTCATCTCTCTCGGTGCTCTCGGGTTCCCTTCCGCTCACCGACGCTCTCCAGCGCCACGGCATTTAATTCAGTTCAGCGTATTCCGCACCGGTGAAGTTCCATTAAAACGTGAGACAATAACCTGACAGTTGTGATCGGTGCGTCGATGCCACCCTCGACCGTGCACCGAGTGCACACACACACACACACACACACACACACACGTTCCCACTCCTCCATAGAGAAAGACCGTACCCGATATATCCAACTCCGAACATTCAGACCTGTACACTGTCTTTCTCCCATATTTTCCGTCTCACATTCTCCGTTCGTCCGTCTGTCACTTCGCCGTTCCTCACCCTCGATTCTTGCCAGGGTCTCGTATAACTGTACATGCGTTTACTCTATATTCCCAACGCCGATACCCCGAGACCTCCTTGTCCGTAACCGAGGAGGGTGCGCGCCAGTTGAATTCACCGAGTCCCCGTGTCCTCGTTTTGGTGGAGCTCTCTTCGCCAGTCGAGGGGTCGACCTGAATCGTTCGACTTTTCAATCGACATTCCTCCTCATTGCGAGAGCCTCACCCCCCCCCCCCCCCCGCCGTTTCCCCCGGTACCTAATGCCCCGGCAGAGGCCGCATTGTCCATCCGGATCCCGGTACGATGGTCCAGTTTCAGGCCGGTACACGAGCGGCTTAAATTACTCCCACGGAAAACGTCTCATTGTCTCGTAGCTCCGAGGCCGACGCGACGGTCGGAAATGGACGAGCGAAAATCATTGCGAAAACAAAATCGACGAAGCGTACGGTAAGTGGATAACGACCGTGGATGGTCAGACACGGATGTCGATCGTGCCGTCGATCGATTTTTCTTTACCACCGATATTTTCCGATCTCAGCATTACCGATCGAGTGTCCTCGACCGTTCGAGCTTCGTTGAACGTTTGTTGGCCGAGGATAAACCGGAAGTGGCCGGATGAATGACGGATCAGTCCGGGAGATCAGCCGCGTCAAATTTTTCCCCATGAAATCGGAAATGAACGAGCGAAACTCGCCAGTGGATAAAAACCGTGCGCGATCAGACGCCGATATCAATCGGGCTGTTAATCAATTTTTAATCCCCACCGATATCGCCCGATCTCTGCCGAGTCTCTTCGACCGTTCGAGCCATCGTCAAACATTTTCCGAGCGAAATTACCGCTCATACTCATGTACAAGCTCGCACGCCGAAGAGCGCTTCTCGGCTTTGCGAACGATCTCCCGGAAACATTGCCGATGATAACGCGATTAATGCACAGCCAGCTTCAGTCTTCACGAGCTTCGAAAGATTACAAGAAAAACGGAGTAACATCTTTTTCCTCTGCCACGGATAAATGGAGCGACGTTGCGTTGCGAGGGGCGATCCGGGGGGTCGTCGGGGAGCCAAGAACATCTCTAGAGCAGAGAAAAAAAAAAAGATCGAAGGGCCCGTTTGTCCACGCGACCGGAAGTGAGTCGTTCGTTCGTACGAGAGGAAGGTGCGGGTGTTTTTAAATATAGGCCGAGCACCTGGAAGGGGGGGGGGGGGCTGGGGGTGGAAATTTCTTCCACGTACGAACGTGTTTAATACACTCAAGTTCCGCGCAACCCCGCGCACGCGTTCGTCAAAGGGTATCGAAGTGAGCGAGGTGAGGGACGGGAGCGAAGCCTCGTCTCACTTCTGTGGTGCGGCACTGCATGAAATTTTGCGTACATTATAAATGCACACACGGTGGCTCTGCCGCGCGGCAGGTACGGCGTGCATCCCGGCAGGCTTTGCCGGGAGGGCGGGCGGGGGGGGGGGGGGGGGGTACGGTTGGGCTAGGCCTACAACCGAGGGCCCATGGAAAGAGTGGAACATCGGGTGTTTGCTGCTCCGCTTCGCGCTCCTCGGATGCTTCGCTCTAACCTACCGTAACGCTATAAAAATAACGGTCGTTGCATGTCGTGTGTGCGAACGGGCCTACCTCTGCAACCCGTTCATCTTTCTCGCTCTTTGTCACCCCCCCCGTACTATTCCATCCGACGAGACCCCTGTTTTTTACTCTCCACATCTTCGCTACAATTTTTTCCCCAACTCTTTTTCCACACACGGCACCGGGCGCGCGCGACATTGCTTTTATATTTCGTTCGGTCGCCGTAAAGTTTTTATGCTTTTTATGCACCGAGATGCATACTGTAGGAGATTTTTCTTTGGCCCTTTTTTCTTTTTTTTTTTTTTTCTTTTTAGCGTCGCTCATCTAACGCTCTACGAGTCGATTGCTGTATCACGCTCGCCCAGTTTTCCCCGAGATGTATTTTTATTTTTTTTTTTGTTTGCGTGTGTGTGTGTGTCTTTCATGATTATTATTTCGTAGGGTTTCCACCGGGCGTGGGATGCACATTCGTGCTTGACGAAAGATTGATTTTACCCTCGCGCCCGCGGATGCTGAGGAGATGGCGAGCCGGTGAAATGAGAAAGTCCCCACGACTCGTCTCCCTGGGACGAATGGAGAGTAAGAATCGATTAATTGTATTAGGGGGGGGGGGGGGAGGGGGGGCAGGGGTTAACGGTGGAGGGATGAGGGTGACACGGATGGACATAAAAATGTGGAAACACCGGGGTCGTGGGCGTGCACGTTCCTCGACGAAACACCTTCGACACCTGTCCATACTCAACGTCTCCGTTCAACTTCCGTTCGCGGACTGGCATAGACCTACAAACGAGTCTCGGCGGAGCCGAGAATACACACGAGCGTTGTTGCTCGGGGTCGGTTCCGTTTGTGTTGGCGTGTGCGCGCGCTTTCGAAGTGCCTCTTGCCTCGGTGGAAGCCGCGACAGGAAATGCACTGGAAAACTTCGAGTGGCTGAGCGGAAGAGGGGGAGGGG
>OZ021684.1:16876163-17178663 GCA_963978505.1 Listrodromus nycthemerus
AAGATGTCCATCAATAAAGTTGGAATCCAACTTGTTTCCCATAAGGAAAGTCGCCAAAGTGTTGCATTTCTTGATAGCAAAGATGTCGACGAAAGTTTCAACAGCTCGATATTCAGCATATACGTTTTGAATTCCTCGACAAACATGGCGAATATCGAGTTTTCAGTTTTGGACTTTTGTTTTGTTCTTCTCACTTTGTTGTCGAATACTTCTTATCAGTAAGAAATGTGTGTCAGTCAGGGCTGTAAATGATGGTGAAAAAAAAAAAAATGCTGAAGATCATAAAAACCGGCACTTTTACGAGAATAGGCTCTTAATCTTGGAACTGCCGTTTCTGCTGATATTACAGCTGCGTAACGTGTTATCTTGCGCGAGACGATGAGCCGCGGGAAGCCTCACAAGTAATGCTAATTCTCGTTGTTGTGCGACACTCGGTTCGGTCAAGGCCTGCAGTCGAGTTCTCTGCGACGCCATTTTGTTGCGCACTCGGCTGGTTCTCTTCGACTCCGGCAGATCGCTATCGAGCAACTGCACCTTATCGTGTCCTACACTAACTGCCACGTAAATATCTCACACATTTATTGATCAATTGATTTACTAATTATGGAATAAGACAGTAATCAATATTTTGGGCGATGTCCGACAATCCAAACGAAAACAAGCTTGCAGACATCAAGAGTCGCAGATTAAAGCCAAGTAATTCGCGTCCAAAATTATTATTTTTTAATCTTTGGATGGTTCTGTTAGGTGGTCTTGATTTAACGTTTCAACATTTAACGAATCAATAGAATAACGATAGGAACAACCAAATGTTCACAAGCACCGATGGAAAGCATTGTTTCTCTGTGATGGAAAATAAGTTCTGGGCTTCGACGACAATTTCGCTGATTCGAATCTCAAATATTCGAATTACGTAAGAAAAGACCACGTGGCACAAGCACATCCGGTGAATTCAACATTCCTTGACGCGAAGAACACTCGTGTGTGTGTCTCGTTGAAGTCGTCGTTACGGCTGTTTATCGAGATGATGCACAGTGCCAACGCATATCTGCTTCGACCGCTTGGTGGAGGTTTGATCAACCGCCGGTTCACCCAACCATATGGTTACACACTCTTGGTCAACGAAATCCAAAACTTATTCGCGACTCTGGAACATAATTTAACATCCTCGAGACCGAGATAATCGAACTCGAAAAATTTCTCAGTCTCCATGCATGTGTCGGAGAAAGTAGAAAAAAGAAAAAAGAAAAAAAAATCCAAAAAATTCACAACTGCTATTGCATGCACAGCTGATTACGTAGAGAGTGAAACTTATTTGATTCACGCCTCATTGACTCTCGAGTGATTCCTGCATCGTCGAACGTGACTCGGAAACGCAACGCCTTTTTTTCCCCCAATAAAAATTCTGAAAAAAAAATGCGTACTCAGTAAAAAAAAAAAAAAAAAAAAAATCGAACGAATAATTTTCGTGGAATAAAATAAGTCGTTCGGTGGAAATAAAAAAAAAAAAAAGCAACGACCGGAAGTGCGATGCGCAGGAGTTGGAAATTTTCGAGGAGGACGAGTACCGAGCGGTGTGTTAAAAAAAAAAAAAAAAAAACAAAAAAAAAATTGTCTAACAGGAAACACGCTTCGAGAACGGCGTTTGAGATCTCGATGCGAAAAAAAAAAACGCGAATAAAGTCACGAATCCGACACGGGTAATTTTGAATCTAGGCTGTCGGATTTCAAAGACTCTCGCTTCTTGTTATCGTCGAGCCTCGAGACGCGACAGAATGTTTTTTTTTTTTTTTTTTTTTTTTTTTTTTTTTCGCTCGGCGCACCGTTATCTTATCGAGAAAAAAACGTTCCATTGTCGAATCACTTCCCATCGTCATGTTTGTTTCTCGTCTACGAGAATACGTGCCGTTTAGGTTTTGCTGGCTCTCGGGACATGTTCCGGAGCGTCCGACGGATAAGATAGTGCGAGTCGGACCGGCGCGATTACGGTCGAGCAGCGAAATGCAAGCGAGGCACGGAACGCTCTCGTAGCGAACTCCCGTCGGCCCGAAGAGCCACGCAGTTCTCGGCTCGCGATGGAATCCCGGTGGCTCTTGAAAATTTTCACTCGCTTCTCCGAGCTCGACGAGCGCGTTCAAAGTTTCCGAATGTGTTGACGCCGAGTAAACAACTCCACGTACTCGGTCGCATCTTCTCATTCCCGTGTCGTCTATCCGCGTCGACGGTATAATCTATATATATATATATATATATATATATATATATATGTGTGTGTGTGTGTGTGTGTGTGTGTGTGTGTGTGTGTGTGTGATTATTATCCAGGAGTTCGTCGACTCGGAATCGATTCTCCGGAGCTATCGAATGAATAAAATGATTGTGTACTTGTGGTATCGAAAGACAAACGAATTATTGGAATTGCCCGCATTATCGTTATTTCAATGTACACTTGGAATTGCGTTTTTTTTTTTTTTTTTTTTCGACGGGTATTTTTCGTGGTGGGGTTGAAAGAAAAAAAAAAGAGGAAGAAACTGTGAAGATAAAAGTGGTCGAATTTAGGAAAAGTCGACTTGATTTCTGAGCTGCAGTTCGTTCGCGTGGAAATAACACATTTTTCGAGGCGAACCAAACAACACTTTTCGTTGATTTAACTTTTTTTTTTTTTTTTTTTTTTTTGGTGGACGAATTCTTTTCTTTCGACGGGTATTTTTCGTGGTGGGGTTGAAAAAAAAAGAGGAAGAAGAAGAGGAAGAAACTGTGAAAATAAAAGTGGTCGAATTTAGGAAAACTCGACTTGATTTCTGAGCTGCAGTTCGTTCGCGTGGAAATAACACATTTTTCGAGGCGAACCAAACAACACTTTTCGTTGATTTAACATATATATATATTTTTTTTTTTTGGTGGACGAATTCTTTTCTTTCGACGGGTATTTTTCGCGGTGGGGTTGAAAAAAAAAGAGGAAGAAGAAGAGGAAGAAACTGTGAAGATAAAAGTGGTCGAATTTAGGAAAACTCGACTTAATTTCTGAGCTGCAGTTCGTTCGCGTGGAAATAACACATTTTTCGAGGCGAACCAAACAACACTTTTCGATGATTTAACATTTTTTTATTTTATTTTTTTTGGCGGACGAATTCTTTTTTTTTTTTTTTTATTTTTTTTTTCGTTACAACTATTCGTCGTAAATTCGCGACTCGGCAAGTCGGGGGAAACTTCCTTTGGCGGCGCACAAGCAAAAGCTGGCACGGATTCGTTCGCTCGTTTGTATCCGCGTCGATAATTATCCAATGTTTTCGTACGAGGCGGTGCAAACTCGGATTCTCGCGGTTTCGCGTGTTTTTGTCGAACGTGCGTTTAATTTTATTTGTACAGTTACCGTGACACGCGCGGGCCAATGTTATTCGCGAATACAACAGTTTCTCGTTCCAATAACAAACGAAACTTATTTTTCACACGCGCACGCATTTATCTGTGACGACGAAATTCGGATATGTTTAATCAACGCGTTGAAATAAAATATATGTGAAACATACGCGTGTCAAAATAATATTGCGACACAGAATTTAATACGGCAATAATAAAATACAAAATACAAAATACAAAATACAAAATACAATTAATTATGTATTAATTTTCCAATGGGACTTTTCGACACGACCGTTGTCGGTCACGTCGTTTTTATATTCGTTCATTAAAATTGACCAATCGACAAATTAATAATCGCCAAGAAAAAAAAAAAAAAAAAAAAAAAAAAAAAAAAAAAAAGGAATTTACAAAAATATTTATTTCTCCGTCCGATTATTGCAGATTTTAATCCCGCTGCTGGAGAATTTCGGAAGCTCGTACTAACTCACTGCGTGTGGAATTTAACAGCGTGTTTGAGAGAGAAGCGTGTTAACGTGTTTTTTTTAACGCCATGTAACAACTGCCGGTCGTCCGAACGGATGGAAAGGATGGAGGACGAGCCCCGTCGGAGGTCGTCGATTCGATCGTCGTTCGACAATAAAATGTGAGTACTTTTGATAATACACCGACCGATCGTTCAACGATTCGCGACAATTTCGCTTATAATTTTTCATTGAAAAAATTCCGCATTGGAAAAATGTTTACCATTCCATTTCCACCGATTTTCCACCCAAAGATTTTTTTTTTATTTTTTTATTTTTTTTAATCAAGCACATATGCTGCGATACAAATGACCAACATTTATCGAGAAACATTTTCTGTTAATGAATGAAATCAAAGGTGACGAAAGATTTTGATCGTTTATTTACGACAAACTTACCGAATATTTATTTCGATGGAAAATTCAGACAGTCCGGTTAATATTTATTAATATCAATATTACATCGTTATTATATATATATATATTACATTTTTTTCATGTATTATCCCATTATCATTATATTGTAATTAGCAAAGTCACTTTACTTCAAAGACAATTTATGCGCGAAACTTTCTAGAAACGATTTTTGTAAAATTCAATTTCTGCATTAGAAAAATTTTTGCATTCCATTTCCACCATTTTTCCACCCAAAGTTTTTTTTTTTTTTTTTTTTTTAAATCAAGCACATATGCTGCAATACAAATGACCAACATTCATCGAGAATCATTTTCTGTAAACGAATAATCGCAGGTGATCAAAGAGTTTGGTCATTTATTTACGAAAAACTTACCGAATATTTATTCCGATGGAAAATTCAGACAGTCCGGTTAATATTTATTAATATCGATATTACATCGTTATTATAAATATATATATATATATTTTTTTAATTTATTTTTTTTTTCATATATAATCGCATTATCATTATATTATAATTACCAAAGTCACTTTACTTCAAAGACAATTTATGCGCGAAACTTTCTGCGAACGATTTTTTTTTTTTTTTTTTTAATTCATTTTCAAAATATTTGAATTCAAACCGCCAAACGAAAGTCGACAATTTCGTCGCACTATTGTAATTTTCGTTCCGGGAAATAACGTTAACGAATCGACTCGGCTCCCAGAGAAATTAAATAAATTATTCTCTCACATTTTTTTGTTTTTTGTTTTGCATTCTCGACAATTCGTGCCGAGAGTCGACGAATCTCGCGTTAAATCCATTCGGGTGCAGTGAGCCGGGTAACAAAAAAAAAAAAAGAAAAAAAAAAAAAAAAAAAAAAAAAAAGCAAGTGAAAACCGCGCTAGTCGATCCACGCCCGCTAATTTCATCCGTGTAACCGCAGGCGTGGCGGGCGGAGGACTCGGGCGCGGATTGTGTCTCTGCCGAGAGGTGAAACAGACTCGTCGTCCAGCATTTCCAGCGGTGAACACTTCTCATGTTTCTCTTACCCGGCTCTCATCTTTATTTTGGCTCTGTCTCTCTCTCTCTCTCTCTCACTCGTAAATAGCAAACGGAAAGTCTCCGAGGTTGTTCAACGACGCCCAAAGACAACGACACCCAAGAGTACCCTAATAATATATGTATATATATATATATATATATATATATATATATATATATATATAGAATAAAGAATACAAAACGGGCGTCGAGTCGACCCTTCTTGCTCGATAAAACACTTCACGCTACGGCAGACAAAAATCTCCAAAGTAACATAACTATTGTCGTTAAATTGTACACCGACTCTCGTGGAATTTATTCACGGTCGCTCCATAATGACTCTCGTTGAAATTCGACGCGAAAAAAAAAAACCTCGCTGACAGAATTTTTTCCAACGTTCTTGTGTTTTTTCGATTCATGCTGCAGCGACAATCGGCGGGGTTGTCTCCGACGAGGTAATGGTATCGATGATTGTATCTGGGAAAATGATTTATCGGCAAGATTTACCGATCTCCTCAGGAAAATTAACATCTCGCACAGTGAGAGGCAACGAAAATCACCGGCGGCGAGAAGTCTTTGATTGAAAAAATAAAAATAAAAAAAAAAAATTAAAAATTACAAAATTTTTTAAAAATTACAAAAAAATTTTAAATTAACAAAATGTAAAAAATTAAAAATAAATAAAAAAAATTAAAAAATAAAATCTTGTCGTTATATCCACGAAAAATTTTTTTCGACAAATGCGACAACTTCGCGTTTGCGTCGGAAGCAGTTTTTTTCTGATCAAAAAAAAAAAAGAAAAAGTGTCTCGTACAGAACGAACCGTCGGATTTTTCGGAAAGTAATTTTTTTTTTTTTTTTTTTTTTTTTCGCGACGGAGGATTCAATCGCATTTTATTTTTTCCAGCAAACTTCACACTCAAACCGTACGATTATTGTATTGTCGCACTTCGAGAGGTCGCGTAAGCAAAGGCTCTTACGTGAAAAAATTCCAATCAATTCTCCTCGATAGATTTTCCATCTCCGAAAAAAAAAAAAAAAAAAAAAAAAAAAAAAAAAAAAAAAAAAAATCTATTTTTTAATTTTTTTTATTGTCTCGTCAGGAAATTCCCTTCCGGTCGGACAATCTCATCGCCGCGATTACGTTCGTCGGATGCATTAATCGTGCAGCAGCCGCGGCAACGTGCAATTTACAGCGTCGCGCGTTGACGAATCTCCCGAGAGATGGAATCGGAGCTCTCCCGATCGTCGCGCGACTACCCGGTTCGTCGTGCGGTCGCACGCTTCGGAGTTTCGCATGCTTTTATGCGAATCATATAAATTTACGTTTGTATCTCCAACAAGGCAAGGTCTTTTATTAATAATCTTTGGGCGATTCTCGGCCACGCTCGAACACGGCCAGAGTCGCGCAATCTCTCGCTGACTTACGACACCACCACGAGCCGAGCGCCGATTAATTCCACCGAACATCTAAAATTGTCTCGCCATTGTCGTCGACAATGCGCTTTAATCGAGCGACTCGCTCCAGCTTAAACTAAATTAGAGACCATTTTTTTTTCTCTGGGGTGTCTCGTTTTTTTTTTTTTTTTTTTTTTTTTTTTTTTTTTTTTTTTTTTTTTTTTTGATTGTCGCACGTAATATGTCGAAGCGTTGCTCCGTGACATTTTGGCGAAATTTTTGAGGTCGATTGTATTGTGCCGAGACTCGATGAAACTGTAATTCAACGTTGGTGTGAGAAAATTTTTTTTTGGGATTTTTATGATAATGCGTTTCTTCGACGAAGCGACGAAATTGGAGTATCATTTATTGGAATAATAATAATAATGGAAATTGGAATTTTTTGTTGTTGCCGTTAATTGACAATTTCGACCATCGTCGCGACATTGTTCACCATGTCGCTTTTCGAGGTCACTTTTTCATCGTCAATTATTTTTGTGAATTTTTTTTTTTTTTTCGTTTTTTTTCCGTCGTTTCAATTTCTTTTTGACAATTTTAATTCCGATGGATTTTTCTATTCTTCGGCGATCGACATTTCGTTCGATAACAAAAAGAGGATAAAAAAAAATGTGCCAAAAATTTTAATCACCCATCGTGAAAATTCGTTGCGGTAAATTCGCTGGTTGGCGAATCGGATTTCGTCTCTTACGATTTGTTCGATCACGTGGCCGAGACCGGCACGACCGTCGGGACGATTCGACAAACATTTTTCACCGAGCGACTTCCTTCTCCGATCGCAATCACTTCCCTCGATCGTTCGAGTTCCGGTTATTCTCCGGTTGCGCAATCCTCAACAGCCGCGACACGAGCGCGCGTAATTCAAATTCGCTCACGCACGAATCTCGTTCCCGTGACGCGGTAAACGGAACGCGAGTCCGTGTTGGACCTCGGTCGCGAAGCTGCTTCTGGAACAAAAAAAAAACGCCACGGTGTTTTCTCAAATGTCGCTGAGCTCGTGTAGAAAGTCGCCGACTTCGAGTCTCGTTGTCCCGCGACGACGACGAATTCCGACCGAGTCATTTCACCTGTTCGTTACTTTTTCCCCGTTACAAGATGCACTATTTTGCATTACGAAGTAATCAGCGTTTTCTTCTATTCGCCTTCTTCTCCACCTTCTG
The DNA here is from genome assembly GCA_963978505.1 of Listrodromus nycthemerus. Classification (NCBI taxonomy): domain Eukaryota; kingdom Metazoa; phylum Arthropoda; class Insecta; order Hymenoptera; family Ichneumonidae; genus Listrodromus; species Listrodromus nycthemerus. The sequence goes on from OZ021684.1 coordinate 16,884,100, forward strand.
CTCCACCTTCTGCTTCAGCTTCGCCTCCAGCTTCTGCTTCAGCTTCTGCTTCAGCTTCGCCTCCAGCTTCTGCTTCAGCGTCTGCTTCAGCTTCTGCTTCAGCTTGTCCTTTCCTCGCCACGGCTACCCGAAAGACCCTTACACCGTTGAAACATCCTTTGGAATTAAACTCGTATTCCACTGATGGCGTTTCCTCGCCGAGGAAACATTTCAAAGAGATCGCGGTCTCCCCCGCGATCGCAACCTTTCTCCGTTCCGCGTCTGTTCCGCCGCTGGTGTCGAAACTTCTCTTCCTTCCGCCCACTCCGACGGGATTATCATTTCCAGCTTCTTCCCTCGGGTTTGTTTGTCCGTCGTCCTTGCGCTGAGCGAAGCTCGGGAGAAAAGGTCCCTTTCAATCCGGTCTGCTTTGTTCCTGAAGCATACGTGAGCTGTTTTCTCTTGCAATCGCACTCTCAGTCTCGGTTCTTCGACGACTCTTGACGGAATAAGAAGTCGGCATAATAAAAGGTATTGCTCTACATTCACAAGACGATCTGTTTTGTTCATTGAACCGATCCCATAATCCAAAAGAAACGATTATAGAAATTACCGTTTAGAAGGTACGAAGCTGATAGTCGAAGCGACGCAACGGGCGGAAACAACTTTGCCCACTGAGCCGGAACGAAGAATTTTCATTTCACGTGAGCAACGAGATTAATCGGTGTCTCATCTTGACGTCATTGCTCGTGTGGTCGAGCCAATCGCAGTCGGCATTACCCACTGACCGGCATTCGCTGACTCTCCCTCTCAGTCACTTTTTTTGAAACACAAAAAAAAAAAAAAAAAAAAAAAAAAAAAAAAAAAAAATAGTAATCAAATCCCGTTTAGTTTAAAAGTGAATCGCACCTGGTTGGACAAGTGCTATTTGACCGTAAACGTTTGTACGCCACGATTCTCGCAAAAAAAAAAACCAGACGAAGACAGGTTTTTCCAGAGGAAAGCGAAACCGCAAAACCGGAAAGGACACTCGACTCTAATGGCGGAGCTCCGTCTACGGTAACGAGTTTGCTATTTCCATGGGGAATAGATCAAAGTTTCGAGGGAGAAATTCGGAGCAAGATATCGTCATGTTAAGAGCGCGGGTGTATATAAAGTGAGTCGTATATCGTTGAAATTCGTAGACCAAGTTGCTTCTCCTGGCTTAATAGCAGCAGCGGCGGTCGCGACTACGCCAGCAGTATATCGAGACCCGACGCCTCGAGACTCTTCCCACCGAAGCGAGAAAGGCTAATTTACGTGGAGGCATTAATTAACCGATGCAATTAAAGCCCTCGCGCCAGCACCGACGAAGCTTCTCGTTTTCGCCGGCATCCACCTCGAATTTTCGAACGAGACCGTTGAGCTTCGCCGTGTCGCCGTGCGCCGCACGTCTTTTTCGCATCGATTCGCTTCTGGCCTCGAGCAAGACTCACGTCGTTTTTTTTATTCCATCGGCGCTAATATCGATCGAGTTAGCTTCTGGCTCTTAGCGCACGTAAAATGGCCGCTAAACGTTCAAAATGGTTGGCGCAGAAGCGAGATGCTGATAAACGCCGATTCATCGACGGAGTCGCCCTTTTGCATTGCTCCGCGCATGTAGTCAACCTGGAGAAACAACAATCAAGCGATTATCGTTTATTTTCACCAAGGTAGATCTGGGTGGATTTTTTTAAATTTCATCGGCGCTAATATCGATCGAGTTAGATTCTGGCTCTTAGCGCACGTAAAATGGCCGCTAAACGTTCAAAATGGTTGGCGCAGAAGCGAGATGCTAATGAACGCCGATTCATCGACGAAGTCGCCCTTTTGCATTGCTCCGCGCATGTAGTCAACCTGGAGAAACAACAATCAAGCGATTATCGTTTATTTTCACCAAGGTAGATCTGGGTGGATTTTTTTAAATTTCATCGGCGCTAATATCGATCGAGTTAGATTCTGGCTCTTAGCGCACGTAAAATGGCCGCTAAACGTTCAAAATGGTTGGCGCAGAAGCGAGATGCTAATGAACGCCGATTCATCGACGAAGTCGCCCTTTTGCATTGCTCCGCGCATGTAGTCAACCTGGAGAAACAAAAATTAAGCGATTATCGTTCGTTTTCACCACGGTAGATCTGGGTGGATTTTTTTAAAATTTTATCGGCGCTAATATCGATCTAGTTAGGTTCTGGCGCATGGCGCACGTAAAATGGCCGCTAAACGTTCAAAATGGTTGGCGCAGAAGCGAGATGCTAATGAACGCCGATTCATCGACGAAGTCGCCCTTTTGCATTGCTCCGCGCATGTAGTCAACCTGGAGAAACAAAAATTAAGCGATTATCGTTCGTTTTCACCACGGTAGATCTGGGTGGATTTTTTTTAAATTTTATCGGCGCTAATATCGATCTAGTTAGGTTCTGGCGCATGGCGCACGTAAAATGGCCGCTAAACATTCAAAATGGTTGGCGCAGAAGGGAGATGCTGATGGACGCCGATTCATCGATGAAGGTTTCCTTTTGCATTGCTCTACGCATGTAGTCAACCTGGAGAATCAAAAATTGAGCGATTATCGTTTATTTTCACCACGGTAGATTTGGGTGGATTTTTGTGTACGTTCAAAAGATGTTTTATCGATTCACTCTGTAGATTCATTCAACGTGGAACTGTGCGAACCAATAAAAAATCAAATGAACCACTCGCACGCTTTCTGATGATGATAAGATGAAAAATCTTTTTCATCTTATCATCAAAATATTTTTCTTATAAAAGCGAGGTAAAATCCAACCGTTGTGTTTGAACCCACTCAACAAATCGATCATCGTATTAACAATGTCCAATTTGCAAAAAATTCGAAAAAAATCTGATATTTCATGAACCGTTAGAAAAAACGTCGAGTCCAATTGTCTTTCCGGAAATACGGTAACTGCCTCAACCTCGCATTTTCCCGTTGGTGTGCGGTAACAATTTCTGTTCCTCATTGGCTCAAAGAACCCACGTGAGCGCGTTTCCTCTGTCTCATTGATGATTCGCGCTAGCAATTTGTAATTCGAATTGAAAGCAGAATTAAAAAGCTGAAAAAAAAGAGGAAAAACAGAAGCAAAGGTGGCGAGAATCGCGTGCAGGTGGTCGAGCCAACACTTATCAATTATGTATACCAATGTGTGGGAACTCAAATGTTGAACGATCGCGATCTCGTCGCTCGGCGTGACGAGCTTCGCGTTTCCTTCACAGAATGGAAAATACGATTCTATTGATGGAGTAAATAAACGTTGACCTCACGGCAATCGCGAGGCATTTCATTCCGTCTCTCGTTTCTCGCGCCCGAGGCAATTTTCCCATCCGACGGTCCTCGTCGACCGCAACGAGCTCGCGCGACACAAACTGTCGATGTCTTCGACTTTCCCTGGATTCTTGTCGTATCCACCCAATGTCGCTCCTGTCGCACTGCTGCGCACAAAAAAAAAAGTAACGCACGTTCGCCAAAGGTTTCTCACCGTCGAAGATTCACAATTATTTGTTTCCGTCGATTTTCCATTTTTTTTTTTTTAACCAATGCCATTTTTTTTTAATGAGAATTTTTTTAGTCACTTTTCTGAAGACACAATTCGTTTTTATTTGTACTTTATGTGTACTGCTGATCAGAAAAAAAAGGAACGCACGTTCGCCAAAGGTTTCTTACCGTCGAAGATTCACAATTATTTGTTTCCGTCGATTTTGCATTTTTTTTTTTTTAACCAATGCCATTTTTTTAAATGAGAATTTTCTGAAGACACAATTCGTTTTTATTTATACATTGCATCGAAAAAAAAACAAGCGCCATTGCATACAAAAATTCTGCGAACCGAGCGAAGCGCGCACGTGCGCTCTTTACCGATTTTTCATTGTAATTCGGCGACAAGATTTTATTCGCGAGACAACGACATTCGGATGACACGACACGCCCGCAATCTCTCAGATTTTCCAAACCAAATCCAACGGACGTCTTCCCTATTTTTTTCCGGATTTTCCGAGATCGCATTCGTACCGATTTGAGTTTCGTTTCAACAATTTTTGACGTCGTTGAAATTCTGGTGAAGAAGCCTGGGGCCATTTTAAATCCGGCAGTCGTGTCTCTCAGATTTTCCAAACCAAATCCAACGGACGTCTTCCCTATTTTTTTCCGAATTTTCCGAGATCGCATTCGTACCGATTTGAGTTTCGTTTCAACAATTTTTGACGTCGTTGAAATTCTGGTGAAGAAGCCTGGGGCCATTTTAAATCCGGCAGTCGTGTCTCTCAGATTTTCCAAACCAAATTCAACGGACGTCTTCCCTATTTTTTTCCGAATTTTCCGAGATCGCATTCGTACCGATTTGAGTTTCGTTTCAACAATTTTTGACGTCGTTGAAATTCTGGTGAAGAAGCCTGGGGCCATTTTAAATCCGGCAGTCGTGTCTCTCAGATTTTCCAAACCAAATTCAACGGACGTCTTCCCTATTTTTTTCCGAATTTTCCGAGATCGCATTCGTACCGATTTGAGTTTCGTTTCAACAATTTTTGACGTCGTTGAAATTCTGGTGAAGAAGCCTGGGGCCATTTTAAATCCGGCAGTCGTGTCTCTCAGATTTTCCAAACCAAATTCAACGGACGTCTTCCCTATTTTTTTCCGAATTTTCCGAGATCGCATTCGTACCGATTTGAGTTTCGTTTCAACAATTTTTGACGTCGTTGAAATTCTGGTGAAGAAGCCTGGAGCGATTTTAAATCCGGCACTCGTGTCTACCGATTTTTTTTTCTCGCGTACCGATCGTTCCGGTCTCGATTCTACGGCCTGACTTCCCATACCGTGTATAGATTACCGTTGAATGGTCGACGATCCGCTCGAGGTTGGAATTGTTTCGTCGTCGAAAACGTCGTCGCAGCCGCGATCGGCGACAAACGATTTGCCGGACAAACATGCGACGCATGATCTTTGGAAAAACAGTCGGCGCAACGTGGAAAATGTGAGAGAAAACGCGAGCAACGAACACAGCGGCGAGGATAAAGACGAGGAGGAAACTCGTCTCGCACCTGGCAAGGACCGAGGCTTCGCGTGAATAACGCACTTTCTCTGTGCGCGTTGAAGGAATCGTGGGACTGCTCGTCCGTCGGGTCTCATCGATCTCGTTCCGTCGCTCTCCCGTCGAAGAAACGCGAAGCGACTTTTATTACAACAGCTCGGACGTGGATCGGCACCGGTTCGATTAATCGTGTGGTTGCGTTTGTGTCGAGAATCGAGAGTTTCCCTTGGAAACGTCTCGTTATCCACTTGGCACCTATCGGTGTCTTTCTGCATGACGCCTGTTGGATTCACCAGACTCCGATCAAATTACACTTCACTCTGATCAAGAACGTTCCGTTTTTTTTTTTTTTTTTTTTTTTTCCAAACGTTTGATTAGAATTTAGTAAGGATGCGTTTTGACGTTAAACTTCAAGGAATAATTTAGGGTATTTAGGGAACGTTCGGTGATCGGTCGGTGAGGGAACAATTGGTCTGCCGGATGTGGAGCAGGGTTAACTTTGTACGGGGAGTCACTAGGAAAAAAAGCGCATTTTCGATTGGTACGAATTACTCCTCTGGCGTTTATTGGCTATTCAGACTGAGTGGGAAAGCCGCATTTTTTTCTTCCTCCTATCATAATATACTTTTTTTTTTAATGATACGAGCGGAATTAGTTAAGGCAGAATATCGACGCTGTTTTTTCTTCGTTTAATTGGAAAAGTCAATGAATTTATTGTCGAAATTTCTTTTACAGCTTTTCAATGGATTTTTTCTCCAGAACGATTCAACAGATTTACTCGTTCATTTAAAAAAAAAAAAAAAAAAAAAAAAAAAAAAAAAAAAAAAAAAAAACTAGTCAGGTGCACTCTAAGGTGCTCCAGGTATAATTTGAACCCGGCTAATCGGTCTCGTACTGTAACGCTTATGCACGTCGCGGTCGTGTTGCGTCCGGTTACATCACCGACTCGCAATTGTGTTGCACCGTGCGAAAGCACGAATCCGACCAGTTACGCATTTCGTGACGGAGACATCTTCGCGGGCAAACGGTGAGGAGATTCGTCGCGTTCCATTTAAATTTCAATCTAATCGGAGGTTAACGTCATCAGGCAATGCTGTCCGAGGTGGATCATCGAGCGGGATGACGAGGGAGCAACGCGTGGCCTAGGAATCCTGGCAGTGGGCCCTGGTTCGTTCCGTCCAAAAATACATTTTCGTTGGCGATACCGGAGGCCGAACAGCGGCCGAAAATCTCACTGTGGTATAACGAACGCGTCAGACAATCAAGCGGTTTCTCTCCCGAGAATTTATTTATTTTTATTTATTTTTTTTCTATTTTTATTTTCTGTATTTTTAATTTTTTTCTTTTTCTTCTTTTTCAGATATTATTTTCGATTCTCGTCGCGTCGTTTCCGAGTCGCTGGGGCGAACACCACTGCGATAGACGTTAATTTGGCACTCCCTCGTCAATCGTCGGCGCGAGGCTCGCACGATTTTGCCCTGGAGGAATAATCACGCGGGTGAATTAATGAATTCTCCAGGAACACGAGGCCGACCGACGAAGCATTTGGATTCTGCGTTCGCGTTGGATTACCGCAGAGATGGATTTCAATCCTCAGTACGGAGACCGATGGGGTTTTCGGCCGCGCGAGGGAAAAATCTCAGAGTCGACGTTCTAAAGATCATTTTTTTAAATCCAAATATGTGAGATTTTTTTTTTATCGTGTGGCAAGTGAATCGAGAGAAAAAAAATACGACAGTCGATCAAACTTTTCTTTGGTAATTGGTTGAGATAGATTTTTTTTTTCTGAAACGGGAATATCGTTTGAATTTAGCAGAATAACATTTCTCTTAGACGAGTCAATTCAATTTTACTCCGACACAATTTATTGTCGTCCCAAAAAAATTTAAAAAAAATAATACGACTATCGGAAAAATATGTTTTATCGAGGGAATATTTTTTCTGGGTAGAGCAAAGTTATTTCGGGCTATTAATTATCGGCAACTGTAATTGGGGTCTGAAAGAACCGTCGTTTTGTCGGGTATCGTGTGATGTTGCACCGAGGTTGATAATTCAAGCGATAAAATTTTTTATATATCGATAATGCAATAATTATCATAAGATTATCGTCACAATTAATTGAGGGAGAGAAATAATTAACGAATAATGACTGTTGACCGATGACATAAGAGAAATATGATCGCCGTTCGCGAATCCCATTTGATTTACCAATTCCTCGACATTATTTGCCAGCGCTAGCCAATTTCATTGTCCACGTGACTAACTCTTAGCATTTTTATTTGAACCGAGAATTAAATGACTGGCTTTTATGAGCCTCAAAAGTTTGTGTAAATATTAAATCTCACCTTCGAGCTTCCCAAGTAAGAGTGACGCGTAGGACCGATACCGACTAATGGCGGATGAACAATGGCCAACGCTGTGCCATTTCCGGCCCAGAGTGATTCTCAATGAACCGACCTGATTAATCAATAAAACGAACTCTGACGAACGCGAAATCTTGAAGTAAAACTGTTGAATATCGAACGATCTGTACTTTATTGATTCACACGACAATCAGGGCCGATCCCACTCGGCATTTTTTCTCTCTACGAAAAATGGGTCAAATCTAAAAATCGCCAACGAAAAGGTCCTCGACCAGCTGAAAAGATAGAATCAGTCACGGTATATTTATTTTTCTTCAATCGTTCAAATCCTTAGAATTGGCAGATTCTAAACATTCAATTATTCCCCTAGTTTTTCCCCTAGTTTTTATTGCCACTCCAAAACCAAACGGAGACGAACAACCGGCGCGACTGTTCGAGCAATCAGCTCTAAAAATCCCGACGATAAAGAATTATTTAAAAAATTGATCGACCGGAAGTTTGTATTTTTTTTGTGGTCCTGTGTATTATTTTTGTGTCTGGTAATATCCATAATGGCCGACACGTGGGCCAGGCGAGGCGCTACGGTACCGAAGAGTGATCGTATAACGCCAAGAGATAAAAGCGTAAAGGCTTTATAAACCTCGCCCTTCCACTTTTATTACGGAAGAGCACTTACACTTTTCCTTCCGGCGCAGCGAACGCCCAGCCGGTGGAAGGCGACCAAGAGAGCCGACGGGATTTCGCGCAAGTCTTGTCGGGACGAAAACCCTCCGGCCGGAAGTAGACGAGATATCGCGTCTCTCGCCGTCGACCGTGAAACAATTTAAACAATTCTCACCCTGCTCCGTCCGGCGAATCTTTGCCGCTCGGTGATTCAATTTTTTTTTTTTTTCTTCGCCGATAAAATGTCACTCGACCGTTGCAAAAGAAATTGTCCCGACGAACAAAGAAAAACCTCGTCGCTGTTTCACCCCCCGTGGAAGTTTGTCGGAGAATCGGAATCTAGTTTTTACTATAAAAAAGAAAAAAAAAAAAGAAAAATCCTTTTGACCCGAATGCTCCTTATGCAGCAAGTGGTCTCGTCAATTTCGGAAAATTCAATCACTGTGTCAATAATTTATCCACGAATTGACTCGTCGTGCGAATACTCTGGAATTGTTGGTGAAGTGTTTTCGGATGATTTCCTTTGTAGATGTCGCACGATGATTTTTTTGAACCGACTCCATTTGTTCGGTTCAATGTTTCGTGGGCATTCTTCCCATCGTCGATTTTTTCCTTCTTCTCACATCGATACAATGCGAACAAATTTATTCGAATGATTTTTTTACCCGCACTCGCCTCGGTCTTCACTGAAAGTGTTCGCCCAAAAATCGGCGTATCAACGATGCAAAATCGCCACGAAAATTCAATGTCCCATCGCAGTCGAATCGATGTAAATTACCTCGATGAAAATAAATTTCTAAAAAAAAAAAAAAATTATTAAAAATCATCAAAGCCACAGTATCACGAATACTTTAAACATACCGTGAATCATCTCACGTCTCGAATCGACAACATATTTCTATTCACCGATACGAATAATCGAAAGCAGTTGCATTTTTTCTCTCAACCGGTCCGTCTTGCCTCACCGTCTACATATTTCTATTCTCTGCATCGTCATAAATCCTCCTCCTCCCCCTCACAATTTTTTCCCGATACGTAATATCTCTATCCTCGAGGAATATCGTGGCCCAAGGATTTTACTACACGCGTATGCGTTACGGCTTCGCGGAATGTTTTATATGCGACACGATGTTTATAAGCTCCTTGAACGAGATCCTTTTCTACGTTCCGCTTCTCCCGTTCTCCGGTACAATATTGAGAACCGCGCCCTTTATCCCAACGGGGACGCAAGGGAATCCCAAGTGTCGCCTCTTATTTCACAAATCGAGCTCATCATTCTCTGTAATACTTTATGTACCTTTGTGTAACTTTATGTAACTTTATGTAACTTTATGTAACTTTATGTACGTTTATGTACCTTTATGTAACTCTATGCACCTTTATGTACCTTTATGTACCTTTACGTACCTTTATGTACGTTTATGTACCTTTATGCACCTTTACGTACCTTTATGCACCTTTATGCACCTTTACGTACCTTTATGCACCTTTACGTACCTTTATGTACCTTTATGTACATTCATGTACCTTTACGTACCTTTATGTACCTTTATGTACGTTTATGTACGTTTATGTACCTTTACGTACCTTTATGTACGTTTATGTACCTTTATGCACCTCTACGTACCTTTATGCACCTTTATGTACCTTTACGTACCTTTACGTACCTTTATGCACCTTTATGTACCTTTACGTACCTTTATGCACCTTTATGCACCTTTATGTACTTTTACGTACCTTTATGTACCTTTATGTACCTTTATGTACCTTTACGTACCTTTACGTACCTTTATGTACCTTTATGCACCTTTATGCACCTTTATGCACCTTAATGCACCTTTACGTACCTTTACGTACCTTTATGCACCTCTTTGTACCTTTACGTACCTTTATGTACCTTTATGTACCTTTATGTACCTTTACGTACCTTTATGTACCTTTACGTACCTTTATGCACCTTTGTGTACCTTTACGTACCTTTACGTACCTTTACGTACCTTTACGTACTTTTACGTACCTTTATGCACCTTTACGTACCTTTACGTACCTTTATGTACCTTTACGTACCTTTATGCACCTTTGTGTACCTTTACGTACCTTTACGTACCTTTACGTACCTTTACGTACTTTTACGTACCTTTATGCACCTCTATGTGGCTTTATGTACCTTTATGGCGGACCTTTATTATCGATCGCGAGGCGAATTCGATCGTTTCTCAACGATCGGCGAATCGACGATCGTCCGCAACGTCGGCAGCTGCGTCCCCTCGTCTCGGATGCGACCTCGCGCGACCTCGCGCGACCTCTCGTTCTTCCGGTCGTGGTCGTCGTTGTCGAATCAAACACGCGTCACGAGATAACCGGTAATGTTCCGCGCACTTTCCTGGCCGCATCGAGGAAGCGAGACTCGTTCGCCAAGCACGTCATTACCGTATCTCGATTTCGTCGATCACACTCGTCGTACCCCGGACTCTCCGCTCTTCCAACTGATACACTTCCGACACGACATTTCGCGGCGACGAAATTTCATCCAAAATCCCCTGTGTAATATATATATCAGGGTGTTTCAAAAAAATAAAAATATTTTATTTTTTTTTAAATAAAAAAATAATAAAAAAAAAATAAAAATTTTTATATTTTTTTAAATAAAAAAAAAATAAAAAAAAAATAAAAATTTTTATATTTTTTTAAATAAAAAAATAATGAAAAAAAAAAAAAAAATTTTATCAAAAAATTAAATCCTCATTTTTCCCATAAAGCTCACAATTTCAGTCAAATTTCGAGATTTCGATGAAGTTTAAAAAAAAAAAATTGAATTTCGATTGTAAAAAACTCTTAAACACGTGGACTTGTGAAGTTTCGTGTCAAGTTCCTTGACCCAGTGTAATCCAATTCGGCACCGTGGCGCGTTGCCGTCGTCCTAGAAATATACGCGACTACCGATCTGGAATCTCAAAGAAAATTGCATTAACAATGTGAATCGTTCGTGTGTTTCAGATTGCCCCGTCTGCCAGAAGCGAAGTTCGTGACGCAAGTGTCGTAATTGGGTTGGACGCGGCGAGTCTGCTGTGACGAGGACGAGGAAAAGATCGGCAACCTTGTCGCGCGTCCGTTCTGAATCGGTACCGGGGTCGTTGCGAATCAAGCGCGCCGGTGAAGTTTACGTCGGAGCGTCGAGAATACTGGCCGAGGGGAGATGCACCGAGGAGAATCTCGGACCGGCGAGAGACCCGAGGAAGGAATATTTCGACCACCGGACATCGCGAGATAGCGACGATCGTTACGAGAATTTTGTACGATTTTCATTGTCGACAGTCGACGAGCCAAGGACGATCGTCAGCGTGAGAGTGCCACGTGAGAATGGCATCGATTCCGAGGACCGATCCGACGCAAAGTCCGCTCAGCGAATCGGTAGGAGCGACTCTTTCATCGGGAGACTCGTCCGATCGTCCCGGGAGAACATCGGCGTGAGTTGCGAGAAACTCGTGCGAAATATTCGAAAGAGTCCACGAGCAATAAGAAGAAAATTGTTCCGTAATCGGAGCACCGATAGTCTGGAGGAAGCGTTCGGGGGTGATCGGAGCATCGAAGATCGGCGAGAGAAGAAGCCGATTCGACCGACGAGACCGAGACGTTCGAGCGATTTGAGGAATCGCGAGGAGTCGCGAGGTTGTCGAAAGAGCGAGTCGAAGAGTTTGTCGAGAAACGAAGATCGGCAGAGGAGCGAGTCGTGCGGGAGTTCGAGAAGCGTGTCGATCGAGGACGTCGACGAGTTGATCAGGTCGGAGGATAACTTCGGTCTGATCGTGAGTGGAGCGTCGGGCGTGCGAGGGAAGCTTCGAAATTGCGTGGCTCGAGTGGTGGACGAAGGAGTCGAAGGGACGAGATCGAGAAGCGCGAAGAAATCGGCACGGAGAGATCGGACCGATTCAACGAAGAGCGATTCGTCGGAAGGTTCGTTGACGAGTTCGCGAAAAGCCCGTCCGATCGTCGAGCTCCGATCGAGGATTCACGGGAGATCGTTCGAGCATCGGTGGAGATCGGCGCGTCTCGAGGTCGATCGGCAAGTCGAGGAGCGAGGAACGAGCGCGACGCTCGGCGGCGAGAACCGCGACAGATCGCCGAGAGACAAGAAGCTCAAGCTTTCGCCACCGCCGGACGACATACCGGTGGAATCGTCGAGGCGGGTTCAAAGATCAACGACGATCGGGGACTCGTCCGATAGCCCGGGGTCGAGAGATAACGCCTCGCGCGCCACGAGCGTCGAGGATCATCGTCGGCGAGTCGGCGCTCATTGCGACGTCGATCGTCGCGCTCGCGCGACCCACGAGGACGAACCTCGAAGGCATTCGTCGGACCGGCAAAAGCGTTGCGACAGCGACTATGAAAAATGCGGAATTGCAATTTTGGCGAACACAACGAAACCGGAGTGCACGGAGCTCGGGCGACATTTGAAGCCGGTGGTGGACGCGGAGGAGGCGACGCGTAGCGCTTCGCGATCGGCGGAAGCGAGAAACAGTGCCGCGGTGGCTCGTCGTCTTTCGAGGGATCTCGAGAGAGTGTCGGCCGGAAGTCTCGAGGCAGTCGCGCCGGAAGACGAGAAGAATCGTCTCGCGGACGAAGAGTCGGAGGAGTCGAATCGGAGACCGTCGGAGGATCGGAGGAAGGAGGACTCGTCGACTGGCGAAGTGGCAAGTTTCGCCGATCGGCAAAATTTCTCGGCTGGAAGTCGCCACGCGCTCGACGGAAGGGAGAACGAGGTGACGCTCGCTCGAGCACATACCGGTCGGTGTGCGACGGTGATATCCGTCGTGGAAGCCGTTTCGCCGATCGGTAAAAGTGAATCGGCGGTCGACGGGGTTTCGGACAATTTCGTCAGGCCCGAGGGAACAAAGTCGAGTGACGGAGTAGTCGTCGAGTCGAGACGGAAGAGAGAAGCGCCGTCGAGGAGGTCGTCGGTAACGGGGGCCGATAGAAGCCGAGACGGTAACAAGCCGAGACGCTCGGATTCCTCGAGGCTCTCGAGAAACGGATCGATCTCGAGAAAGAAGGAAGCCGCGTCGAGGAGAACGAGCAACGACGTATCGGGACGCTCCGGTGTCGGAGAGGCGAAGATGAAGTTCGCGGTTAGAATCGTGAGGATAAGGGAGAAGGTGATATTGAGTTTCAGCGCGTTCGCCATACTCTTCACTCTGCTTCTGGTGATGGATCTTCAGATGGATCTCGGCTACAGCGGTCATCATCTCGTGCCGAGTCACGGCAGAGTGAGAAGCGGCGACGTGCCCAATCACGACACGGTTTACAATAACTTTAGAAGAAAATTTTTGCAACGAGTCAACGGCAGCAGAGAGTTCTCGGGAGTCGACAATTCGGCGGTTACCCAGGGAGCCAAGGAGACCGAGAGTTACGCACCCGGTAGCGACAGTACTAAAATAAAGAGAGTCGAGGTTCACGACAATTTTTCGGATCTCCACGATTATGTGGTGAACGGTGGAGGAGTGGATTCCGAGACGGGTGTCGTCAGAGTCAGCGGTGAGGATTACTCGGATAATCCGAGCCTGGGGAGCTTGAAGGGAATCGTGCCGAGGTAAGTGAATGAGACTTTGGCTACCGATCTCGGGCTGGAACGGAGAACGGGGCAAACTGGATCGTTCCAATGAATTCTAGAGGATTTTTATTTGTAGCGAGAGTCACCAGCTAACGTGTGGTCCCTGCGGTGCAGGCGAGTCGACCGAGTACCAAGATTCAAAAAATTGTTTGCAGACATTGGAACCCAACAATTTGGGCGGACCGAGAGACACGTGGATGAAGGAGATTATACTGGACGTAGAGACAAGCGTGTGGCAAACAATTGAACGAAAAATAACGTAGTCTTCGTTAACCAAAACAGAGCTGGGACGTTATTGAATTTTTTTGTGACTCGGAATCTTACCGAAAGAAACTACTCGCACGGGACTATCGTCGGTGAAAGAAATTTGGAGTTCATTTTGCCCCGTTCTGGCGTACACGAGTTTGACGATTCTGACTGTTTAACGAGGCCACGTTATCGCATTGCTTCCAATGATTCATGCGAGCCTGGACGAAGAACGTGTTGTACGAAAATATTGAATGCTTCGTTATTGGATTCAAACGCAAATGCAAAGAACGTAGCCGAAACGACGAGTATCGCACTTTAGCATTTATCAGATAGATAACACTCGGCCCTGAACTGTGAACATCCGACGCTGTTAGGTAACATCCATCGACAGTGACCTCGTACCGTCGTTAATTCCCATTATGCTCCCAGCAGGTGTTTTTTTTTAAATACCTTTGCTAACGCGTATAATTTCATTCAACGAAACAGCCTCGAAGCTTCCTCGAAAACCTAAGTAAATAGGTCGATACAGTTTCACATAGATTGTTGTCGACTGGCGATAATCCCGTCCGGTGTTTTTCCATTGTAAAAACTTTGTCAACGCGGGACAAATTAGCAGGGTGGAAAGACAGACCGGTTCTGTGTGTTTCGGACAATATTCTTCCATCTCTCAGTAGACATTCACTACAAAAAAAAAAAAAAAAAAAGAAGAAATTAAATTTAACGCACTGGAACTTGAATGTTACTTGAATCAATCAAACAACTCGACCATCAGCAAACTTTTCGATAAGATCAAAATTTCACATATTAAAAATGACAAGTTGACGGTAACTTTCAAAAAGTGTCGATCAAAAAGCAAGATCTTCCTGTAAAATCACAAAACTCCCCCTTCATGAAATTTCGGAGACGGTTTATGAAATGAAAAAAAAAAAAAAAAAAAAAAAAAAAAAAAAATTCATACAGTCCAAAAATTGTCAAAACGAATTTTCTCGCAACGTCGGCGACGAAAATCGGTCTTCCTGTCCCGGCTCACCGTTTCTCCACGGTCCCGTTAACGTTCGAAAATTCGAGTGTTAATCACCGTTATCGAACACCAGCATTTCATCGCCCTGGGAGTGAAAAGGGAATGGCGAAGCGGGGGGAGAGGTGAAGCATAAAAGACTTCATCGGAAACGTGGCGAATGGCAATACCGCGTATCAGAGTGAGACTCGGGTGAACGATTACGGCTGTGTTTGCGGTCACAGTGGATACGTCACGAAAGTGGAATCGGACACGGCTGCGTTAGCTCGTTTCGCTTCGCGGATTCTCAATTCCATTCAGCGAAATAACCCGGACAAAATTCCTTAAAAAAATAAAAATAATGAAAAAAAATAAAATAAATTAAAAAAAAAAAACATTTTTAGTGGACGGAAGAATTTGCAAAGAATTTGTGAACTCGCAAAGGGTAAACAAGGGGGGCGAGGCAGAGATGGAGCGAGCGAAACCGGGGGCTGAAATGGAGTGTTATGAAATAAAGTCGATAACGATCGCGGCCTCCAACTTGGAGAAGCGAGGGTCAACCGTACACGATATATCTGACCGTGACCTCCGAGCGAGACTGCATCAGCCTTGGAATTAAAGTGCTGTACAAGCGCACGATACACGAGAGATAAACACACTCGTCGACCGGTGTTGCTGGAGTAAACGGAAAATCGGCGTTGGTTCGAACGTGGCGATCGAAGCGGTTGAAGTTAAAGTTGAGGTCGAAGGTCGATTGTGTCATTGTGGTAACCGGTCGCGCAGTAAATTGTACGAGCATCGGGTCAAGGCTGCGATGCACCATTAACACCGTTCAGTCGGTTCAGTAGCTCGGTCGGTAACGAAAATCTGCAATTGATATTGCTCAGGATTGTTGAGCGTTTCCGGTCGAAAATTAATTCTCAAACGAAGCGGATATTCATTCGGAACGATGCAAGTCTTTGGTTCTGAATTAAGTAGGAAGCGTGATAAAAAAATTTATTATTGTTTTTTACGTCGATTTTTTTCTCACTATGCAAGCCAAGCTCCGTCGGTAACGAAAAACTGGAATTAATATTGCTCAGGATTGTTGAGCGTTTCCGGTCGAAAATTAATTCTCAAACGAAGCGGATATTCATTCGGAACGATGCAAGTCTTTGGTTCTGAATTAAGTAGGAAGCGTGATAAAAAAATTTATTATTGTTTTTTACGTCGATTTTTTTCTCACTATGCAAGCCAAGCTCCGTCGGTAACGAAAAACTGGAATTAATATTGCTCAGGATTGTTGAGCGTTTCCGGTCGAAAATTAATTCTCAAACGAAGCGGATATTCATTCGGAACGATGCAAGTCTTTGCTTTTGAATTGAGTAGGAAGCGTGATAAAAAAATTAATTATTGTTTTTTACGTCGATTTTTTTCTCCCTATGCAATCCGAGCTCCGTCGGTAACGAAAAACTGGAATTAATATTGCTCAGGATTGTTGAGCGTTTCCGGTCGAAAATTAATTCTCAAACGAAGCGGACATTAATTCGGAACGATGCAAGTCCTTGTTTCCGAATTAAATAGTCATCATGATAAAAAAAATTAATCACTGTTTTTTACAAGCCGAGCTCCGTCGGTAACGAAAAACTGCAATTGATATTGCTCAGGATTGCCGACCGTTTCCGCTCGAAATTTAATTCCCAAACGAAGCAGACATGAATTGCTTTTGAATTAAGTAGGAAGCATGATAAAAAAATTAATTATTCTTTTTTATGTCAATTTTTTTCTCCCTATGCAATCCGAGCTCCGTCGGTAACGAAAAACTGCAATTGACATTGCTCACGATCGTTGACAATTTCCAGTTGAAATTAAATCCTGAAACGTACCCGATATCAATTCAGGTTAATGTACGCATCGGTTCTTCGAGTAAATTTTCCAGGGCGGTAAAAAAAAAAAAAAAAAAAAAAAAAAAAAAAAAAAAAAAAAAAAAAACCAATCACACACAGTTTTTATTGCCGACCGCGGTGTTTTATATCGCCTCAGTCTATCCGCCGGTAATAAAAGATAAAGTTTAATCGAATTTCGTGGTGGACCGTCGTTCGCAGCCATCGAAGTGCTCTGCGACGAAAAATCCACCCGGAGCGTTATCAACGCGCGAGCCGTGCGCGATGCTGGAATCAACCGAGGATCAACCGCGAGCTGAACTTTTACCCGATAAACAATATTGTCCGAGGTTTCTCCGGCGACGAACATTCCTAATTCATTGCGATGACCTTTCGCGCGATAAATGTCACAACCGTTGCGTCAAAAACGACGCTTCCCTCCGTTCCCTTCGCGCCAACCAACCGCACCAAGCTCCGTCGGTAACGAAAAAACTCTAATTAATAATTCTCCGTGTCGGTGACGATTTTCGGTCGAATAAAAATCGTATGAATCGATTTTCGGTCGAAAAAAAAAATCACGAGATAAAGCTTAACGTAAAGGAATGTTCGATGGACGAAAAAAAAAAAAAAAAAAAAAAAAAAAAAAAAAAAAAAAAAAATTTCGAGGAATATTTTTTAAAAATCCGACGAAACCTTTTTCAATCGAATTTCGTGCGAATCGTCGGTTCGTCCCGAAATCGCTTTTGTTTCACGACATCGTCGGCGGATTTATGGAGTGCATTTCTGGCGACCCTTTCGTCCCGAAATTTCTCGTCCCGCAATTTCTCGTCCCGAAATTTCTCGTCCCGCAATTTCGCGTTCCGCGACGCGCCCTCGAGACTCGAGGCGGCCACGCGCCATCTCCGAATCGGTCCTCGTCTTCGGCACACGGAGACGAATCGCTTTGGAAACGCTTGCACCGGCGTGCGTTCGTTCGCTTGGCAGCCCGTCCGCACAAGTCGGACTTCTCGACGCGGCGGGAGAGCCGGAGCGAGCGAGACGAGCTTGTCGAAGGAGCGCTCGCGTAACACCGGACTCGTCTGTAATCGGCACGTGCGTGAAATCTACCTTGCTGATTATGCTACATGCGAACGCTACAGCGGAATAATAATGTCCGGTGAGTGAACGTTCGCGTGTTTTTATTTTATATATATATATATATATATATATATATATATATATATATATAATAAATAATATAATATATAATTAAATAATGATATATATAATATTAATTAAATTATATTGTATTATATAAATTATATTAAATTATAATATAATATGAAAAAATAATATAAAAAAATATATATATATATACATTTTTTTTTTTTTTTTTTTTTCCTTGGAACCAAGCTCAAAAGTTTCGTTTGGATGTCAAAGTAGGCCTCTGAAAATATGAGCCTTCAATATTGATATTAAGTATGTGCGCATCTCATTTTTCGATTTCCTTTGAGAATAAGACAGAAAGTTTTTTGTTTTTTTGTTTTTTTGTTTTTTTTTTGTTTTCGTTCCGATTTTTGTAACTGATGAACCATAGATTGCGCTGCAATTTCGATGAACTATTTTCGTAGAGAATTCAGCGCTCTACAAAAATGTTCTGATATCATTTTTCGATTAATCGACTCATTCAAAAGTTATTCGAGGTCAAAGTTCAATTCATCATCAAAATCTAAACGAAACTTTTGATTTTGTTCCCGAGAAAAAAAAAAAAAATTATCGTGATAATCTCCGCGCAATTTATGACCATTATCCGAAATATTTTGTGACTATTTAACGAGACGTAACTCCATCTCCGCCAAAAAATTTTTTCCCTCGGCCTGTAAAAAAAAGTTTCAAAAATTTTCAAAAATTTCCAAAAATTCTCCCAATCAATTAAATCTCAGAGATTCCGAGTCGGATTTCATTGGTGATAATCTCCGCGCAATAATGTACACCGATAAGAGGAACTCCAAAAAAAATTCTCGTCTCTTTATGTGGAATTGTCCTGGCTGACCCGGACGCGGCTAATTCTCGCTCCGGACCGAGTTGCAGCGCGGTATTGTTTCGGTAGCGACGACCTCTCGACAATAGGACGATATCCTGTTTCGAGGGAGTCTCTGGGGTTGAATAGTGCATGCGGAGGAACCACCGCGAGCGATGAAACGGGCGAGCAAGCTCGCACGTCGAGGAGAATCTTCCGCATCGTCCTTTCGGACGACGACGCGAACGGGAACGAAATCTCTTCCGCTGTCGGAGCCGATGTTTGCTTGGAAATAATTCACGATACGCGCCGAGCGAATCGCGTATCGCGTCGGATCCTCGACTCGATTTTCACTGCAACAGTCCTCTCGAGCGCAAAAGTCCAACAAACTATTTCCTGCAAGACCGCACTGAATATTTTCAGCTGTTTCTCCATCGTCGCCGGTCGACAGAAATTTTTTTTTTTTCAACTCGCTCAACAATCGTAGATTAATTTTTTTTTTTTTTTTTTTTTTTTTTTTTTTTTTTTTTTTTCATTTAAAAATACATAAATAAAAGTACATTTCTAACGTGGTCGTGTCAGACGCTTTAACAGGAAAATTAAGGAATAAAAAAATATTTCTTATCCGAGTGACAATATTAAAATGCGAATATTCGTAAAATGGGGTTTTAATTATTCTCATTTAATCTAATTTAATTCTTCGTTCACAGTTTTATCGAAGATTTTTGGTAATGTCATAGCACATTTTTTCTCAAGCGGTCCATTATGCCCCGGATGTTACGGTGCAGCTAAAAGTATCTTCGAAACATCACCGATATCGTTCTTAAAAAAAAAAAAAAAATTTTAAATAAAAAAAATTCGAAATTTTTGTTGCTTCCAGTGAAAATATGAAAATGCGAATATTCGAAAAATGGGGTTTTAATTATTCTCATTTAATCTAATTTAATTCTCCGTTCACAGTTGTACCGAAGATTTTTGGTAATGTCATAGCACATTTTTTCTCAAGCGGTCCATTATGCCCCGGATGTTACGGTGCAGCTAAAAGTATCTTCGAAACATCACCGATATCTCTCTTAAAAAAAAAAATAAAAAAAAATAAAAAAATAAAAATTAAAAATAAAAATTAAAAAAAAAAAACCAATGTTCACCAAATTTTTCAGGCGGTCCGTCATGCCCCCTCGCCATGTACACCGAGTTCCGGTGAATCTCGTCTCGTTTCTACGCCCCACGAGTAACGCAACAA
This sequence comes from Listrodromus nycthemerus, assembly GCA_963978505.1. Lineage (NCBI taxonomy): Eukaryota > Metazoa > Arthropoda > Insecta > Hymenoptera > Ichneumonidae > Listrodromus > Listrodromus nycthemerus. The sequence continues at coordinate 16,904,120 of OZ021684.1, forward strand.
TTATTTCGTATTTATCCATAATCGCAATGTTAAACTCACGCGTAAACTCAACGTACATTATGCACCGCCATCGACGATCTCGTCTGGTATTGCGACACGTGCATTTTTCATTCGAGCAACCCGTTCGTCGGGTCTCCCGGCAGCGAATCAACCGCGAATCAACCTGCAAGGGCTACTCACCTGCGTACAAGGCGTCGGAATATTAATATCGTCTTTTATCTCTCTCACCCTCTCCTTGCAAACTCACACACACACACACACACACACACACACACACACACACACACAGAGAGAGAGACGATTTCTTTCTCTTTCTCCGGCTGTCTGAAACTCCAAGTGGACACACGGATAAAAATAATCCGGTGGCTCTCGATGGAAAGAGCAACTGGAAATGGACTCGAGAAGAGCGTCGCGAAAGTCAACTCGACGTTGCCGCGGTGAAAATTGAAAGAGGCGTGGGAATTAATGGGACGTGAATTTTTTTGTTTTGTTTTTCGGCCAAAAAATTTCCACGAAATTTTTAAAATTTTGTGGAAAATTTTTTTAAAAATATTAAAATTTACGAATCGCGGATAAAATTAATCGAAAGACCGCAATTAGATTGGTCGAAAAATTGTGGAATGAACTGAGCAGTGGAATCGACTCGTCGTTAATTGTGCGACGATCGCGTCGCGGTCGTCGAAATCGTCTTCGACGAGGCGAAAATACGATCGGGAAATCGTCCGATCAGCCTGGGAGCGTTCGATCGCCGTTCACGCTCCGAGGTGAACGTCGTTCCCCCCGAGAGAAATGTCTTCGCGGCTCGCGACATTCCCCTCGACGGCAATGAACATTCGCATATTTTCCGCCGCGGAAACATTCGGAGACGAAATTCGAATAAAAATCGTCACCGGAGACGAAATTCAAATAAAAATCGGCCGACCGCAACCTCCGACTTTGACGACTGGCCTAACACACACACACACACACACACGCACACACGCACACACGCGCACACACACACACACACACAGAGAGAGAGAGAGAGACCCAATGAATTTTTTAGAACACGGTTCTTCACCTTGGGAAGCGAGAGATGAAGGGAAAAAAAAAAAAAAAATAAGTTTCTTCAGTGAAAGAGCGGAGAAAGCGAGGAGCGGACGATGAGACGGGGATGATGAGGAAGAAGCGCATCGGAGCAAGGGTTCGGAGTCCGAACGGAGACGCTGCTCATTCGTTATTCATTGGATCGGAGCGGCACGGAGCCCGGCAACAAGCCGAGACGGAACCGATCTCGTGTCTGTGTCTCGTGTTTTTTTTTTTTTTTTTTTTTTCTTCTTATAGAAAAAAAAAAAAATAAAAAAAAAAAAAATAAAAAATAAATAAAAACCAACGCGAGGTTGATCCGCGAGGTTGAGTAATTTCGAGGGACACGTGGTCGTTGCACGTGGGTCAAAGTTCATTGATCCGCGTGAACGTTGCAATCCGGACCGGCCGAAGTTTCTCGGGAAATTTTGGATTTTTTTTTTTTTTTTTTTTTTATATAGAAAAAAATAAAATAAAAAAATAAAAAATAAAAAATAAATAAAAACCAACGCGAGGTTGATCCGCGAGGTTGAGTAATTTCGAGGGACACGGTCGTTGCACGTGGGTCAAAGTTCATTGATTCGCGTGAACGTTGCAATCCGGACCGGCCGAAGTTTCTCGGGAAATTTTGGATTTTTTTTTTTTTTTTTTTTTTTTTTTTTCGAGTATTTTGTATCGTTCGAGGCGAGAGATCGCTCGGGCATTTTTGGACGATCGTTCGCGACACAAGTCGGATTTTAATTAATTATATGGTCGGGCAAAATGGCGAGATTTTGACTGATACGGCCGGGATTTAATTAATGAATTTTTGGTAACAGAAGCGATGTTGTTTGAGACACGATTCGGGTATCGTGAGTGACTTTTTTGCGATTCCACCGTCAATATTTTTTGGCGATGTTGGATTTTGTGCGGGACGTGATTCGGATGTTGCTACAATTTTGTAGGAATTTTAGAGGAATTTAGTGGGAATTTAGTGGGAATTTAGTGGGAATTTAGTGGGAATTTAGTGGGAATTTAGTGGGAATTTAGTGGGAATTTTGTGGGAATTTTGTAGGAATTTTGTGGGAATTTTGTGGGAATTTTGTGGGAATTTTGTAGGAATTTTGTAGGAATTTTGTAGGAATTTTGTAGGAATTTTGTAGGAATTTTGTATGAATTATTGGAACGCCTCCGTGATATTTTTCATCGAGTTTTAATCGAATTTTATGGGAATTTTGTAGGAATTTTGTAGGAATTTTGTAGGAATTTTCTATGAATTATTGCAACGCCTCCGTGATATTTTCATCGAGTTTTAATCGAATTTTATTATTTATTAAGCGAGAATCGACTGATCAACTAATTTTTTCTTTGTCTTTCGGAGTTTCCAAAACACGACAAATATCTTTTAATATCTCAACCATTAACGAAACTTGCCGAGACGACTCGAGCATCAATATTTATAGCGCGGCTCGGTACCGAAGCAAAAAAATTTTTTAAAAAACAATAATAATAATAATAATAATAATAATAATAATAATAATAATTCTGCACTGGAAAAAAAAAAAAATGAGAAAAATGAAGAATCGAAACTTCCGGAACTTCTGTTTTTCTATTTAAAAAAAAAAACAAAAAAAAAATCAGCGAAATTATTCGGATTTAATCGGTATCGTGCGAAATAAAAAAAAAAAAAAAAAAAATAAACAAAAAATAAATAAATAAATAAGAGTCCCGCTTCACCGTTATCGTATACTTTGATGAATATACGATTGACCGTTGATCGTTTCTTCTTCCGTGGCCGAAATTAATAGCACGGAAAAATCGTTGTAGCGCGGCGAACGAGCGACGATTAAATAAAGAGCGGTGCACGTTGGCTAATTCGATTATTCACGCAGTCCGCGATAGCGCAACGTTCTATCCCCGTCCAACCGCCGTCTATAATACGTATCCTCTTGCATACTTTCCAAACGCTTATGGAAATTAGTAGCACGCGAAAATCGCTGTACCGTGGAGCTGCGAACCACGCGACCACGTTGGCGCAGAGTTGTCCGAGAGTTCGAACCGTTCAAATTTTTCCCAAAATTTTCATTCTCATCATTAAAAAAAAAAAAAAAAAAAAAAAAAAAAAAAAAAAAAAAAAGTTCAATATCGAAGCAACTTGGATGAACAACCGCGAACATTTAAACATCAAAATTTAATATACTGTAAAATATGAATTTTGCACGAGTCTTGCGTAGAGTTTTCCGAGAGTCGGAACCGTTCAAATTTTTCCCAAAATTTTCATTCTCATCATTAAAAAAAAAAAAAAAAAAAAAAAAAAAAAAAAAAAAAGTTCAATATCGAAGCAACTTGGATGAACAGCCGCGGACATTTGAACATCAAAATTTTAATATACTGTAGAATATGAATTTTGCACGAGTCTTGCGTAGAGTTTTCCGAGAGTCGGAACCGTTCAAATTTTTCCCAAAATTTTCATTCTCATCGTTAAAAAAAAAAAAATGAAAAAAAAAAGTTCAATATCGAAGCAACTTGGATGAACAACCGCGCGAACATTTAAACATCAAAATTTAATATACTGTAAAATATGAATTTTGCACGAGTCTCGCGTAGAATTTTCCGAGAGTTCGAACCGTTTAAATTTTTCCCAAAATTTTCATTCTCATCATTGAAAAAAAAAAAAAAAACAAAAAAAAAAAAGTGACCGCGCGCGCGCGCGGAGTCGCGAGCTCTTCCGCGCCGCTTCCGGTATCCGATTTCCGGCGTCGAGTAGCCTCGAATTATGCAACGTTCTCTCACACAATTTTATTTTGTTATTTTTATTTTTTGGCTCGACGCGTGTTGCGAATAAAATTATTGAAAAAAAAAAAAAAAAAAAAAAAAAAAAAAAAAAAAAAAAGGCGCGCGAAGGAGTCACGAGCGCACTCTCGGTCCGATATTCACTTTTGCGTTATGCTCTTTCCCACCCTCGTTTCCGTTAGTCCGGCTACTCTCGTCTCGTTCCGCGTTTCCCGTCCATGAATAATAAATAACGTTTCGTATTCCATTCCGAAGCTCTCCGCGCTGCGGACCGTTTTCAACGCGGCGCGTATCTTTCCCTTTTTACGAGAAACGGGTCCGCATCCACCCACCGCGCATTCCGCGGACCGAGCGAGAGTGCTCCCCGCGAGCGATAACGTACCTCGGATATTATATCGGAAAAAGTCATGGAGCGAGCACCGTGCAAATGGAATTCATTGAAAATGGATACGAGAGATTTCCTCCACGCCTTATACTCTGTGCATCCATTTTTATATTTATATATATATATATATTTACATATATATATATATTTACATATATATATATATTTACATATATATATATATATATATATAATATACATTTATATATATATATATATAATATACATTTATATATATTAGGGTGAGTAAAAAAATGGTTTCTTTTTTTTATTACAAGCGCCACGGAAAAATGGATGGCTGGAGACCTTAAAAAAATTCTCACCAAGCAAGAACTTTTAATTTTAATTTTTTTTTTCGGCGGGGAAATAGAAAAAATGCATACCTCGTGATTTGTCGATTGAACGGTAAAATTGTTTCGAGAGCAACACTTAATTCCACAGAACAATTCCCCGCGAACGCTGAATTCGGATGCTGAATTCGGACGCGCAAATTTCAGCGTCCGCGTATTCGCTCCCTTCCGAACAGCCGCGACGAAGAGTCACGTGACGCGCGTCACCGGTCCAGCGTTCCTCATTTCCAATGCCGCGAAAGTCGAACGAATTCTTCGGAACCAAACGACCTCAACCCACGACCCAAACACTTAATTCCACAGAACAATTCCCCGCGGACGCTGAATTCGGACGCTGAATTCGGACGCGCAAACTTCCGAACAACCGCGACGAAGAGTCACGTGACGCGCGCGTCACCGGTCCAGCGTTCCTCATTTCCAATGCCGCGAAAGTCGAACGAATTCTTCGGAACCAAACGACCTCAACCCACGACCCAAACACTTAATTCCACAGAACAATTCCCCGCGGACGCTGAATTCGGACGCTGAATTCGGACGCGCAAACTTCCGAACAGCCGCGACGAAGAGTCACGTGACGCGCGTCACCGGTCCAGCGTTCCTCATTTCCAATGCCGCGAAAGTCGAACGAATTCTTCGGAACCAAACGACCTCAACCCACGACCCAAACACTTAATTCCACAGAACAATTCCCCGCGGACGCTGAATTCGGACGCTGAATTCGGACGCGCAAACTTCCGAACAACCGCGACGAAGAGTCACGTGACGCGCGTCACCGATCCAGCGTTCCTCATTTCCAATGCCGCGAAAGTCGAACGAATTCTTCGGAACCAAACGACCTCAACCCACGACCCAAACACTTAATTCCACAGAACAATTCCCCGCGGACGCTGAATTCGGACGCTGAATTCGGACGCGCAAACTTCCGAACAACCGCGACGAAGAGTCACGTGACGCGCGTCACCGATCCAGCGTTCCTCATTTCCAATGCCGCGAAAGTCGAACGAATTCTTCGGAACCAAACGACCTCAACCCACGACCCAAACACTTAATTCCACAGGATAATTCCCCGCGGACGCTGAATTCGGACGCTGAATTCGGACGCGCAAACTTCCGAACAACCGCGACGAAAAGTCACGTGACGCGCGTCACCGGTCCAGCGTTCCTCATTTCCAATGCCGCGAAAGTCGAACGAATTCTTCCGAACCAAACGACCTCAACCCACGACCCAAACACTTAATTCCACAGGATAATTCCCCGCGGACGCTGAATTCGGACGCTGAATTCGGACGCGCAAACTTCAGCGTCCGCGTATTCGCTCCCTTCCGAACAGCCGCGACGAAGAGTCACGTGACGCGCGTTACCGGTCCAGTGTTTGTCATTTCCAATGCCGCAAAACAGCGTGTGCCGAGCGAGAGAGAAAGCCGTCGAATCCGTCCGATTTCATCGGCGCTCTCGTCGTCATTGTCCGTCGATGCGGAATATCGAAACGCGGCTTGGTCGCTCGGGGTGAAAGGTCGCGCGGCAATCACCGTGGATTCGGTAGTTAACCGGCGGGTGACACGTGGTCGGGTGCACAGAGTTGGATGTTCGATCGCCCGGAATCGCGCGTATTCCCGTGGGACGACGAGGCCGTCAACGCAAATTTGCATTTCCGCCGCTCCCGCGTTCGAGCATTATCGCGACACCGAGTCGCGGCTTCGACGCCCGCGAAACTTCGAGAATCTCCGTCGTTGCCGATCGCGAATTCGCGCTCGGAAACAACCCTCGCGATCCGTGACACGCGGCTTCGCGTGTACATTTTACGTTTACATTTTTCTCGTTTACGCGTTAACACGGAAATTCCGCGATTCTCCGGCTCGACGCGCGCTTCGCTCGTCCGATAAATTTTGGTTTGTTCAAGAACGAACGGTCCGGGGAACGAAGCGGATCGCGGATCGCGAGTCAGAAATCTTTTTACGGTCGACGCGACCGTAGCAGAATCGACGAGGAAATACGACGGAAATATTTGCGGGAACGCGAATGGGAGGGAAAAAAAAAATGGCGGGACTCTCTCGCGGTCTTGCGGCGAAGATGGCTTTTTTTTTTTTTTTTTTTTTTTTTTTTTTTTCCCAGAGTGCACGAAGGAAACAAAAATATTAAAAATATAAAAATATTTTATATATGAAAATAATAATAATAATAAAATAAATTTATATTATATATGAAAATAATCGTCGGAAATAATGTGTCGGAAAAAAAAAAATTAAAAAAAAAAAATACCGCGGTAAAATCTCTCGGAAAAAAACACCCTGGAAAAAAAACATTTTTTTTTTTTAATTAAAAAAAAAAACCAGTTGAACGATGGTGATCGGACGAGCGAAAAAAAAAATACCCCGGGAAAATCTCTCGGAAAGAAACACTCTGAAAAAAAAAAAAAAAAAAAAAAAAAAAACCGCTTCTCGAAAATGTATTATTATTATTATTATTATTATTATTATTATTATTATTATTATTATTTCTCATTCGATAATGTGAACGAGCGGATAAGTCGAGGAGATGCGTGCAGGAGTTGCGCTTTGCGCTCGCAATTTCGGGCGTGTCTCGCGGATCGCGCGCGGTTTGCTCGCTTCGGCCGCGTGGCGTGGACACCGTGAACGTGTCAAATCTTCGGACGTCGGGCCAGTTCTGGAGCTGACGTTAATTCCTCGCCAACCGCACGGAAATCTCGCAGCGAACCCGAGCTTACGCAAATGCCGCTGCTCCTGTCTGTTGATCGTACACACACACACACACACACACACACACACACACACACACACACACACACACACACACACACACACACATGTACAATTATAAACGTCCTCTCGGCAAGTCTCCGTTTGGCGAGCGAATTGCACACAAGTGATGGAACATCAACCATGTTTCCTCTGACGAGCTTACGTACGATTTCACTGCGATTGTTTGCTCGGATTTCTACAGGTTTTGCATCAATGTATATGCATAAGCCTCCCGACGAGTCATACGCGACCCGGAATCCACCTTGATCCGCACAATTATTTCATTGACAATCGTCTTTCGCGAGAAATTATTTGTTTGTTCGAAAATAATTGGTAATATTGATTTCTACGAATTTCCGATGAAATAATTTTTCTGAGTTTCTATAAATAATTTCTATGAGTTTCTATAAATTTCTATAAATTATTTCTATAAATAATGTCTATAAATAATTTCTATAAATTTCTACAAATTTCTATGAATTTCTATTAATTTCTATAAATTTTTATAAATTTCTATAAATTTTTATAAATCTCTACAAATTTCTATAAATTTTTATAAATTTCTACAAATTTCTATACATTTTTATAAATCTCTACAAATTTCTATAAATTTCTATAAATTTCTACAAATTTCTATAAATTTTTATAAATTTCTACAAATTTCTATAAATTTCTATAAATAATTTCTATTAATGTCTAATAAAACAATTGATTGTCAATAATATAATTATTAACGATAGAATCGATAAAAGAATTATTTCGTTTAAAATAAATTTCATGCAACCGACCACATCCGATTGTTCCAATTTCCTTATCGCGAGATAAGGAAATTGGAATTGGTTTTCTCCAATATTTTGCTTATTTTTTTTTCTGCTTGTCCATTTGACCGTGCTTCGCACACATTATTTTCGTGTTAATGAGTTTGGAATAATTTCGCACGTCGAAAAAGACCGATTGGAAAACATTTCCGGGTCAGCCAGACTCGTCACTCTCGGGACTCTGTATGATTAAGCGATTGACTTTATCAGTTGATTACGTCACGGGAGTTACGTGCTACTGTTTGTTATCGTTTGCGCAATATTTGAAACGCTCATTTTAGCCCTTGAATAACGAGTGACGGAAAATTTTTGTCGACCATCTTTTTGGCCGACGAGTTTGGTTTTTTCAAAGACTTTGTTATTTCGGGGAATTAAATGTTTAAAAAAATTTAATATGATTAAGAATTTGATATTTAGAAGAATTAGATGTTTCAAAGAATTGAATATTTTGAAGAATTTAATATGATTGAGAATTCGATATTTCGAAGAATTAAATGTTTCAATGATTTTAACATGATTAAGAATTTGATATTTTGAAGAATTAAATATTTAAAAAAATTTAATATGATTAAGAATTTGATATTCTGAAGAATTAAATATTCAAAAAAATTTAATATGATTAAGAATTTGATAGTTTGAAGAATTAAAATATTTTAAAGAATTTAATATGATTAAAGAATTTAATGTGATTGAGAATTTGATATTTTGAAGAATTAAAATATTTTAAAGAATTTAATGTGATTAAAGAATTTAATGTGATTGAGAATTTGATATTTTGAAGAATTAAATATTTCAAAGAATTTCATATTTCAAAGAACATATGAAACGTCCAGTCGACCATCGTCTTTGCTCGAATAATGTTCATCACACAAGATACCAGATGGCCCATTGCCCATTATCCGAAGCTTCGGCTGACCAAAAAATCGTACTTTTCCGAGTGACACGAATTTTCATAGAAAAAATTTATTAAAAAATTCTCTGAAAATTAAAAATCTCGCAAAGCTCCGAGAAAAACCGTCCCGGACCATTGTGCGATTATTCCCCGATGAACGGCAGATGAGACAACGTAAGAAAAATATAAAGTCTCGTTTGTCGATGAGTCTCCGTGGAATAATGGAGTGCGAACTTTTGTCCGGGTTGCTTCGTATAGCTCATTCTATTGTACCAGCGACAAGGCGAACCACGGAGCTAACGGATGGATAATTCTCAAAGATCAAGTACCGCTCCGTGGAGTGTTTGGTATGCGACTCTTACCCACCCAGCGAGGCTCCTCGGTTATACATCAACGTGTCTCTTCGCGTCTACTGTCCTGGCAAATCCCCGAGCGTGCAGAAGCAAATGATATATACGCGAGTCTACCTTTCCGTCAGCACCTTTCGACCAGCGGAAGCTTCGTTCGCAGAGACGATACACCCAGGCGTCTCTCATTTTTCACTGCTCCATCCGCTTCGCCTACCTCGACTTCGTCTCGCGTCCGCTTCGCGTCGACACTTTTTATTTTATTTATTTTATTTGTTTTATTTATTTTATTTATTTTATTTGTCTTATTTGTTTTATTTATTTTATTTATTTTATTTATTTTATTTATTTTATTTATTTTATTTATTTTATTTATTTTATTTATTTTATTTATTTTATTTATTTTATTTATTTTATTTGTTTTATTTGTTTTATTTATTTTATTTATTTTATTTATTTTATTTATTTTATTTATTTCATTTATTTCATTTATTTCATTTATTTCATTTATTTCATTTATTTCATTTATTTCATTTATTTCATTTATTTCATTTATTTCATTTATTTCATTTATTTCATTTATTTCATTTATTTCATTTATTTCATTTATTTCATTTATTTCATTTATTTCATTTATTTCATTTATTTCATTTATTTCATTTATTTCATTTATTTCATTTATTTCATTTATTTCATTTATTTCATTTATTTCATTTATTTCATTTATTTCATTTATTTCATTTATTTCATTTATTTCATTTATTTCATTTATTTCATTTATTCTGTTTATTCTGTTTATTCTGTTTATTTTATTTATTTTATTTATTTTATTTATTTTATTTATTTTATTTATTTTATTTATTTTATTTATTTTATTTATTTTATTTATTTTATTTATTTTATTTATTTTATTTATTTTATTTATTTTATTTATTTTATTTATTTTATTTATTTTATTTATTTTATTTATTTTATTTATTTTATTTATTTTATTTATTTTATTTATTTTATTTATTTTATTTATTTTATTTATTTTATTTATTTTATTTATTTTATTTATTTTATTTATTTTATTTATTTTATTTATTTTATTTATTTTATTTATTTTATTTATTTTATTTATTTTATTTATTTTATTTATTTTATTTATTTTATTTATTTTATTTATTTTATTTATTTCATTTATTTTATTTATTTTATTTATTCTATTTATCTTATTTATTTTATTTATTTTATTTATTTTATTTATTTTATTTATTCTATTTATTTTATTTATTCTATTTATTCTATTTTTCTATCCATCCCTTCTCTCGGTACATCTTCCGGTCTGCCTCATCGAAAATCTATGGACCCAGTGTGTATGGAAAACTTTGCTTGTACACACGACGCCAGATAAAAATATAAATATATATCGCGTCGTGCAAGCTCCGAGAGGGCTTGTCCCGATATAGAAAACGCAAGACGAGACCCACGCCGAAAGCTATTCCATGCATTTTAAAAAGCACCTCGAGCTGCCGCACGAATTACCCTCTGGCCAACCGTACATTGCACGCATTGAAACGCCGCTTTTTCCGATATGACCGAATTGCCACGTGGCCAAAATATTGCACTTTCGGGGCGAAGAAAATTTCGCCGCGGAACGCGAGTCCGAGAATTGTCGATGACCGTAGAATTAATTTTTTCGTCCATCACTGATCGTCGATTATTTCGTGATTTTTAGGAAGAACAGCACCGTGCTAGAGAGATTTCATCTGGGAATATCGAGGATCGAGCTATATCCGAAGGAGTCGAAATACGTCGATCGATTGCTCCATTACATGGCAACGAAGCCCATTCTTCATGTCGGTGAGTTACTTTTTTTTTTGTAATTTTTTTATTTTTTTATTATTTTTTTATTATTTTTTTTTTATTTTTTTTTAACGACTCAATTAATTTTCACCGAGAGAGCGACGCTGGCCATTCCCGAATTAATTCAATCGATTACTCGCGTCAAACTTTACCGCCAGAATATTTTACGCCGCCCGACAGTTTTCGTCGATAAAAATATAATATTCCACCTTTCGTTAAATGATTTTTCTTTAACCGAGAATTAAATGAGTACGGAAATAAATTCGGCGAGATTCGCGAGCCGTCGATTAAAAGTGGATACGGTGATCGAACGATGAGTCAACGAGATTTTCTTTTTCCGCCGATAGTATCGTGCGAATTGCCGATACTCGCCGAAAAAGCAACGAAGAATTTCACCGTGACGACAACGAAACATCGCGGAAAATTATTTTGCCTATTTTTCCGATAACAGTTTCAAAATGTTTGTGAAAAAAAAAAAAAAAAAAAAAAAAATACCCGACAGCTTAACGCTTTGTATTTTTTCACCGGGAGCAAGAATCCGATATTTTTCGTCACGAGTCAAACGGCACATCCGAAAATCGACTGTTTTTTTTTTTTTTTTTTTTTTTTTTTTATTTCGGTCTCGAGGAATATTTTTTATCGCGCGGATTCGATGGGGCAATTTTTTTTTTTTTCCCCTCGAGGGAATTATCGTGGCCACGGGTTAACGAAATTACAGAACAGCATGCGAGTATTGCGACATCGTACGTGAAGTACGGCGAGAGATGAAAGGGACGCGATGGACCCTCCGCACTCGGTAATAGCTAAACAGTTGTGCGATAACTCGTTCGGCGAACGAGCAACTCTCGAATCGGGTCAAACGAGCAACTTCGTAAATTGCACCGATTAAATCGAATTAAGGAATCACGAGTTGCAATGCGAGCCATTGGAACCGCGAGGTTTCCCTCGTGCTCCAAAAAATTTGCATGCGACGAAGGATGGAATTATCGTTTCTAATTATTTTTATTTTATTGCAGTTCAGAAGGAGGGTGGAACGCAGCTGAAACTCGTCATCGACTATCCGAACGACGTGCAGGCTCTCTTCAAACCCATGAGGTGAGCCAACGGACACGATTAATCTCGTGGACACTTTGTGAGAGTTCGAGCTCACCCAAGTTCCGGCAACATTGAGAAAAAAGAATTTATTTCGTGCGAGACCTTCTCGCAGGAAATAAATCTTCGAAAAATGAACCACACGGAAAGGCGCCAGAGAAATTAATTTTGCACGATAATTCGACGAGTCACCCGGCAACAAAAATTTCTCCTCCCATAAGAAGCACTTGTTCATCATTTTCAATACCTACGCAATTTTTACGGAAATTTGGGTATTTTTTTTTTTGTCAATTGTGTGTTAAATTAGTCGAACAGTTCGAATTTCCACATAGCTCAAACTATACTCCGTATATTTAAATATACATTTATGAAATCCCCCATTGAAATAGTAATAACGAAAATAATAATATTCCGACGGAAAATTTTTTCCAAGCCTTTGTACAGTCAACGTTTAAAAAAAATTCCGAACAAGTGGAGTCGATCAACGAGTAAATTCGGTACGTAGAATTGTCAGCTCGACAGGATTACCACTGCGACTGTGTGCATGATGCGAGGTTTAATCGACTCATAGTGCAGGTCAGACCGGACGATAATTGCGTATGAACCGGGCGTGGCCTGTGAGAGAACCATCAGCAGCAAGCTCGATACTAATGTATTTTATATATATATATATATATTTCTTCTCCCACATTTTTTTTAAAATTTATCCGTCATTCGTGTCTTTTTTATTAATTAATTTTTCTTTTTTTTCACGATGAAATTGACCGGCTTCACGTGGCACTGGCTGCGACGTTGCACCGGACAGACGTTGCATTAAACCAATCGTGCTTCACCACACGGACGAGGTAGCTTCGCTCTCTCAGGGCACGAGGCACTCCGGACACTCCACTTATGTAATTGTGCACTGGTAATCTCATCACGCGCTCGTGGGTCGAGACGGAAGAGGAGAGACAAGCCGGTGGAATCCCCGCTTCTATATCGAATCAGCGATCGTCGAATCCAACGTGAAATATACGTTGCTCTCGTGGAGGGAGATTCAACGACTGCGAATAATTTAGCATCGAAGTCGATAATCTTGGAAGAACCATAAAGTTGCGAAATTTTATTTCTACCGGCAGGAAGGTCTGCTCGGATTTCCGTTAATAATTCGTCGACCGAGATTTCGGAGCAATCGAAGTACCATTGTCGGTAATAAAAATTGTGATCCACCCTCTTCGCGGGCCGATAAGAAATTAATGTCGCGTCAAATTTCCATGGAAATTTTTCTGTATCTCGGTGTTTCATTTGATATTTGATTTTTTGTTTTTATCGTCAAATATTTGCCGTAGACTTTTGGTTTCTCTTTCGCTGTTTCTCTCTCCAAAACATATTTCACGTGGCTAAAAAATGTTTCACTGTTCTTGAAAAATTATCCACAACTAATCCAGAGGAGAAAAAAATTATTTCCGTAAAAATTCCAAAAATGTTCGGTTCATTCGACAAATTACAATCGAATTTTTTGTTTTACCAAAAAATATTTACGTCACGAATACGTCGCAATCATTTTTTTGTTTTCATGCTGTTTCTTCAAAGTTTCACTGTGAACCGAGAATTGATCGTACAAAATCGCCGATTTATTTGGTCTGTAACCGATGCGACTAGCATTAGCGGGTTTTTTTTTTTTGTTTTTTTTTTTTTTGGAGCGTCGCAAAGTCGACCGTCAGGTTGTCCCGAACCGTGAAAGACTCGCATCGTACTCGAAACTTTCGTGCAAATATTCTCAAAGTAAATACACAAGTGGTCTCGACGCCCGCGAGAACGAACTTAAAACTCGGGTAATAAATTAAGCGAACGGTATGTGGAAAGTTTGATACGACGAAGATACAAAAAGCCGCGACGGAAATTAATTAATTAATTTTTTCACAATACGTGAAAAAGAAAAAAAAGAAGTAAATTCACAAAACACGATTGAATTTCCAAACGGAACATTGTCACCGAGAGAAAAAAAAACCGACCGAACTGACCGACGAGTGATTTGTTGAAAGATCAATGTTTCCTTCATTTTTAAAAAATGAATTTCTCTCGAGCGACTGTGCGGGAAAATTAAAATGTCTTGGCGGGCGCGCCGCGTCGAGGAAAAACTTTGGGAGCCGCGCGGTGGTTAACTTAATCTATGTGCGGAACGAAACGGTAGACGCACCGGGTTCTCGTCGGTTATAAAACTTTTCCGCCCGAACGAACGACCTTTTTCGCTGCGAATCGTCCCAAAGTTCGCTCCGAAGACCCGAGGGACATTGTCTTCCCCGTTGTCTCGCAGTTTTTTTATTATCAGTCGACGATAACAACCCCGGAGTCCACCCGGAGTGCAAGCCGTGCCTCGATCGTCCGTGCGAGCTCGTCCCGAATTTTTTTCATTTTTTTTTTTTCTTCATTTTCACCCAGCGCATTAAAATTCATTAACCCGAGATTTTTCATCAGCCAAAGACGAGGGAAAAGCCAAAAAAATGTTGAGGATGTTCAATCTCGAGGACTGAGAAAATTCGAAGGTGCAACATGAAATTGTCCTCGGGTAATCGTCGCGATTCGCGCTCCGACAGTCACACGAGCTTAGGGAGCTTTCGCGCCCGTTGCAGCTGCGAAGTCTCCGCGCGATTGTCCTTTCCACGAGGACCAAAGCCCTTTATTATACATACAGAGAAACGGAGACACTCGTCCGCCGTTAACTTTTAATCGGATGTAAATCGGGCGCTAATTACGCCGCGGTGACGTATTATTAATTAACCGGAGTTACTTCGCGAGCGTGTGCGAAAGTTCCCTCGCTCGGGCTATTTCCAAATTTCCCAAGAACTCGAGGAAGCTCTTAGGAGAGAGAGAGAGGAAAAAAAAATTAAAAAAAAAAAAAAAAAAACGGAAAAATAAAGGAACAGTTTCTCGGAGGAAACTTTGGTATTTTCGGTGAAGATATGCGCGAATGTGCGAGGGAGAGTCGAGCTTTTGCTCGTCATGGTTTATTACCTCCGGTTTGGGACGTGTGCATTTTTTTTTTTTTTTTTTTTTTTTTTTTTTTTTTTTTTTTTCACAACGACATGGTTTTGGAGCAGAGTCGAGGCTTCCGCTGGCTGCTCTGTACGGCAAGTGGGTATTACAGAGACGCCCACGTGTCACGTAATCCCAACGAGAGTGATGTACATCCCGGTCGATGTCGGACAGTTATTATTTTCCGTCGGATGTACCGCGGCACGCGCTGTGGATGTGCAACAGGGAGATGAAGCGATTCGACGACAAACGATGGAGAAAAATTATGGAGTGGACGCGTAGGACGCGATGAGGATATTGCCATTATTATCTGCGTTATGCTTAATAAATTGATCATTGGTGTATCGAGAATATAAAAGCAGCGGAAAAATTAAATTTAATAATATTGTCCGTTCGGATATTAATATTGGAATTAATTCCAGACAAGTTTTTTTTTTTTTTTTTTTTTTTTTTTTTTTTTTTTTTTTTTTTTTTTTTTTTTTTCAAAAGTTCGTACTTAGTACAGAGCGGAAATTCCGCTTACGACTATTGATTAATTGAAACTATAATGTATTTATCGATAGAGTTAACTTGGAGCCAATAATTCCGTTAATCGCTGCCGAGGTACTCATTGACATTTATTTTGAATATTAATCTCCCGATACAGACAAACTGGAAAACTTATTCGCATCTTTATTGAACAACTGCGTGTAACATTTTCTATTTTTTGTTACAGATTTCCGAGGGAGCAACAAACTCTGCCGAATCACTTTTACTTCACGGACTTTGAGCGACACACGGCCGAGATAGCTTCGTTTCATTTGGATCGTCTCCTCGGCTTTCGCAGAGCAATGCCAGTTGTGGGAAGAACGTTGAACATGTCGACGGAAATTTATCAGATAACCGACGCGGACTTGCTGAAGACATTTTTCGTCAGTCCCGTTGGAAACATGTGTTTCCACGGTCACTGCACTTATTATTGCGACACGAGCCACGCTATATGCGGCAATCCTGACACCCTCGAGGGTAGCTTTGCGGCTTTTTTACCCAGCAAGGAATTCGCTGGACGCAAGGTATGGCGTCATCCGTGGAGAAGAAGTTATCACAAGCGTAGGAAGGCGCAGTGGGAACACGGTGAGACATCAATTTAATTTTCCATTGAGACACAATTTTCTTCGATAAAAGAAGTCTCGAGAGTACACGCGAGACTACGAAGTCGATAGTGAAAGCTTTGATCAATTTCTTCACCGATGGGGGGTGTGAATTGTCAAACGAGAAGTTTCATAAAAAAACAGCTGTTGGGTCAGCTTTGAGATTTTTTTGTCGACCGTTTAAGACACGTTCCGTCAAAGATGTTGATTATACTTTTTATACCAACCGAACCGGTGCTGAGGTGAAAGAGTCAATGCAGTTTCTTATAAAAATATTGTCAGGGTTGGTCGGTGTTGTAAAAAAAAATTGCAGCTTTTATTTCGATTAGAAAAGATTTTATTTCTGAGTGTAACAAACAGTGGCTCGCTTCTCACCACTTCTACTCAACATACTCGCAAGCATGCGTTCAAAATATATGAAGAAAACGATGAATTTTTTTAATGTGACCAATCGATAAAAGTCTCTAAGCTATAATCGTTTTTTTTTACCCATTCAGATTCGGAATACTGTTCGCTGGTGAAAGACATTCCGCCATACGACGAGGGACGACGTCTCCTCGACCTAATGGACATGGCCGTTTTTGATTTTCTCACT
The DNA here is from genome assembly GCA_963978505.1 of Listrodromus nycthemerus. Lineage (NCBI taxonomy): Eukaryota > Metazoa > Arthropoda > Insecta > Hymenoptera > Ichneumonidae > Listrodromus > Listrodromus nycthemerus. Next base: position 16,921,188 of record OZ021684.1, read on the forward strand.
GGCAACATGGACAGGCATCATTACGAGACCTTCAAGATATTCGGTAACGACAGTTTCACCTTGCATCTCGATCACGGACGTGGCTTCGGCAAGCCTTTCCACGACGAGACCTCGATACTCGCCCCTCTTCTGCAATGTTGTATAATAAGACAGCGCACGCTCAGCGTCCTCCTAAAGTGAGTCACACGATCGTCCTATCAACATATTATTATTAATGATTTTATTAATAATTTAATTTGTAAAAATCCATGCGAGTTCCTTTGTGTCTACGTTGAAATGGTTATTTAAATGGCTCTGTACGTTCCAACAGATTTCACAACGGTCCGTTACGACTCAGCTCGGCGATGCGTCAAAGCTTGGCGGAGGATCCGGTAGCGCCTATCCTCTGGGAACCTCATCTGACTGCCCTGGACAGGCGGGTCGGTCTTATCCTCCAAGCCGTCCGTGATTGTCTGAATCGCAGTCTGCAGCTGGATCAAGCGAGCCAAGCTGAAATAAACAAGAATCTTTAGCAGCTTCCGAAGTAACGGAAAAAAAAAACAAAGAAGAAAAGAAGACAACATTTCCCTCGTGTATGCTCGAGGGAAAAACTACCATAAACGAAGTGATAAATGTATGCGAATAGATATTTTTTAAGTCTACACGTACGTGATAAATAAGGACGTTCAGATAAGAGACAACGCTCGAAAATCTCCCTGATGTTCCTGATGTAACTATGTAAATTATGTAAAAAAAAAAAAAGACAACGCAAACAGACAAACATACACTCGCGCAACGACACACGGATTACATCCTTAAATCTACAAGGCTTAGCCGATTTTTGTATTAATTTTAAGCGTATCGTTGGTTGGAGTGAGCGACGACTCAAACGTCGAGCCAAGCTTTATGGGGCCATTCGTTAATGCACAGTACATTTTTTCGCGTTAATTAAATTCGTGCGGACGCCAACGTCAATGGTGATTTTTTTTTTTTTAGTCCGATGATGTACTTTGGTAAGAACCAAATGCGCACAGTAGCATGTATCGAATAATCGAAATCCGATGAGCTTCATTGTTTTTTCTCGAGGCTTAAAATGTGCCGAAACAACGCGTGAAGCCCACGATTATTTTTCGACTTTCTGTATATATACGTGTATATAAATATATATACGTCTGTATGTATATGGGTGAATGTATCAATATTTGTTCTCATTAAAGAGAGATTACGAGAGTGAAGGGGAAAATAACGTGGTTGGCTCGTTGAATAGAAACGGAAATGATAATCCCTTTTCCATATGCGCACACTGCGGTACGGATCAGTACGAGCTACGTTTTACGAGCTTCGGATGTATAAAATTCCATTTCCAAAACCTCCAACGACTTCGGCGAGACATTCGATAAAAAAGAAAAAAAAAAAGAAAAAAAGTTCTCCCCTCGGCGATCGCCAACAGCGACACAAAGGTCGAGAAAGTTTCCGATGCGCACGAATCGTTTGCGGAGCGAAAGATTTTCACGAGTTACGGCCCCAAGGGCTGTTACATTGCCGTGAGGTCACGTGACGCAACGGACTGCGCATAGAGCATTGCGGAGTAAATCGTCGTGGAAGCGATTCGCGTGAATTGGCCCTATTTGTTTACCGGAAAAATTGCACTGCAATTTCTCGCAAAGTCGAAAGGATGAGCTCGCGCGATTTCGCGAGGTTGTTTTTTTTTAGAGGAATGGGTGGCTGAAAAGTTTATCGTATCTCGCGGCGGAGATTCGACTGGAATTTTCCAATGCCGTAAGCTTTGTTTACTCGTCGCTAGTGGAATCGAATTATTATTGTTATTCTTGGAGCGAGGCGACTTTTTCCCCAGTGATAAGCAGAAAACTTTATCGATCGGAGACTCGGAGAGCAAACACGGGGTGAAAAAAGAAAGTGATAAACGGTGCGAGGCGCTTCCACGACGCGAATTTCTATATTCATCGGGCTCTTCGTATCCGTCAAAACTTATTTGCTGACTCTCGACGTCGACGATGGCAAATAACGTGGGAGTTGATTCGCCGTGGGATCGCAGAGACGGCGCCATCTGTTAAAAGTTGTCGCGTCGATGCCGCCGGTTATTTAATGTTATTGCAGTGGTATTCGGTGTAAAGAAAGCGTAGGTACAAAAGACGCGAGAGCCGCTAACTCCGGTCACGTTTTCCCGAGTGCAAACATCGAGCGCGTGCGGTCTATTTGATTTGTCAATTAGGAACGGGCGAACGCTTTCCCTCCGTGTCCCGGAGACCGAATGAAAAATGCTCCAAAGAGATGAACTTTGGCCGCTTCGGAAATTTATTTGTGTGGTTAATCTCGTAAAAATGAAAATTCGAACGAAAACCCGACGTGAATGCCGAATAGCTTTTCGAACCCTCAACGGTAATCTTTCGTGACTCATCATCTGTAAATTCTCACTTGAAGAGAAAGTGACGAAGGTTAGAGTATAAAAAACTAATTTTCCGATTTGAGAATTTCGGTTTGTTGCCGGTAATTACTCTTGCGTTACATTCTCGAGATTTCGACCTTACTGCATATGGGAAAATGTTAAGGTTCGAAAGCTTTAGTTTTCTACTTTACCGGTAGTGACGTCGTACGGGCAATGTCACTGACGTCGATGATACGTATCCAATAAAATTATGCAAATGCTCGACTCCTGTATACGACTGTATACGTCGATGCCAACTGATTAAAAATAAAAAAAATTATATTCCAATAATATTATCGAAAGGAATTATCAAAAACAAATGCATTTAACAGTTGCTACTCGAAAGATAAAAATATTCTTTATCAAGGTCTATAGATCCCCATCACCTCTTCCGTTAACCTCATGATCATGCGAGAATAAGGTTATGTCAACGCCTCGATGCCGTGGCTGTAGGACGATTAGTTTCCCATGAGTACGAAGTTAAGCGTGTCGTCCATAGGTGGCCAATTAATTGACGGTAATTTTATGGTAAATTGACCCATACAAATACGACTGTCACTGTAGATATCTACACGAGCCTACTATCTAGATCGTTATCTGGCCACTTTTGACCGTCCTCCTTCATCACTCGTCAGTCGTATTGTCGTCGACGTGATGGTTAACGTGAATAGCAGATCGTAGCCGACACGAAAGAAACTTGCTAAAGTGAAAAGGCCCGATTTCGATCGATATTCCTTTTCGTGTAGAAATTAGCTACAAAAATGGATAATCCGAGGAATCATACGATGGACACGAGCGAAATAAGTACGTGGGTGTTGATCCGGCGATACGATCAGCTTGGTAAGAGAAATTCATTTAATTAACGTATCCGATGAACAGTTACCTGTTGGATGCTTCAACGTTTTCAACAGATAACGAAACCGGAAAAGTTCAGTCGAATTTGCATTGCCTAACTCTGACGTCTGGTTCGATTCCCGACGATCTCAGAACCATCATCTTCCAATTAATCGGCATTGAGGACGACGGATCGAGGGTTGTCAAAGTGAGAAGATACGACGAGAATCTTATACCAGTCTCGACTCTACTGAACGGCTCCAGCAGAGACAAGTACAGCACTTATTTACTTTGATTCGTTTATCGATTGCTGTCAAAGTATAAACTTTTTTTTTTCCTCATCAGATTCACAGATTTATCGTTATTGTTTATTATTTGCCTTTCAGACCATTTATAATTGACATCGTTCGGGTACATCAGTTTTGTAAGTATAGAATAAATTGGAATATTCGTATGCATATCGGTGGATATGATTGATTAACTAATCTATGTCTTCAGGTCCGGTTGAGAGAAGGACTATTGTGCCTGGTTATATCGATGCACTGAAAACTAAATTCGGCAACCTTGAGAAACGTGTACGTTAAAAAATTACGAGAATCAATTGAAATGCATTCGACACCCTCAATTTAATCTCCCGACGTTTATTTTGACAATTTTCATGAATCTATCAACTTTAATCTAATGCCTTGATTTCAATTTTGACTGTTTCTATTTATCTCAGATTTTTATGTTGACAATTCCAAGAAATCAAACGTATCTATCATATTCAATCCGAGCCCTCAATTGTTTTTTTACAATTTGCATAAATATTTTTGATTAGATCTATCATCGTCGATCTAATTCCCTCATTCTTATATCCTTTCAGGTAATGTTCGCTGAGAGAGCTCTACCAGACATAACTGCTGCTCACATTCAAGCGATGGAAAATGCCACCTCTCAGCTAGCAAACTGCCTTAGCTTTTTGGACCGCAGGCTTGATGAACTTGCCCCGTCCGACTGGCAAACTCAAATTCATTCCAGTATTTGAAATTTATTGAAAAATGGCTGTTCGTCAATGTACGCAAATTTGTCTCGTACTCTGAGCAAAGGCTTCGCTGTGGCTTGAAACAGCGTGCAGCGGAATTACAATGCATCGATGTTTAAATATTTTTGTCGCCGAACATGCGACTGGCTGCTGAAATACCTTCAACAAACATTGAGTGGGGTTGGATTGGGCAACGGAGCATGAATGGACACTTTAATATCAACTGTGAAATCTTTGTATTTTATGTAGAACCCATAAATATACGTGGAATGTTAAATACATAAAATATCGGAATCGTTCAATTTTATTTGATATCGTCAAATGCTGAACTCGCTCGGGCGCATACTCGCATACTCGCTCGAGTCGAGAAACGGAATTTAATAACGCGCCTCCACGATATACAATTTTCTGGTAAAAAGTCGTAGAAAAATATTTGATTAATTACCATTTAAAAAAATATATCTGGGCTCTGTTAAAATCTCTTTTGCGGAACGTTCATAAGCACCGCACTTTTCATTCACGAGGATAATGAAAAATAGTTTAACGGCGCTGATTAAATTGCCCCGAAGAAATCCGTGCGAGACGAGAATTTCATCGAATGACGACTGTTCCTTTTTGCATCGCACAAACTTCACTCGGTATAAACGATATAACTTTCATCCCCGTCGTAAACGATCAGCAACAAAATCGACTCAACACAATAATCAACATGAAAAACAATCATATTTCTTTGCCAAATTGACGTTTTCCTTTGACGATTTTTACAACGTTAATATTATGAGCGAAATTTTTTCCATCGATCCCACAAGTTAACACACCTATGAAAGATCATTTTTCGAGATCGAGAAACATGTGGCGAATATTTTTTATGTGCTGAATCAATTGTTACCGATCGACTACGGTAGAAATGTTAATAATTATATATCGTTTCGACTATTAAATCACATTGTGTTTTTTCCTATCGTCTCAGTTTTAGAATCTGTTTTAAGTCCCGTGGTATTAAAAACATTTTATGCATTCGGACATCTGCGCATTATCCAATGAAGGTCTACAATGGTAACATTTTTTTCATCCTAAAGGAGCGCATTTAAAGGGACTTGCGAAAGATGAAATTTGACATTGCGCAGATATCTTCGGGTTCGTCTGATTATATATAGCGTTGCGTCGCGCGGGCTTGACTCGACTACCCGACGCAACTTTCCTCTTCTTAGTCAACTAATCTTAAGTAACAGTAATGATATTTCATCGATTTTCATTTGATTGCACAGTTAAAGATCAACGGAACACTTGCCGGTGAATTTAGTCTCTTAAACGGTTAACGTCCACATGCCGAATACTATCGGTATGGTCTCGAATAATAAACTTAGCGTCTCAAGCTATGCGGTGATGTTGAACAGTCGTTATAAATAATAAATATAAATATCTTTTCGCTTATATCATTTAAATAGACTTTCCATATTTCTGGGTTGTACTAGACAAATCGTTGCCAAATTTAACAAATATTACAGCATTTCGCCTCGACCGCTGAAGGGGACGCGTGAAAAATTACTAATCGGTAATGAAAACGATAATACTTTCGTTGAAGAAAGAATGGATCGATTGATGATTTGCCTCAGCGCAATTAATCGACCGATCTTTAAAGATTAATGATTTACATTAATTTTCGAAAAAAATAGCATTACAGTTCTGATTACCGACCGCAAAATTTCGCACGCCCTTAACAATCTCACTGGTGTATTTGATTTCGCGAAAGTATTTACATCGGTGACTCTGCAGTGAGCTTTGAACGGCGCACCGTCGTTGCGACATTAAATGACGGCGTAGTGCGCCTGAGCACACCTCGTAGAATTTGACAATCTCTCTCGGAGAGTTCGATAGCTTTTTCTCCTTCTGTTTTCTTTTTTAGTCTTACGACGTAATAAATATGAAAGACATGTAATATGGTACAAGCTATGTACATGTTTTTGGGCGAGCGATGAAATATTCGGAGCTTAATTCCTTCGCTTTGAAGATGACGTATGGATATAAAAAATTACAATGGAAAATGCAGTACGAAATATAGGGATTGCACAAACAGTGAACATCCATCATCGACATCTTTTTCTAAATCGGAGTTCGGTGGGATTCTTCGTGCTAAACGTTATGAGTCTGAAGATATCCGCACGAGACTAAATTACATGGAGCTATACCGGCTGTGTTTTTGGCGTCGCGCAAACTTCGCACGGTTTTTCTTTCTATCTCTACAGCGAGAAAGTGCCTTCCCGCGAACACTATCCAATCACGCAAAATGTGATCTTTATAAATTTCCTAGGAAAATTAAGTGAACGACAGGTGCGTAGAAAGGATATTGCTGCCTCATTTGAATGCTGCACTTGCTAACCCCCGTTCTACACCGTTCCCATACAAATAACTATTTCTTCCTAAAGCTGTGCACCGATAGAGACTACCAAAGATGAAGTTTAACGTCGCGCGGAAATCTTCAAGATCACATAGAAGTTTTAAAAGAAGAAATTCACGTTTCTACGTGTTCCTCAACTGGTCCTTATCGAGGAGAACTAACGTTAAAGTACCTTCGACGTCGTGGCCGGTATCAATGTGAATTTTGTGCGTGCTCGCCTGAAACAGAAACGCCGAGGAAAAATTGAATAAAATAAAGAAATTTAATAAATTTAATAAGTTTTATAATTTCAATAAAATTAGTGAATTAAAAAATTTAATAAAATTCATGAATTCAATTAATTTAATAAATTAATAAAAGAGGGCAACGACAAATCCGACGACTCACCAGCTGCAAAGAGGCCAAAAAAAGTCGCGCTATATCGGTACGTTCGGCCCTTTGCTGTTGAAGCATTTCTCTGAAGCTGCTTCTGTGATCGTCCGATGCTTGCAAGTTCTGCATAATGCGCCTCGTATAATCCGACATATCGAATGGTGGCCTGAGCTTGGCTTCCCGAAGTTTTGGCTTCATTTGCTCATGCCATTTCGCCACGGCCTCCTCGTGAGCTGTCCTCACAGCGGAGCTGTCGTAGATCGCGCGAACCGATCGCTCAATTCGACTTTGAAAAGTCGGCAGTGGTGTAAGGGAGATCAGTCGATCCGAACTTCCCGACGATTCGGGAGTATCCGGCATCGGAAAATCATCCGTGTGATCGATCGGTTCCGACATCGAAAAATCATCGATCGCCGATTCGACGAGCGAACTCGTTTCTGCCGGCTCGATTCTACTCGTTTCCCGGTGATGAAATGAATCGGACCCTGAAAAGTTCGTCTTGAATCCCAATAAATCCATAGAGATATTGGTCACAGCCTCGTAATTGAACGAGTCAAGGTCAGATTCGTTCCGAATTTCTTCGTCGGAACTCGAGTCGATTGTGGTTTCACGATCGGACTTTGGAAAGTTCGTTCTGTAGCCCAGTAAATCCATGGATACAGTTGTCACAGCCTCGTAATGTAAGGCGTCGATGTTCGATCGATTCTTAAAGTGCAGCTCAAAGTTCTTCTGGTAATCGTCGAATTGCTCTGAAAAAAACGTACTGGTTGAAGGGCCTTCCTGTTTTACCGATGGAACGTGGCGATTTTTAGAGAACCGACATTGCACTATTCATGTGATCAGTATTATAATTATAAATGTAAATAAATCAATAAATTTTCCCCGTATATGCCTCTTATTGTGCAGAACTTTAATACCAGTACCTTTCTTGAAAGGGAGGAAGAGCTGCCTCGTCGGTGAGTACATCGTCATTTTTTTCCGCGCTGATTCTGATTCGTTCATCGACAAGCTCGCCATTTTTCGCTTTTTTCCCGATGAAATTTTACGCTTACGCTGGAGATGCAAACAGGATGTCAGATGCGGTTTTGACGATAATTTGTTCTTATCTTATACTTCTTTCAATGCTACATACCGGCCTCTCCTTGCCTTTCAACAGCGAAATTGAACAAGGCAGTTTGAACTCCGTCCGGCCTATCGGTGTCTGGTCCGGTATACCGTTAAACGGAATGGGTTCCCATGGCTTCGAATTTAAGTCGTTTACCGCGTCGATAACATTTTTAATTCTTTTGCTCCTACAATTGTAGCGTTACTCATTAGCAAGTCTAGTTAATAAATATTAGTTATCAATGGTAATAAAAATATTATAATAAAAAATATGATTAAAACAGTGGTCATTAAAAATATCTGATAAAAACATACCTTCTATTTTGTTGAACTACGATTTCATCCTCATCTTTGTCTCCAGCGTTATTCTTTTCTCTCGTATCATCTTTTTTACTGGCATGAGCGACAGTATGTCCATTTTCAGTAACGTTGCGACAACTGACTGAACTGTCGCAATGCGACGATTCGTCGGTCTTTCCGGTACTTTGCGTCGATGTTCGGTCCGACTTTTCAGTGTCTGCGAGGCAGCTCAACGGCTCGGAATTTTTTTCCGCGAGACTATTCAAATCGCCGATAGATAAACTTGAGTCGGCTCGAGAGCGCGACGAGTTCCAAGGAGCCTCGCAAGAGAGCGTCGAATCCGGACGCGCGGTAGCGTCTGGACTTCGAATGGAGGTACCTAAGCCGGAGTCTGCGTAAGAAGCAAAACTCGTATCCAAAATATCGGTATCTTTGTCCTGGACAGCAACCAAGACGTCGTGATTCTCTGCACATGACAAGCTTTCATGCACCTCTTCGCCATCCTCGTTGCCAGAGTCGCAGTGTTCCGATACCGAACCCAAGTCTGCGCCGCTGCCCGTGCATCCCAATAAAACGTTCGGATTCTCTCGCGTGGGAGGACTGTCCCAAAAATCTGCAACACACCAATACGGATATAAATAAAAATATATTGTAACATAACATTATATAATGTAGTAGAATTAATTATTTTACCTTCGGGAGTTAAGTGTTCCACCAGCATTCCAGACGCGGTTAAATACTGATTGCACCTATTGCAGAATTTATTTACAGTTTAGCGAGCCTTGTACATTTTATGCATTATGAGTCGATTATTAAAAAAAATATAAAGTACCGGAAATCATATTTCTTCCCAACGACTTCGCCGTGAATGTCGTAAACCTCGATCGGTAAAGACGACCGCGGGACATTCTCCAGTTGAGGAAACCGTTGACTCAGCAATTTTACCGAATTATGCGAACCCGCCCGAACTTTCATGTTGTTATTCTTGCCAACGTATTGAGCGAAATCGATTGGCTCGAAATCTCCAAAGTCGACCACGATTTTTCTGCTCCTCCCATCCTTCTTTGGATTTTTTGCAGCCTCCTTCTCCGCAGTTCTGTGCAGATAATTGTTCAATCGAAAAAAACAAAAATTAAATTCACCGAGGTGAGAAAATAATACCGATAACAGAAAGTCTACTTACTCATGATCGGCCAGTGACTGCGCTGTGGAAATGGTGTCGTGAAAGAGGTACTCTATACGCCTCACGTATATGTTTGCAGCGTTCTGGACAACCAGCCCTGCGTTACTATAACTTATGTCTTCCGTTTCTACAACCGCGGTAGAATATTTCTCCAAATCCTGAAAAATGAAAAATCCAGCAGGAATCCAAAAAATCCAACAAAATGAAAAATGACAAAAATTGTCTGTCTACGCCAAACACATGTATTACCTTTGCCAAAGGATAATTCCAGTCCGACAGAACCTTTGCCGGTTGCATGAGCCGGGCGCTCACCTCTTCCATCGTCGCCATGTCTCATTCCTCGAATCAACTGGAAAAACTGTTGCCAAGCTGCAATCACAGATGCCAAATAAATATTATCCACCGATAAACTTTGATTACAAATTAAAAAATCAAAAGTATAAAAAAAAAGCATTAAAAAATCGTCCATGCCGCCGCGAAGTGTGCGGAAATATTACACGGAGCAACGTGATCTGCCAGTCAGCGTTTCGCGAAAAAAAAAAAAAAAAAATGTTATCACGCGTAGATTAGCGGTGCCTCGTTTGGTGCGCAAGCGAACGTTAATCGACGGTGCGTGTTTTGGCCGAAATATGTGAACCGCAGATTGAACTTACGGTCCGCGGCCCCGCACGAAAAAACAATCTCCCTAATCGTGAGTCAGACATGTTAATTCGATAGCGGCTTACATTCATTATTTTAAGTGTAAATAAAATAACATGTGGCCGGACCTGTGGAGACGACGAGAAGCCGCATAGATATTGGGCGGCACGCACTGCACGTCGGTACGTCCGTTCAGATATAAATATCTCCGGCTCGTGTTTATCTCGTGCGACGAAGTGGCGGAATAACCTTTATTTTTCTCAGATAGCCGGCATAGGAAGGGATGGACATGAAATGCTTCACAGGTGTGGTGTGTTGTGGATGTACTGTCGAATGAACGGAGAGGATACGGCTGGGTTATGGAACTAATCTGGCGGGGAACCATGCGAGATAGTAGCGCGATAGAGCGGGTTGTTGCGGCGCCTGGAAAACGCGGGCTGCGAGCTCGGTCGGTCGCCCACGTGAGTGGAACGCTCCGAGAGAGAGAGAGAAACGAGAGTTCGTATACGAAGAGGTGGAACAAAGTGTTCGTCTCGTTCTGTTCCCATGCTTTCACCTTCGCTCAACTTTTTCGAGGGAAGAAGGTTCGACCGAACGAATGTTGCTTTGAAACGTGTCTAACAGGCCTGGCAGAAAATATTAAATGTTTTACTTATACCTGTAAAAAATCTCACGAAATTCAATGTACCAGTTCGAAGGTTTTTATGAGAAACTATTATATTAAATTTCCTATATGCCAGCGATAAAAAATATTTAATTTCATTGTCATTCTTTTTAATTTTAGTGCAAGAGTACTTTCATTATTGTAATTGAGGTTTAAATAAGTGTAATGTGAACAAACTTAAATTTCAATGAGAAAGTATGTTCATTTTTCGTTTCACGGAAACCACCGTGGCGAACAGCGTGAGACGTTGCAGAGAAAAACGGTTCTGAATACGCTACTCGGTTTGTCGCAACTGGCCGAACGGCGTCATCGGAGCCAACACGTGTTTGTCGCAGTGGTTGGAATCGTCGTGAATATGCTTGCCGAAACGGTCCGATCCGACGATACGGCAGCGGCGCTAATTAAGACTTTGCTAATACGGCCGTAGGCATGTGTCGATATGGTCGAGCGTCGTCGTTCCAGCTGAGGGCTCGCAGATGAGCCGACTACATAGGCTGCAAAAAAATGTGCGTCTCTCGCCAGAGGAAGCGTGTCGCTGGGCCAGTGCTGAAAGCCAATGAAACGTTTACCGAACATGGAAAAAAAGGAAAGTCAGTTACGGCGGTTATATTCGACAAGAGGAGGACGATCGGTCCGCCCAGTGGCGACACCACTGACGAGCGCTTAACGGACGAAAAAAAACAAGTTATTGTAAACAGAGACGGTCAGGAGCGCGGACACGAACGCGTCGATCGCGGAACCAGCGTATAGACGGAGATTGTTTTGATTTACTTTATCTAAATTAAGAATTGGTACCCACGTTAGTGTGCTCTGAGGCTGCGATAGGCGCGCTCGACGAAGCTTTTCCCAGCGGATCGTCGTCGTGTTATTCACGTCACTTCAATGTTTGTTTTTTTGTAACTCGCTTACACCGACGATTAAATGCTAGCGGACTACGGCCATTTTAGCTCCTGTTGTTACCGGAAGGAGGCCGGCGAAGTGTTCGATTCGTTCGGTTCACGCGGGCTGCGACGATGCTGTGTTGACAATCGTAACGAAACGGCGGCGTGACCGTTCGTTATGGCGGTCAATCGAGAGCGATTTTTCGCGAGATTATTATTTTCTTGCGAGCAGATTTATGAGATGAAAACGATAATTATCATCGGTTATTTGCCTCTTTCGGCCGTAAGAATAGTGAAACAATAGGAACGGAACGGGAGCGGGCACGCTATTGGCTGTTGAACGATACGACAGCCAATGGCGTGGGGGAATCAACGGTGGACGATCCAATGGGTTTCTTTCGTTACGTCGAAGCTGTTTTTGTTAACAACGAAAAACTAATTAATGCACATTGCATTACAGATATTATCTCAACATCAATCTCGCAGCTTGAATGAAATTTGCCGAGAAACGATCTGATCTCAGTGAAAAAAAATGATTCGATCGTGCACTTATTTATTCGTTCAACTGTACATTAAGAGGGTTTGAGCGCTACGCACGAGTCAAATGAGTGATACATTTTTCAAGTTTTTTATACAGGCTTTCGAGCGTCTATTGATTTTATTGTGAATAATTATTTGTATAAGATTAGGTGTTTCTAATTGAGGAAAGCATTTATAGTCATCTTTTTGTGATGATATTAATTTGTTCGTGTCAATTTTGGAAACGGTAAACCTTCGTTGAAAGAATAATACGCATTTTTTTGCGCGATTTTGATGGAATACAGGCCATTCTCTTTCTCCGAATATTTTCGCAAATCTATTGCAATTAATGATTGCAAAGCTCAAGAACTTTTGTTATAAAAACAGTCATTCACTCTAAGCAATAGTAAACGCATAAAAGTTTGCACTGACTTAAAAATAATAGCACTCATTTGACTAGCGTGAAGCCCTCCGACTCTTGAAGCATCGCACACAGACCCAGATTCGCGCGCTCGCGCATTTTTACTTGTGTCGGGCCTGCATGTCAGTGAACCGTATTTTGATTTTTTCGTCGACTCTCTCCTTCAAGAATCGACACGAATCCTGACACGATGTACTAGACTGATCGACCTTAAATGCGCAGAATGGCAAAGACGAAAACCATAAGCAAAGGCTGCCCGAAGTGCGAACAGCAGGTGAATAACACGCTCTCACATTTATAAGTCTCGAGCCTAACCTCTAAGTCGCATAGCGGATTACGTCCGGATTTCCAATAGCGCTCAGTCCACGGCTTAAATTTATTTTTTTTCGCACGACGGTACATTGTTTACAGGTTCCCGTGGCATGCAAGGCATGTCCATGCGGGCATTCCTTCTTTAATGCCCGCAGAAACTCGATAAAAAGTCCGCCTAGCCCCGACCCTGGAGTGATGAAGACACGACGAACTAACCGCATAAAAAGGGAAAAGCCAAACTATTACGACGCTCTCGAATACGATAAACAGACGAGAAAAAGTGCTAAGGTATTGTTTCTGTAAATATTATAGCATATGGCCAAAAAGTGGCTTTCGGTAAAGTTTGTTATCGACCGAGCGCAATAATAGTAATAATAAAATAATGATATTACAGAAAATTCGGAGAGTCACAGAAGCAGGCTCGGACACAGACTGCAGGCAGCTGAACAAGAAAAAGCAGAGGAAAGGCAAGGGTAGAGGCAGACCGGGTGGCAGCGGCGGATTGGGTGAAGACGACGACGAGATGGAGGGTGTGAGCAGTCTTTCACCCGAGAAACAACTCACATGTTCCTTGATACTTCAGGAGCTAAACAACAAGATGAGCACCGTCGCATGGAAACCCTTATAGAAGATTCTTATGATGAAAAAACGGTCTTAGGTTCACCGTTCTTGTAAATATTATATAACCATTTTTGTACATTACGTATATCCGTGTATACACGTACTATTAGTGTTTTTACTGTAAATTTATTCGATCTGAAAATCCGCGCCACATTGGTTTTCAGAGGGCAGAATATTCGAATCCGCGACAAGAGATTTTCCGACGAGTGTCCGAAAAGACTGTTCGCGAACTCTTTAGCGCACATCCGTGATATCACGTTTCACTTTCCTTTCGCAAGTGAAGTGAGAGCGAACGCTTTTTTAACGAGGATTCGATATTTTTTTATACGATGACAGAGTAAGCAGAGAAAATCCGTTATTCTCGAAGCTCGTGACTCCTGTCTTTTTTTGTTCTTCGAAGTCACGAGCTCGACTCTTCGTGCATGTATGTGGCTAGTCGACTCGGGAAAATTGCAGTGTACGATTATTGTGTACAATTCTAAACCACTCGACGGGTTTAATAAATGTGATAAGTCGAAGGACGTCCTGCCTAGTGTCTGTCCTAGTAGCAATTCCCTTGCTACCTGAAATCAATCTATGTTCAAACTAAAAAAACGCAATTCTTAACTATTGCAAAAAATTGTGGAAAAACTCATACGTATTTAGATAAATAAACGTTTAATTTATATGGAAAAAAATAGTTACGTTGCCGAGTAATTTCTTAAATAACAATTTTCATCTTCGATTTTAAAAAATCACAAATTGGAATTATTATTCCACAGCAATCTTTGCAGCATCCCCCATATACTTTATTTTTTGCCTCGTTTCTATCCCACAGAACTTCCTTAGCTATCTGAAAGGAAAATCTCGCGGTCTCGAAGCGGGGAAATATTAACATACTTTATCGACGTTTCAACTGTTTATTCGCCGAATAAACGAAATTCAATCTTTCTTCAGTCGACAGTCGGCGCGCCTCGCGAGCGCAAGCGACCAGTCGTCAAATTTAATGAAGGAGATAGATAAAAAATAATCTATAAAATACTGTAGTCTATTCGCACCCATCGTCCAGAGACTTCTTACATGCGCACTTCGAGAATAGTTATGCATTATTTTTTTTGCAATATTTGTCCCGTAATTTTTTTTAATTTCATTCTAAAATCTATATTTCTGACCATTCGACGATGAATCGGTCTTCGACGCGAGAGTCTATTACAGTCGGTACGCAATAAAGTTTAAGTAGACTTCTGCAACGACCGATCCCACGCAGCGATCTCCGTCGAGAACTGGTCCACATTTTTGGTTTTTTTTTTCCTCCCCCCCGGTTGAATAATAACAACAGACTATCTAGAAGCTGCGAATCGCAAACATGAATTGTGCATCGAGTTCACTGATCGGAGCGACAATCCTTACAATGGTTATTGGCTTCGCTCTCAAGAAATAAGAGAAGAACGGTAAACATCCGGTTTTCCATTTTTTTTTGTTTCTACACGCGTTAAATGCATAACGATGCGGATGCGCTCTCGATACGCGAACGCTATCTCAAATGCGGAGTAAAAATTGTTTTGACTATGCCGTCGGAAATATACATTTACAAAAGTAATACGTAAATTAATCCTCCCATTATACGTTTTTTTACTTTTGTGCTAAGAGTTAGTTATTTATAAGTACATACTTTCTAGCTTTTGCAGTCAGAATATATCTTGCGTGCACACCTCTTTCACATTATCTTTTTTTTTTTTTATCATACATTAGGATAATAAGGCAAGACATCTGTTTTACGTTTTTTTTCTTTAGTTTTCGTCCATTGTTCATCGGTACTCGTGAAAGTCACCGTCCGAGATGATTGGGCGAACTCCGAAAAGAATCGTTCAACCAAAGGCAATTTAATTGGTACCACAGTGGTATCGCAGTAATTTCGATCGAGAATACCGTTTACTTTCATTTACATATTGCTCAGTTATAATTGAAATAAAGAGACGTCGACGATCAATCGAGTCTTTTCGATGAAAAATAATCTTCGGGTCACAAAGTCCCGCCGGAAACCGATTAGTTTCGCTACGCACGACTCTCACACAACTCATTGAAATTCATATGTGACCCCTCGCTCGCAATCGGCCATCTTGTTCGCGTCGGCCATCTCGTCGACCCAAGGTTTCCGGCATCGATCGAACCATCGAACTCCGTTTCTCTTCTCTATTAAATTAAAAACATTAAACATTAGGTCGCACCGAACGGAGTATCGCCTCGAGTTTTATAAAAATCGATCTCCCACTCGTCTCGGCCTCCTCGCGCCGCTTCCGGCGACAATGCGATCCGTTATAACTTCTCAATTTGTGCGGCGTTCTCGGCCAGTCTCTGTCGTTTTCGGATTAAAGGCATGAATCCCCAGAGCGACGCACCGGCTACGAGGATGACCCCGAGGATGCTGAATATCGGTCCGTAACTACCAATTTGTTGGTAGACCAGGCCACATATCGGCGGTCCGACTAGTTGAATCACACCGTTGACGAACAGCGATATGCCGTACGACGACGTGAGCTTCTCTGTTCCGAGCATATCCGCCATAATGACGGCTGTGACGCCGACGTAGATACCGGAAGCGAGACCGAAAACTCCACAGTAAACGGAGAGCCATAGGTACGAAGTCGCTAGGGGAAGTAGCGCGAGCGATATACCGGAAATGAATAGTCCACCTACGAAGTACCAGTGCTTCGGCATTATCTTCATGTCCGAAAGTGCCGATCCGCCGATTCGGCCGATGAGGTCGAGCACCGAGACTGTTGAGAGAAGCAACGAGGACATGTTCTTGTCGAACTTCATCGATATGGCGTACGCCGGAAGTAGTATGACGAAATTGGTATAGCTGACGGCGTTGGTGCTGTTCGATATGAGAATAACGAGATACATCGGATCCTTGAGTAAACTTATGTCGAAAAACTTGGCCCGCGGAGCGTTCTCCGTCTTGACGGTTTTCTCGGGTGATTTTCTCGCGAAGGTGCTCGTTATCGCGTTGAGAGTCATTGTCGAGGCGTGCTCCGGATGCAGAGCCGAGAGTGTGCTTCCGTGGTAGGGCGTGCTGATGTAGTTGAAGGACGAGGAGCTAGGCGAACGGGCGGTTCTTCTTCTGGAGAGTCTGCCGCTCTCGAAGCCACCGCGCTCGGGGACGGCGTGGAGCGCCGGTGTGCTGTGCATCTGACTCGCCAGATCTCGGCCGCTCGGCACGCTAATCTTCCGAGTTCTTCCCTGCACCGGTGTGTTCTTGTAATTCTCGAGGGCGACGCTAGAGGCGCTCTTCGGGACCATCGGAGCGGCAGCTTTGCTGTTCGAATTTGGTATTATGAGGAGGTTGTTGAGTTTCTTCTCTTCCTCGGGGCTCGTGACAGTGACCGAGCCGGTCTCCATCTCGTCCTCGTCCAACGGTTCGCTCGATATCGGAACTCGCTTCATGTGCTTCTCGACCGGCTCGTAAAGCAGCGCGCTCGCCCACACGTTTAGCGTCACCGCGCCCATCAGCAAAACGGCTCCGCTACGAGTGATCAAAAAAAAAACGTGTTGGTTTCAATACCAAAGAATATAATGATACAAAAAATGTATTATTATCCAACCCAGTTGATAACCTACCGATAGCCGTACTCTTGTAACAGCATACCGAGTATCGGTGGCAAAAATATCGACCCTAGAGCGCTGCCGGAAATGCACAGGCCATTCGCTAAACCTCGCCATCGAACGAAGTAAGACGTCACGATGTAGACGGTCGGTGGAAAGGACAATCCAGCGCCGATTCCCACGAACGCTCCGTAACTGAAATAAGAATAATCATGGTGTTGAGTGAATAAATATAATTGATTTACATCTTATTGTAACGATCGTTGATATTAACCAGGAAATCCGTATGATAATCCAGTTAATCACGATTCGACACCAGCACCGATACTCACAGATTTTTTAAAATTTATTCTGACGTTTATTCTGATATTAAAAAATTACCTGATACACAGAAATCCGACGGAATTCGCAAAGTAACTGAGCATCATTCCAGCAGCAGCGAATGTTCCTCCTATGAGGGTGACCGTCCTGTAAGAGTACCTTACCGAAAGTACGCTCGACAGCGGACCTGCGCAAAAACGAAAAAATTATCTACAGTCGGTAAGTCGGTCGAATACGCTTGGACAAACGTAACAATGAGAGTCATACCCAGAGAGCTGTAGAGAAAGTAGCACAGCGATGGTATCCACGCCGCCGTCGACAGTGATGTCTCGAATACCTCGATAAACTCGACGAAGAGGACACCGAACGATTTAATTGTTCCCGGTATGAGAACGTTCACCATTACGGATGCGACAAGCACCAGCCATCCCCAGCCACCGTCCGGCGGTACGAGCTCGCTCTCCCCCGCGACATCCTTTACTGAAAATGCATAAAAAAAAAAGAACATTAAATTCCGTTACGATTTGCCGGATGCGACAACGCCGACGAGCAAATCACCTTCGTTAATGATTCGCGACAGCGAACCCGCGCTAACCTCTACGAACTTCGTTGTAAAAACTGACGTATCGACCCCCCTCCCATTCTCCTTCGAAGCTCGCGAAGCTAGTCACGATTTTCTCTTGTCATTTTATTACTCGTGGACGATGCAGAACTACGTTGTTAAATAATAACCGGAAGAAAAAAATTAGTAAAAAAATTATTATTATTATTATTATTATTATAAGGATGTAATTTCGATATGATTTTTGTATTTTATCTTACGGGTACACGGATAGTCCGATAGCGGTCGGTGAGAACCGTCGCGCAGCAGCGCCGCTCGCGAGAGAGATACGCGAAAGCCCCAGGGAGCTGGAAGATAGCTCCGCAGAAAAGTGGGTGTCGCGAGTCTCGTTGCAACGAAAAACATGTTTTTGTGGCAACACCCACCACTCGAGGATACGCGGACACGTTCGTCGTGCGAGACTTCAACGAATGAAACGAGAGTGGACTGTTCGATCGGACCGCTTCTAGAGAGCCTCGGCGACCTTCAAATTCCCCTCTCCGTACGATTCTCGCAACTGACACTGTTTATTCGAGCGCTCGGGCTTCAAGCCTGTTTATCGTTTCCACGAAAAAAGGCGACGAAAGCATTTTCTCATATACATTTTTTTTCTTCCATATAAGTTGTTTCTTACGAATGAGTTTTCTTATAAATTTTTTCTTATACATACGAACAATAAAACTTTCAAAATTTTTTTCCAACTAACGATCCACAGCAGATGTTCGTGGTTCGATCTGCGACTTGCGCAGTGTCAACGCTCGCTGTTTCGCGGCGCCGTTCGCTGCAGAGCAGCGCCAGAAGCGCCAACGCACTGAGCAGAATTCCAACGAGAATGTAAACAAGCTTCCACGCGTAATTAACGACGCAATCGGAGAACTCGTTGTACAACAGCCAAGCGAAACACAATCCCGCAGCGGGTAGGGCTGAATTCTTGAAGAACGCGCCGTTACCGTGCAGAGCATTGGCGATTCTGACGCGAATAATATCGTCGGTTCGTCGCCCGACGCCCGCCGAGCGGAGACATCGCGTTTCCTCGTCTCGCGACTGGCTCGTCCATTCCGCCACGTGCAGATGGCGTTGCTGCTCGTTCATCGAACAGGATTTGCAGCGCCGAGCTGCCATTGCTGCCAACTTAATTCCGACGGGGAAAGAAAACGTGGTGCGAGCTCAGCTCGACATCAGACGAACGTCTCGCGTTTGTCACCGTTCGACGCCGCGACAGCTCGATGCCTGCAGTTTTTATGGACGAAATTCTCGATGTTGCGAAGCTCGTCTCTGCCCGAACGCGGGCTTCCGGCGATACCTGTCCGGTGTCAGGATATTTTTTATATACTGGGATAGTCCATAGGCATCCGAATGAAAAGGATAATTTCAGTACCAACTAAAAAAAAAAAATAGATGGCTTACACAATGGAACAAGGCACGTTACGAATCACAGGCGAAACGATAGAATCCCAATCGCATTCTGTATGAAATTGTTAAAACCGAATGCATTCAACCGGAACTCGGAAGACACGGTTCTTATAATTTCTATCTGGCGATTGGGATTGGGAAAAGACGTAGAAAAATAAATTCGTAATTCCAACCCAATAACTTTCACTGCTGGAAGCAAAGCGCTGACGGTGCAAAACGGAAATTAGCGTTTCTCTGGGACTAAGAGCAGACCTTGGCAGGGGTGTTTTGGTAGTTCTTGCAGCCTGGGAACGTTCGCCCTTGACTCGGCTGACCTAGAGCTCGATACACCAACGACTCCTCTATGGGCGTTACAGAAGAAAATATTGCAACACTTCTCGATGTCCTCGACGGTGGGTCGTCCGTGACGTGACGCGTCTTCCTGTGGATTCCACGAGTGACATTCTCGCTGCTGGCCGTTGTTTTCGGACGAGAGACGAGTCGAGGCTGCCGCGGGTTCTCTCTGGAAATCCGGATCGTTGTGGGACAGTTCTATCGGTGCGTTGCAACGATCACCAGCGACCATCGGGAATCGACGATCGTTGGCGCTGCTCGAGGCGTCGAAGCCGAGCGTCGAGCTCAGACGGTGAAGCAGTCCGACTTCCGGCGCTCGCTGCGCCTCGACCTTCCGGCCAACACAACAGACGCCGGTCGAGGCGTCCGAATTGATGGTGAGCGGAGTTCTCGACGGTGCGTTGGGACACTCGGCGAAGCCCGAGTCACAAGTGGAACGACGATGAACCGGCTTGGACTTTCCGTCGGAAAATGTACCGTGCTCGGTGCAATGGGAATTCTCTCCGTTACGATTTATCTTGAACAATTCGCAGTGGAAGGCCAAGAAGATGGACACCGCAACCGTCAGGACGATGATCAAGTACTTCACCATTACCGGTGTATCGACGACGGGACGGAGGTCTTTTGTGAAACTCTGAAAAACGTTCAATGTCACTCTGTTAATGGGTCGACCAAGGTCTCCTGTATTCGTCAATTGAATCGTATTGAATTACTGACCTTTGATATTTTGCTTTACGTCTGCATTCGTCGGGAAAGAAGTGGCATCATTTTGCGAATGAAGGCTTTGGCTGTCTCACGGAAAATTTAGACATTCATAAACACATAACCGAAACTGTCAATCTATCGTTCCATTGCTTCGACCGATAGTCGACGGAATGTGTCGTCGACTCAGCGTGAAAGACAACGTGTGTTCCTTAATTCAGACGCGTTCGTCACTGGCTGTGCAGACACGTTAGAAATATTTTTTCTGCCACTCCGACCCCAAAGTCCCAATGTTATACCCAAAACAATGTTACACGACGAGTCACTTCCGCTTCGAAACGTATTTCCGCTGCCGGGAATAAAGTCTGACTGGAAACCGCTCGGAAATTCGATTTTCAAAACGGAAGTTGCATACTTCCGTTATGACGCCATTTCCGGGGAAAAATGAACATTCCAAACCGGAATTAGCGAAACGACACGAATCATCTCAGGGAAGTTTCCTCCGACAACTGTTTCACATCCTTGGTGTGATACAATCGCATCCGACAACCTGACAAAGAATTCGACCGAGACCCACTTTCGAAGCTGAGGTTCCAGTCGCGCCTTCTCGGTCTCGCTAATGTAACGGCGCTCGGCCGTGACCGACACAACTCACTGAACACACAGAGCAAGAAACAAAATGTTGCTAACGACGTTGAACAAACGATGACGTCTTTCGAGCACCGAACGCGCAACAGTCATCGATGAAGCATCGTTTGTCGATGGCAACGTCTGCAAAGCAGTTTGTACGTTGAGCGACTTCAACAGGGGACTCGACGACGAATCGTTTAGTGTCGTTAAAACCCTCCTCGTGGTACTTGTTACGTGAATCGCCGAAGAAACGCTTCCTCGTTGTCAGCACGTTGGCGCGATAAAAACCGTGGACCTACACAGGCCTCGCAGTTGAGTCGACCACTCAATATTTACCAATAGATTTATGGGGCAGGTCATTGCTATTCCCGGTAGAAGTGTTGTTCGTTCTTTTCTGGTTCTATCAAAAATTCATCTCCATGTCCAGTGGAGAGCCGAGAACCACGTATGCCGTGTACGCTTACAAGACTCTTCCTTCGAACCCCATAACAAAATGGCGGATGACTGATCTTCGAACCGAAATCTCAAATGACGCTTGTGTCCAGCCTCGCCTTTTCTTTTCGGTATAGAGACGCATTCGCTAAGGGAAAGACGTGCCTGCCGAGTGTTCTGAAAGAAAAAATTCTGATATTAAATTTACAATAAAGCGTACAGTTGTTTGTCCACAACTTAATTCCTGCAAGGGACGTTGGGCTCAAGACGACCATCATCAGCGCGACCTAAGCGGGATTCGTAAGCGTCTTTGGGCAGAAACGAGACATCACCAGACGGGAAGAAACAACAACGAAAGACGGGCCGCGTTGAAGTTCTTTGGGAATATTCCACCCGAGTAGTGGAAAATTTCCAAGAGGTGAACGCGAAGAACCCATCTCGATGGTTGCGCCTCGACATCCGTCGGGGGATCTTGAGAGTGCCCGATTGGGGTCTTTCGCTCGGTCCGGACAAAGACTGCTCTGAAGTGGCTCGAGAACGAGATGCGCTCTGCTGGTATCCAACTTTAACGTGACCCGAAGCGACTCGGCCGATTCTTCCTCAGAGCCGGATTAATTCTCTGCACGGTACGTGCCCATTTCCAGCGATAATCTTGAGAGCTGCTGCGTGCACTGCGAGCGTGATATTGAGTCGGGACTCTTGCTGGCGCTGTTTGGATTCGCTCTTCGGAAAAGGTACAGTTCATTCTTATGGACGGATCGTATCTTCACAATTCGCCTTTACGGTTTGAATTCTAACGGGTTTGAACTCAAGATCGGTCTTGAGATCGAACTCAAGATTGAAACGCGGCCCAAATTGCATCTCAAGATGAAGCTGATCATGAAGTCGTGGTGGGGTCTCAATTGAAATTTGATTCTGGTCCAAGTTTCACTTTTCAATCTGAACTCGAGAAGAATCTTGAACGCGCAGTGAAATTTGTGCGAAACTTCGATACGAAGGGCGAATTTGAGTTCAAGCTGGCATCCCAAAGTTTGACTCGACAATCTCAAGTTATTCGACACAATGCCAGAGCAGATGGACAAAAACCCCGGACCCAAAAATTTGTACATAGTCAGGGATTTTGTTTCCACTTCCGTTGTTTAGCTGTGGGGTTTTTTGTGAAATGTCGACACCCAAGAAAGACTCGAGAAAGCCACCATGCGACTTTGAAAAAGCGGCATTGGGACACGAAAGAATCAATCGATTGGAAAACCATGTGTGGCTCTACATCGTTGGATCGGCTTACGGTCTTCATTCGCCCAGTTTCCGTTTATCGGGAGCCAATCTTTCCCGCGCAAAGTCGTTTTATCCGGGTAATCGAGCGTGTAAACGACCCGAAGAAATTGCCTCGCTATGGCGTTGGGTCGTAGAAATCATGCTTCGCATATTTCATAGGTTGTCGATGAAAGCGGGATAAAAATTGGCTCTGCCAATTTTGATGTCCTCATCGACTCCTACTGTCGTTACAGACGATCCATCAAGAATTCTTCGTCATTGACACGTGGATCAAGTTGGACCATCATCTCGGTCTACCAAAGACGAACACGATTGGTGAAAGCGTAACTCTGGTCCGGTACTGGCATGAGGTTGGCCAGCGCCCCTATCAGTCTCATCAATCCACCGAATAAAATGCGTTACGACCAAATATAAATATGTACCGGGACGACAAAAGGTAAGCTCGGCTTCAATGAAATTGGCACGTGACCAAGGCAGCGATCGACCGTTAACTCGTCGACGAGTCCGTGAATTTCCGTGACATTGACGGAGAACCAAACTCCGCAGGCGATGCAACTCTGCTGTTACATCACGGATCTCGTCAGAGGAGGAAAATTGATTGCGCAGATGTTTGCATTGAAGCTATCACTGCTCCGTGCATGCAACAGTCCGCACGGCTGCGAACAGCTGACTCTGAGTTCCTCCATTCGTTGTCTCCTCCTGCGACGGCGTTCAACATCAGCTAGACCGGAAGTCATCCTTCCCCGTTCGACAAAATTAGCCGTTGACCACCAAGATTTTTGAACTCGAAGTCACGTTCTATTCCATGATTATTCTGGTTGAAAACTGAACTTTTCTAAATCTGTTTCCTGTATGACGTCATTGCCCTCAGAAACAAGCATGTTGAGAGTGCAATGAAGTATTCCGGTTTTACAGTGTCCATGTGACGGGACTTACGGCACGAAGACCAAGACATTGATCGAGAAGAACCCGGAATTCTCCGGCGAGGAACATTAATGAAACAAAGAAGATAAACTAAAGATAAAATATTAATGATAAAATAAAGAAGATAAATAAACAGCCGGTTACCGATGTTGGAATATAGCAAAAATAATCCTTTTACAATAAGAGAATATTAGTAATACTATTGAGGTGTATGTGTGTACGTATGAAGTAAGAACAAAGAGCGCCTGTGGTCTATCGATAACAATCGAGGCGACGCAGTTTAGATTAGTAAAAGAAAATATACATAAGAGTATATATAAGCTTTCATTTTGGGTCTGGTTTGTTCCTGAAGCACACGTGACTCTTTTCTCTTGCAATCGCACTCCCAGCCTCAGTTCTTCGACGACTCTTGACAGAATAAGAAGTCGGCATAATAAAAGGTATTGCTCTACATTCACAAGACGATCTATTTTATTCATTGAACCGATCCCATAATCCAAAAACCGACGAACGGTGAGCGATGAACGTTGATCGGCAACGTGGAATTTACGATCATGAATATCTATGAATCGTCGAGTGATCCGGAAGAATGAGAGAAGAATAGAGGTGAAGTTGGTTGCCGAAGACGAGGATCGAGATCGCCGGAAAAGGTAGATCGGCAATGATTCACTCGCGGCCATCGCGAGCCGATCGTTCGCTCCGTACACGAAGAGGATTGTCGGCCTCGCCGGCGCGTCGCAACGATAAAACGGTTGTGTTATTGCTATCCGCGAACTTGCTGTAACCGGTTCGAGACCGATTCGATAAAGCGATCGTGCTCGCCACCGGTGAACTCTGCGACGAGTCCAACGTGCCGGGTAAGCGCGATATCACGAACGGACGCGGTGAATTGCAAACTCCAGCTTGGATCCGTTCGGTAAGACGAACCGGTTTCCGGTATTTACGTTCGTGTTCACGGTCCGGGAGAGACACGGTCACCGCACAATGGTGTACGGTAGACGGTGCGAGACGCGTCCGGTAGTCGGAACGACCCGTGGCGCGTTGCTTCACCATCAACGATTTCCGCACCCGCAGCCTCGACGATAAATTTCTCAAAAAAATCGTTTATTCTCGCTTCTCCCTTCTCACGGACCAATCAAAATCGAAATGAAGATCGGTAATTCGTCCGAACCTCGTCCAATTCACGTCTCGAGTAGAGAGTCTCGATGATAAATTTCTCAAAAAAATCGTTTATTCTCGCTTCTCCCTTCTCACGGACCAATCAAAATCGAAATGAAGATCGGTAATTCGTCCGAACCTCGTCCAATTCACGTCTCGAGTAGAGAGTCTCGATGATAAATTTCTCAAAAAAATCGTTTATTCTCGCTTCTCCCTTCTCACGGACCAATCAAAATCGAAATGAAGATCGGTAATTCGTCCGAACCTCGTCCAATTCACGTCTCGAGTAGAGAGTCTCGATGATAAATTTCTCAAAAAAATCGTTTATTCTCGCTTCTCCCTTCTCACGGACCAATCAAAATCGAAATGAAGATCGGTAATTCGTCCGAACCTCGTCCAATTCACGTCTCGAGTAGAGAGTCTCGACGATAAATTTCTCAAAAAAATCGTTTATTCTCGCTTCTCCCTTCTCACGGACCAATCAAAATCGAAATGAAGATCGGTAATTCGTCCGAACCTCGTCCAATTCACGTCTCGAGTAGAGAGTCTCGATGATAAATTTCTCAAAAAAATCGTTTATTCTCGCTTCTCCCTTCTCACGGACCAATCAAAATCGAAATGAAGATCGGTAATTCGTCCGAACCTCGTCCAATTCACGTCTCGAGTAGAGAGTCTCGATGATAAATTTCTCAAAAAAATCGTTTATTCTCGCTTCTCCCTTCTCACGGACCAATCAAAATCGAAATGAAGATCGGTAATTCGTCCGAACCTCGTCCAATTCACGTCTCGAGTAGAGAGTCTCGACGATAAATTTCTCAAAAAAATCGTTTATTCTCGCTTCTCCCTTCTCACGGACCAATCAAAATCGAAATGAAGATCGGTAATTCGTCCGAACCTCGTCCAATTCACGTCTCGAGTAGAGAGTCTCGATGATAAATTTCTCAAAAAAATCGTTTATTCTCGCTTCTCCCTTCTCACGGACCAATCAAAATCGAAATGAAGATCGGTAATCCGTCCGAACCTCGTCCAATTCACGTCTCGAGTAAAGAGTCTCGATGATAAATTTCTCAAAAAAATCGTTTATTCTCGCTTCTCCCTTCTCACGGACCAATCAAAATCGAAATGAAGATCGGTAATTCGTCCGAACCTCGTCCAATTCACGTCTCGAGTAGAGAGTCTCGACGATAAATTTCTCAAAAAAATCGTTTATTCTCGCTTCTCGCTTCTCACGGACCAATCAAAATCGAAATGAAGATCGGTAATCCGTCCGAACCTCGTCCAATTCACGTCTCGAGTAGAGAGTCTCGACGATAAATTTCTCAAAAAAATCGTTTATTCTCGCTTCTCGCTTCTCACGGACCAATCAAAATCGAAATGAAGATCGGTAATTCGTCCGAACCTCGTCCAATTCACGTCTCGAGTAGAGAGTCTCGACTTAAATTTCATCTCTGAACTTGGAACTTCCATCTTGAGACAGAATTTTCAGATCCGATTCGATCATCCAAAGTTCAATCCGGTTGTCTTGAAATTTGTTTGTTTCCGGTCCGACCCGGTTCGCATCACTGAAATCAACGACTCACAGTCGACTCTCTCGCTTCGGAGACTTTCATGAACAAAGACACGGAGAAAGACAAAATAAAAAGTCTCACTATTGCGTGCGCGTTCGAGGAAAAATAGGTCGCTTTATCTCGGCGATTGATCGCCAAGCTTTCCATCTTTCTCGACCGCTCAGACGCTGCGCAATTGTACGGGTTTGTCGGGTCGCAACGAAAGCATCTAAAAATATGAGAGAGTCTCCGTAAGTCACGGTGAAGAAAAAGTGTGCACGGAGAGTTTTACTTTGCATCTGGGCTGTTGGAAATAGGCCAGCGCACGAATACGTCTGTTGTGCGCATTTTTTTTTTATACGTGACTAACGGTTTTTCGTTTCCGCTTTACGATAATGTTTCGCTGATCTTGGCTCGAGGCTCTCCGAGGGAGGAAGTTGCCATCCCAGCGAACGTCTCGGTAACGGCGACGTCGAGATAAAGAAAAAAAAAAAAAAAAAACGAATCGAACTTTGATCCGCGAAAAAAAAAAAAATGCCTAAGACAGCCGGATGTTTTCGAAGAACGTCAACGACCACCGCGACCCACGCTGTGAGAAAGCAGTGACCGTTGAGAAAATATTTTTCTCTCTCCCGTCGGAGATTTTGATCTCGTGTATCGAGCCGTCGGCAAAAGTAAGCGGTAAATTCGTCACCCGGGAATTACGAAGACTGCGATTATTTTTTAAAAGTCGAACGGTTACTTTCCCCACAAGCAAAAATTCGTGTAAAATTGTTTTTCGAATGAGTTACGAGATAAATAAATTTTCTTCGATGCCATGGATTGCCGAGGGTTTCACATTGCTTCCGGTGCTTCCCGACGGCTAACGATGGGACGCAAATGGCCGTTGCCCGTCGGGTCGACATATTTGAATCGAATTTGAATTATTTGAATGAATGAAAAAATGTCGGTGAGAAACCTATTTTAACCATCCATTCTGGCACACGTCGCGGACCCGCCAAAATCAATTTCCTAAAATCCAGCGGCGACCACAGAAAATAATAATAAAAAAAAAAAGAAACCGACGATTAGGTAGAACAAAGAAAAATAAATAAATAAATAAATAAATAAATAAGTTCAGGGAAAAACCTATTTTAACCATCCATTCTGGCACCCGTCGCGGACCCGCCAAAATCAATTTCCTAAAATCCAGCGGCGACCACAGAAAATAATAATTAAAAAAAAAAAGAAACCGACGATTAGGTAGAACAAAGAAAAATAAATAAATAAATAAATAAATAAATAAGTTCAGGGAAAAACCTATTTTAACCATCCATTCTGGCACCCGTCGCGGACCCGCCAAAATCAATTTCCCCAAATCCAGTGGCGACCACAGAAAATAATAATAAAAAAAAAGGAACCGACGATTAGGTAGAACAAAGAAAAATAAATAAATAAATAAATAAATAATTAAGTTCAGGGAAAAACCTATTTTATCCATCCATTCTGGCACCCGTCGCGGACCCGCCAAAATCAATTTCCTAAAATCCAGCGGCGACCACAGAAAATAATAATAAAAAAAAAAAGAAAGGAACCGACGATTAGGTAGATCAAAAAAAAATAAATAAATAAATAAATAAATAAGTTCAGGGAAAAGCCTATTTTAACCATCCATTCTGGCACCCGTCACGGACCCCGCGAGAATCTATTTACATCCGACGGCTTTTTCCAGAGTTTTTTTCGGGCCATCTGGTCGGCAGCAACAGAAACCTCTCGAAGGCAGATTGACCTTGAGAGTTGTCCTCTCTCCGGAGCAGCGATTTCAACGGCACGCGAACGAGGCCACACGTATACATTCGTAGACCACCAAGGGTGCGATTGACTTTTTCAAAGGGCTTGATTCACGTGGGAGTCGAGAAATGGAAAATTTGCAGATTGGTCTTGCATTACTTGGGAGTCGCGGACAAGGTCTTCAGCCACTATAATTAAATAACGGCCACGTCGCTTTTTTTTTTCTGAATAGGTCGTCGGAAATAAATGCATTGGGTTGCGATTGAATCGAGAACGGGAGAGAGTCCGAGAACTCGTGAAAAAATAACATAGCTGCGGTAATTGTTTCTTTCCACATTTAGACCACCAAGTGGAATTCTCGGTAAAACTTTGATGGCGATTGATTTTCCCAAAAAGGTTCGTGTGACAAAAGACAAGTGGGAAATTTCCAGAGTGGTTTTGTAAATGCTTTTGCATTAGTATTGTTAACCGTTTGCCTCACACTTTATTTTTTTTTTCTAGCTTCTGCCTCGTCAGTGAGACAAGATAAATATCCCATGGGTTCGCTTTACGTGCAAGTCCGATCAGCAGTGAAGTAAAGTAAATGTCTTCGTTTTTTCATAAGAAATGCGACACGCGGTCTGATTTTGTCAATGTCCAAAGAGTGAGAATGGGAAGTTCGGACATAAACGACAATTGGAAAAATATCCCATGTAAATATTCTCTAGGATGATTTTTCACCCGGTACGCGAGTTCGAGACCCGATAAGTGCGACATTTTTTTTTTCTCAATACACTGTCAGAAGCGATTGCACGGGTGCTAATTGCGTTGAGGAGTGCGAAAACTCAAAAAAAAAAATATAGCGAGCAAAAAATGTAGCATTTTTTGTAGTCACATAAAAAAAAAATAAAAAAAATTGTGCAAGTGTGCGTCAGGCCAAGGGTGCTCGTGGTGAACGTAAATTCCAATTTTCTAAACCGTTATCGAGGTGCTTGTTTTATCGTTTTTTTTTTTTTCCTTACTAAGAGCGGTCTTGGTCATTTCTTTATCCAAAGTCGTCCTTCATCTCTGGTGCCAAGATGGTTGGGTCGACGATAGTCGTGCGGCCGAGTGTTCGGATCGACGCTGGTGTTTTCACGTTCGTCCAATCGTATCTCGTCGTCGTTGCGAGTTCCGGCTATCCCAGCGAATTCCCCGAAATCGGACGGCCGATCTCCGCGAGCCCGTTCTGTGAATCAGCGGTGTCGGGTGTCCGAACAAACATTCGAGCGCTCGACCGCCGGATCGTTAGTTCGCTCGTTTCCCGCCGCTCGACTGGCGCTCGCTGTCTCGACTCTGCGTCACCGTTAGGACCGAAGAGTCAATCATTTTTTCCATCGCGACTCCTTCGTTACTCTATTGAATTACGGGTAATTTTACTCCTTCGAATCAGTGTTTGAACTGAAGGGATTTTTTCGTGTCAACGGTCGTGAATCGATAAACGTTTATGGTGAACGTGTGAAATCCGTCGGAACGGTCGAGCCGTCCTATCGGCACGGCTCGCCGCGCCGACAGCGACAAAATCCCGAGGCTCGACTCGGTTTGGATTTATAACGAACGTCGAGAGCCGCGCGGTAGTCGACACTCGCCCCAGTTCTGAAACACGTACGGGTCTTTATTTTTATTTTTGTCCAGAGACGCGCGACGCGTAAAAAAAATTAAAGTTTTTTTTTTTTTACGTACGAAAAAAGCTGGTGCGCGACGGTAGTGAATTTGTTCTCCCGCGGGCAAAAGAAGGTCGCGAGCCGGTAAGTAAAATGGGTCGCGGCGGAACGTTGACAAATTGAAATATCAACTCTTCTTTGACTGCCCGGTTTATCGTGGGGGTTCGAACGAAACTGGAGGAAGCAACAGGAGCTATTGCGATAAACAGCCGTGCAGCAATATATATATATATATATATATATATATATATATATCCATACATGTATCTATATAATTAAATTTGATTTAAAAATTAGTGAAAGATATTGAAAATTTTTTCTTTTTCTAAAAACTGTTTCTATTTCTAAAAAAATTCAACACCTAAAAAGTTCACATTATTCTCAATTTTGGATAAAAGATTTGTAATTATAATGTCTGGTATTTTTATCTTACGAAAAGGTAAATTAATTTAGGATTTTTGTCCACTGTGTTTATATATATATATATATATATGCTGCAGGGCGGATGCTACTAACGCATCATTTCGCTCTCGCCGCGCTTGGATCGTTAGCATGTGAGCGAGACAGCGACAGAGCCGTCGAATAATTTCACTCTCGGTCCGACGAAGCCGAATTCAACTTCCGTAACGAATGGAAGAACGGGGAGATTATTTTGTACCGGCGGGACTCACAGTTCGCAAGGCATCCTCGTTCCTGTGACGCTCGTCGTTGTCGCCGGGCTTTTGGTTATCCAGGGGCAAGAGTCGCGGGAGTTCGCGCGACGCGGGCTGCGGGACCGAGCGAGGCGAACGATGCCGCAGAACGGGAGCGTGTGAGGGACACGGACGGTGGGACGGAGACGGCTCGCTCGAACGTAAAGGGGAGAATCGATGAGCGAGGCTCGCGACGATTATCGAGGCGAGACGGAGTTTAGTTGATTAATCGCAACGAGCAAAGACGATACAATAAAGAACGAGAAAGATAGAGGATCCGAAACGACCGCAGCCCCGTATGAGCCGTGTCTCGTCTCGCCCTGCGCACTGGCAGAGCGCGGGGTGGCGCCTGACGCGGGTTTACGCCGCGGCGCGGCGCGGCGCGCGCATCTTCCCCCTCCACTGCTCGCTGCGTCCTGCCGGAGAGGGTTGCCGAGTCTGCGCGTCCAGCGCGGACGAACGACTCGATAATTCTTTACGAGACGAGCCACGGAGAGCGTGTGCGTGCGATGATACACGCCTAGATGCAAATGTACACCGACAGGAGAGGGGGAAAAACATCGAGAGGCGAGGGAGGGGAATTCTCGGCCCGGATGACGGTTAAACCGCATCCCTCTGCTCGCTCGGCTTTCGAGAATTGTACTCTCGCTCGGAGGGGGAAGCGTAACGGTGGAAAGGCTCTGCCTCGAGGCCCTTGACCTCCGCCCGCCCTATTTTCTTTTTTCAGCCCTTCGCTCTGCAATATCACGAAGGAGTAACCGGGAGTTCGAACTCTTTGTCGTAATAATTAATTGAAATACGAAGAGCGTGTGCGACGGGACGATTGGTAATGAGAAGAGTAATTTCTCGCCGAGTCCGTGATGGAGGGTGGAGGGAAACGTTTCAGGGGTAACCAAGATTATATATTCAGTAACGAGACTTTTATTTTCGACGCATATGCGCGACGATATGTGAGGAAAGTTCGTTAGAATTATTTCATGCAAACTGAGGGGAGGGGGAGATCTTTTATACGTTTTTAATGACGTTAATGTATGCAAAGTTAAAACTGATGGAGATGCTGCGAGAGCGCCAACCAACTTAACCCGTAGTATTGATAATATTAACCGTAGAACGGCAGACTGGGCTGACTCGTTGATCCAGTGTAGGATTAACGACTCAGCCCAGTGTGTAGGATGCTTCTTTATAGAAAAATCCTTCGTTCGACACTTTTAGCATTGCGAATAATTACACTAAATTTTGATAAAGTCGCATAAGTTTGCTTCACGCATAATTCCTATCGGGAGCAAAGTAGAGTCAGTCTCTTCGTTTATTCATAAGGAAACTTGCATGCACTCTGATATTGTCAATGCTCGACGAGTAAAATAGGAAATTCAGATACAACGAGAATTGGAAAAAAAAAAAAAAAAAAATATCTTTCAAATATTCTCTGGAGTGATTTTTCGCCCGGTACGTGGGTTCGAGACTCGAAAGATGCAATTTTTTTTTTTTTTTTTTTTTCACCTAAATTCATTGTCAGAAGCAATTGCATATTGGAATTATTATATGAATAATATTAATAACACCGATGATAATATTGCGAATAATAATAATGAATTTTTATGCTCGGTCCCCCGGAACGTTTTCCCTAATATATTCTACCCGGCTGCGTCGTCTCAGAGCAGACGAGGATCAACGGAAAAAAAAAACTACTCGGCAGAGATCATCGTCTCGCCCATAAATACACGCGATCGTTGAACCCGCGACGCGCGAGCTTTTTTTTTATCGACTAATAATTGTACACTGGCGTACGCAAGCATAGAAGGAAAAAAAAAAAAAAAAGAAAAAAAAAAGAGGGTTTGCGCAGAGGGAAACGAGACTGCACAGGTTGCGCGTATCCATTTTGTTTTTCTCTCCGCTCGAGTCCACTCGGCGCTCCTCCTTTGTCCTCGCCTCTCGCCGTCGCTATTCGACGACTCGCTGCCTCGATCTTTGTTTCCCCGTCGCGTTTGTCACGACGCATTCGTACGGCAAAATCACGCGGCGGACCCGACGGAATTCGCCCGTGTCAAAATTCTCACTGATATTCCTCGTGCTGTTGACAATTTTTTTTTGAGAAACAGCTGGCGACCTCAATTTTTTTTTTTCACGCTCAAAAAGACTTGTGATTTTAACGTACTTTTTTCCGCAATTTTTTTTCGTCGTTTATTTCACGAAATTTATTTCATGTGTGTGTGTGAGAACGAAATTTGCGAAAATACAATGTGTCAAATGGAATTTTGGAAAATCGCAGACTATCGTACGTGTATTTATGTTGCGATTTATTCGGCACACTACGGCGTTCAAGAGAAACAAAAATATAATTAAAAAAAATATATACCATCCTATAAGAACTGGAATAAAAAAATATATATTGCAGAAATTCTGAATCTATAACTGAGCCGAAGAAGACAAACATCGAGATGAACAAAAAAAAATACGGAATTTTGTAAAACACATACAAAAACTTTAATTATAATTCGCAATTATATTTGTGAAATATACGAGAAAATAATTGCTGAATTTGAAAAAAATAAAAAAAAAAAAAATACAAAATATATAATAATAATTCCTAAGTATATTTGTAAAATATACGAGAAAATAATTGCTGAAATTATCGAGACGAGTCGTCGCTTATTTTAGTGTAAAAAAAGCCTCGCCCTATTGGATTTCCTTCCAGTCGAAGCACGGTTCGTCCCATAAACGTTGTTTTATCGGAACGAAAATCGAATCGTTCTCGACGCCACGAGGCGGTCGCCAAATTGGAATTATTTCCGAGGCAATGAACGCGCAACAGCGAACACCACCTGCTCACTGTTTCCTATCGATAATTCCTCGGATACGAGATCGTGCCTGCTAGTCACGCTGAAAGTTGTTAACAAGGTTTCGTGCACGGAACGTTCGCAATCGCCGCGTCAGCCACGATAGTTTCACGCGCGGACAAAGGAACCAAGCGCGTCGGTTTGCCGACGCTCGTGACCGTTGGATTCCTGGAAAGCGCGCTCTCTCTCGGCTCTTTCTATGTTTATCGTTTCCCTTTCTTTCTCAGCTTTCGTTGTCGTTTACATCCTCAGTTTAATTCGATTATTCGTCGCCCCTAGTTTTATGCTTATTTCATGTTTTTTTTTTTTTTTTTTTTTAATATTAAAATTCTGTATTTTTCCTTTACTTTGATCGTTTTGTGAAATTGTTTCTGGGTAGAATTCTTTTGGATTTGAATTCTGGGACGTTGATTCGATGGAATTTAATTTCGAGTCTGATTTCACAGTTACATAAATAATGCTGAATTTCAAGCTGGATGTTTAATCTGGAATTAAGTTCCAGGTGAATTTTAACCTTATGCTTTTTTTTTATATTAAAATTCTGTATTTTTCCTTTACTTCGATCGTTTTGTGAAATTGTTTCTGGGTAGAATTCTTTTGGATTTGAATTCTGGGACGTTGATTCGATGGAATTTAATTTCGAGTCTGATTTCACAGTTACATAAATAATGCTGAATTTTAAGCTGGACGTTTAATCTGGAATTAAGTTCCAGCTGAATTTTAACCTTATGCTTTTTTTTTATATTAAAATTCTGTATTTTTCCTTTACTTCAATCGTTTTGTGAAATTGTTTCTGGGGAGAATTTTTTTGCATTTGAATTTTAACGTTTTCCCGCTCGAGTCGTTCGCGCTGTCCATTGTACAGCGTAAAAACTCTCGTCGAAGCTTTACGATGCAATAAAAAAAAATTGCGACGATTAATGCCGCTTACGCGAATCAGTAACGCGAGAAAGCGTCACGCGAACCGTTCAAACGCGCTCGAGAGAACCGTCGCGAGAGTTATCTACATATATCGTAATTGTAACCGTCGACGACGCGCGCTCGAGGCCGAGAGTCTGTCCGGCCGCGCATGCGCGTCGATCGGAACTCGTCGGACCGAGCGACCGCCCGGCCGCGAACGATCGACTCGCGGCGACTCGTTAAATAATTGACCGCCATGTGTTACCGATACCTTTCTTTTTTTTTCCATCGCTTCCGTTCATCTGCTTCTCGACGTTCGGCTTTCTCGGTACCAGCTTGTACTCCCCCCTGGCGTCCTTCTCCGCTCCGCACTTCATGCTGATCCCGTTGTCCGGCTCTTTGTCGTTGCGAATCATTTTCTCCGAATTTTTTTTTTTTTTTTTTTTCCTTCAAATCTCCAATTTTTTCAAATATATTTCTCGCTCAATTTATATTTAATTTTATTGTGAACAAACTTCTAACCTCTTTACGATTAACGTTTTTAAAAAAATATTTATTTACCGAAGTTTTATTTTGGTTATTATTGTTATCATTATTGTTGTTGTTTTTATTATTATTATTATTATTATTATTATTATAGTAGAAAATATGTGTCGAGAAAAGCCCTTCGGTTCGCGAGTCACGTGGTATCGAGGCTTCACAATGAAAATAAATGCTTTGTCTCTTGTTTCTTTGTATAGTTGCAATTGTAGCTCTATATTATCACAGCCGAGCGTTTTTGTGTGTTTCCCGCGCTGATCACGGGCTGATTTTCTACGGTGCGTGTTTGAAATTTTTTGTTTTTTTTTTTTTTTTTCCCCGTCCTTGCGCGAAACGCTCACGACGGAGATTAACGGCCGGAGAGACTTAGGAGACTCCGCGGCACGAAGAGCTCACGCGGGCCGTCGTCTGCTATGCGAAGAACGACCAACGACCTTGGCTGGTCCCGTCCTCAAAGCCACCGGTCTTGCTGCTACTGCTGTCCTCCCCGCTCGCCTCATCCGACGAGTTCATGGACTCCCACAGCTGTAGCCGCGATACACGGACCGCAAAAACCAACGCCGATTCCGCCCCCCTCACTGTGCTCCGCTGACGGCCCAATCGCCTTTGACCGCACATAAAGATCCAGCGACTTAGTACGACGCGCACGATTTTTTTTTTTTTTTTTAATTTTATATATATATATATATATGTGTGTGAAGAATAAAATAAACGATTTTTTCAATTTATTCGTGAATATTTTTTTTGCACGTCTCCGGACCGTGTAAAAGGAAGTTCGGGCGCCGTTTGTTGTGGCAATGGCAGTTACGTGAGCGTCGCGCGGCGATTCTCTTTGTTAATCGCGAGAGACGGGTTTGGCCCGTTTATCGGGAGAGATAAAGTGCCCGAGTATCGTGAAGAGTGCAAGTTCGTGGATCGCGTGGAGGAACCGTACATCCTCATCCGACGAGCAACAGCGCACTGACGCGTCACATGCCCGGAGCTCGACTCTTGTGATCGCTGTACGGAGTCGAAGCGACGAGGGCGCCCGATCAGCTGTGCCGTTCCGTGCGTCCTCGGCGCGGTCCGTGCTGGAGGCACGAAAACCCCTCCTTCGCTGCTGGCCATCCCGAGCCGTGCCAAACGGTGCTGTGTATCGTTAGAGCGGACTCAGGCGCTGTCGAGATGGAAGACGGTTCTTCGAAAGGATCGAACGATCTGGGAGGGCGGAGCGGGGGGGGGGGGGGAGCTGTACGGCGGTTACGCTTGCGTTGGTAGGAAAAAATGTTTCGAGACTCGGCGGAGCGCCGATAGATGCGAGTAAGTTCGCTATTCGGCCGCGGGGCGTAATTGTCGCACGAGGGGAAAGCAGGAGAAAACATTGTTCCGAGCGTTTATCGCGTGTGCCGTAGCGGTGCGAGCGGTCGACCGGAGAGACGCCGTGCATTTATAATTCGCACGAACGTTAATTCGCAACTCGGAATTTGAACGCTCGCCGATATGATATAAACATGTGAAGAAAATCGACTGCATCGACGGTACAAATAATCGCTGAACTTTTTTCCCTCCTTTTCGAATGGATCCATTGAGTTTATTCATTTTTTTTTTTTTGTATCATTCAACCGTGGAACTGTCGACGCCATAACCTCAAAACTTTTTGCGGACACAGTGGAAATATATGCGAAATTTGTTTCTCCGCATGGAATTTTTTATTCTCCGAACAAAAAAAAACATTGAACGTACGCAGATTGCGAAGGAATTTATGTGTATTCGAAGAAAATTATGGAAGTCATGGAAAATAAAAAAAATAAAAGTTTTCGGCTCTTTACAACAGTTTATTTCTTTATTAATTTATTGACAATTTTTTTGCATTATTATCATAGAAAATCAGAGGTCTACACATAATCGATACGTTTTATTTTTATGAGATTTTTGGCATGTCGCAGAGTATCGAAATTTTGATGGAATCAAAGTTTCCGTTTAAACGTATATGTGGCGCAACGCTAAAATTCCGTTGGACCTTGCGTTACCGACGGGACGGGGCTATTTCGCAGAATCGACTATGCATCATTAATATGCTGCGCACGCTTCTCGAATTCTGCAGCGCTGTAATACATAAAGGCTTATGTGTGCGTGAATGTATCGTAAAGGACGTTACGAAGCTTCCTCCGAGTGAATTCCGAACTCCATTTATGCTCTCACGCGAACTCTAATATTTGGTTTTCTCCATTTCTCGTTAATACGAATTCCAGTGCTGGACGATTTGAAACGCGTGCCTGGCATATCGATCATTGTAATTGGAACTAAGAGATCGCCCAGTTCCGTCAGCAAAAAAGATAAGTGAGGAGTCGAAAGCGGGTCGAGCATCCCCTCGAACGAGACCGCGAAACGGCATCGTTAAAAAAAAAAAAGAAAACAGAAGACGACTCCCGTCGCTCGACCGCACTGAAATAGACGCCGCCCGGCAAACGGAAAGTTTCGGGAGGCTCGAGCGTCGTACGATACTGGCCGGCGCATGCGCGTCGCGCGCGTTGTCCAGCGAAGCGCCTCGGCCGGACACAACGAGGTTATTTTTTCTCTTTTTTCTGCCGGATGTTTTGTCGTCGGTTTGTAGCCTGCACGTCGAGTGATACGACGATCGTTCCGCGGAGAATCTTGTTCGGATACACGAGACGGAAAACGAGGCTTAACGATAATCGTCATCGGTCATTATACCGTTGTCCGAGCGAAATTGAATGGAGTGGTACGCGGACGGTTCGTCCACGTTAGTTTGCGTACCGCAGAGTGATCGCTCGTGGCAGAGTGGCGAGCGCAGACTTTGTACACAGAGGACTGGTCGTATTTCCCCCTCCCTAGCGACCAGTACGGCTCTCTATCGCCACGGCTTTGTCTCCTTCGCTGCGGCCCAAACGGAATTACACGAGACGGACGATGTGGACTTGGCCGAGCAGTGCGAACCGATGAGGTGAATATTCATCGTTACCGCTATAGCATACCGTAAGTATATCGGCCTCTGAAATCTATTCGGTAATTTTCGAGAGCGTGATTGTCGTCGTGAAGCCACGTGGACGCAAATCACAAGACGCAATTGAGTCACCGTGGCGACGAGTTTGGTAGAACAAATATCTTGAAAACCGTAGCCAGAGAAAAAGACGCAAAAGTCGAACGCCGCTGGATCCACAACGAATAAAGACGTACCATTTTTCAAAGTGCATAATATAGTATTAAAGAAACGTATATAATTTCGATGACATGAGAAAGCCACTTCGGGGCGATTTTACGAGAATAAATTGGATAACTTGCGAGCGATTTAATGGGAGTTTCCGACGGCAAGCGTCGCGCGACACTTTGTCCGTTGGCGCGTCGGCGTTCGACCAATCGGAACGAATACAAATGGCCTCGAGTTTCGTCGGGGGACGGAGAATCTTCTGCGTCGTCTCGTTACGCTGGCCCAATCGCTCGGGCTTGATCGATTCGTTAAATTTTTCACGAGTCATTAGAGCGAGAGAGATGGATAGGAAAGGAAAAAAAAAAAAAACAAACAAACAAAACTGCGACGAGTGTGCCAGTTTTCTCGGGAAGCGATAAAATGGACGCCGTGGCGACGGTGCTCAACCTCACCGGAGAAGCACCGGACAAGGGCACGAGAATTCCTGGAGGGGGAAAAAAAAAAAAAAAAAAAAAAACTTTTGCCAGATAATCGACGGTCGACCGATTTTTCCAGTCGGAGATCCGCGCAAAGCGTTCGCGTCTCGTGCGCTTATGTGTGCCGGCTCGTCATTGAATTATCGCCTCAACATTCCTATCAGTCCCGTCGCAAATTCTTTCGCCTCTGTGTGTTGACACGGATTAAATTTACAACGGAAAGTCGGTGCGCGAGTCGCGTTACGTAACCGCGCATTAATGTTTTTCCTGTTTGCGGGAATGAAGACCGTTACGCTCGTTCGGCGTCTGAAAAATATAGAATGGTGCGTCCCGTGACGCTGCGGCTTCGCCCGAGCGGAGAAGAGACGCGTCGCAGCCAGTGCGACGCGGTTTTCGTCGCTCGATCGAGGCGCGTGCGCAGCAACGACTATCGGGTGCGAGGCAACGTGCTTTCGGCCGTTACACGGTATGACGAACGGTAAAACCTTCATCCGACGTAATTTGGGACGAACGTACGTGGCAAAATTTTCCTTTTATTTCGATGACTTGTCAAACGTTTTTATTCGATTAAACTGTCGACGGATAAATAGAAAAAAAATTATCCATTTTTTTTCAATGCTTCCGTTTATTGTTTCGAATCCGTATGAATTTTCGAACGAGTCACGTTGTTTACATATATATTTTCGAATGTTACTGCTATGAAATTTTTCACGCAATCCCTCCACGAAACTTCTTCAGTGTGTTGTGCAATGTCGGTACGAAAATATAATTAAAACGTGCGCTTATTTTTATTTCAATCCGAAATAGAAAAATTCTGGTATGAAAGAAATTTTTGGAAAAATTAATATAGCTTCTAGGACATCAAGAGATTAATTTAAGAATACTGTATATTGCGCGTGTTTGAACACCGCGGATGACGCAACGCGACCACATAAATAAATAATTGCGAGCGACCGATAATTTTCCATGTATGTCGATTATTAAAATCGACGTGTATCGGTGGAAAAGTATTACGCAAAATCTATTATTCCGCAATGTCGATGCTCGGTCGATTCACGCTGTATCGTTAAAGGTCGGTTCGTGCCACGGAGACAGGTGTTTTACCGCAGCTGAGACTTTCAGTTCGCAATCTCGGCGACGCCGCCTTGTCTGCCGCGAGGAATTAATCGTCTCGTCATCGTCGATACGCCTCGTTAAATATTCTCACTGCCTTTCGCGTCAGTGATCTGTCGGGGCATAATTTTTTTTTTTTTGTGGTCGTTGAATGTAAATATCTTCCAGTCGATCGGTCAATTCACGGCACTCAACTATGCCTCGAGGGGTTAATCGAATAAAACGTTTGCAGCGAAATTTTTCCATCCCCAATGGCGACAGCGGTCAATAGCGAGCCTGTTAATAGAAAAAAAAAAAATTAATGAGAACTCTGACCAGTTGAGACAATAAAATGAATTATTGAAAGGCGATCTTAAACGGTTTAGCAAATTTTCCA
The DNA here is from genome assembly GCA_963978505.1 of Listrodromus nycthemerus. NCBI lineage: Eukaryota > Metazoa > Arthropoda > Insecta > Hymenoptera > Ichneumonidae > Listrodromus > Listrodromus nycthemerus. The sequence continues at coordinate 16,961,340 of OZ021684.1, forward strand.
TGCACAAATAAATTTTTACTGAAAGTAGGGTAGTTTATAGTTACCATCCGAATGAATATGCGTATCCAATTTAGATCACTTTATCGTACCAGATGCATTTTTGCTATCAGAGAATATTCTCTGTGTTGTTACGATCCTTAAGTGTCAATGTCTTTCAGCCGATCGTCGACTCACGCCACTCGACTCTGCTTGCATACTTTACCTTTGGAGGTTAATCACAGAACGCCCTATGTTGAATTTTTACCGTTTCGAATGAGCGGCGAGCCAACGCTTCGAGAAAGCGAATGAGAAACACTGTGGTCGTTCTGTCCTAAAATGAGGGGTAATTTTGCGTAGCTTTCTACGATAATCATCAAATATAAATACCTTTTAGCCGCCGGTGAATTTGTGACACTCGATTGCGTCATTTTTTTTTGTTCCAATCGAAGTGGTCAGTAGCGAGCCTGTAAACCGCAAAACTGAATGAGAACGCCATGCTCGCTCTGTTTTATAAACGACGGATATTTTACGCTCACTGCCGTGGCCCCGCTCGGCGATTTGATCACAGTGAGCGTAATGAATTTGCGAGGCCACTAACATGCGATACTGGAATGGGAATCAACCGACGGAAACCTACCCATTGTCACGTTGCGGCCACGTCGCTCCGCTCTCTCCGCCTCGGTTGCTTTAGTCATGGAAAAATTGCGTCACCCGAGCAGCCCCGACGCTCGTTGTGTTTCGTCGGTCGTTGTTGTCCAATTCGTAAATACCACTTGCACACAGAGACCGACGAACGTCCGTGTCGGTCTTATTAATTATCGTCTCGAGTCTATTCACGAACTCTTCAGAGACGAAAACACACGCCGCTGGTGTTTTCATCGAACGACACGCATCGACAAGATGGCGGCGACGAAACATTCCTGACGCAACGCTACAGAAAACTGTGGGAAGCACCGAACTCTTCTCCGGGCAGACGGGAAGAATCCAGTTCGTGGCGAGCAATCGAGTTCGATAGCTCGACGGACAATGCTTTGCATCTCGTTTCGCACGTTAATTCTGACCTCTCCCTCCAGTCTGAACTGGTTAATCGTGCCGCGACGAAACTGGAACGTACGATCTAGTTTTTTCCTCATTTCACTGGTCGAGTTGCGTGGCCCATTAGTCAAACCATCGACGGTTATGTGACGCACGTGCGGATTAGGAACGACAGCGGAATCGTCTCCGCATCACTGATTAATGGACGTGAATATCGATCGGAATTTTCGGACTGGAGGGCAAAGCGTTATTCTTGTTTTTTTTTTGTTTCAGTCCGGCGGCAAGAGCGATTCCGTAGAATCGACTTTGCATCGTTTATATGCTACGAATATCCGTCCAAATATTGCTTGATGGCCACCAAAAAAATGCGGAAAAATAAATATTTCGGCAGAGGCTTCGGATAATCATAAGGTCGTTCGTCTTCCGACTACGCCGAAGGCCGCCACTCTATTTTACGTGGAAACTATATCTACATTTACTGGATACATATAGATATACCTTCAATGTAAAATCCCAACCGGTACAAAAAAAACATTGATTTTAGGGAGATAAAAATCTATGGGATGATTTTTATTTTTTTTTTCGTTATCGCTGTAAGCTCGGTCGAATTATAGAGACGTAGCTTCTCTGCCGTCTATCAGTGAATTTTAGCCGAGACCTTGTGGTCGCTAATCGACATCCGGAACGAGCCCCGAGCATAATAATAATAATAAAAATTTAGTTTCACGATAACGACGTTCGTCGCGCACCAAAGCAGACAATAAACAGAATAAACAGAATAAAGACAATAAACAGAATTTTTTTTCTCTCTATTCAGAACCTATGTGTGCTGTTTCGTTTCGACAAAGATTTGTCGTCCATAACCGAGAGATTTCGTTCCGCCATCTGGCGGAAGATGGTCGAAGGATTCCCGCGACTCTCGTACGACATTTGTACATTGCATCATCCTTCGGTCTCCGAGCACGATTGCAGAATTAATTTGTCGTCAGATGGCGCGATACAAAATTTACGCTCGGCGAAATATTTCACGTAACATTCATCGGCGTCTTTTTTCTCGTCAGATGAGAGAAACGCTGTTTCCGGTATGGCGATTTTTCTCGTGCCGTCGGCACTTTTGGCTGATGCAATATTTTCCCCGAAATCCAGATTCTCGATGTCGAAATCTTTCTCGGCAAAGTTGCTCCTACTCGGACGCCCAATCACATCGAAGGAACGAGTCTCGGGCCGACGAATCAGCTTCGAGAAACTTTCCGACGGAGTCCTCTCGGCTCTCGAAAAACTCTCCGTCAGATGTCGCTCCCCGTTAATTTTCTCAGGAACTTCCACCCTCGACTTTTCGAGACTATCGGTATTTCTTTGATCGCGGAACGTCTCCTCTGGCAAACTGAATGCTTCCTCGATTTCGACAACCTTTTCTTCGCTTTCGTACGTCACGTGTTTCGTTCCTGAAATCGATTCCTCGTGTCTCTTGAAAACGGACTTTCCTCCGGTGTCGAGGCAGCGACAAGCCTCGCCATTGGTCGACGCGTCGACGCAAGCCAATCGCCGCTTGCCACGGCGTCTTCGCCTCGAGGGCGCCACGAGCTTCTTCGTCTCGTCCCGCGAATCGCGATTCCGCTCTAGATTTCTCAACAACCCCTGTTCCGGCTTTTCTTTCATCGATGTTACGAACGTGGAGGAAATCACGGATGTGACTCTCGCCCTCGCGTTCGTTCGCCTCGAAGAGTCCGAGACGTCGGCGCACGCGCCACTGTCGGTGCTCGACATGAAAAATTTTTGGACCGTACGCAGGTCAGTATTTTCACGTTTCACGACTTTATCGTCCGACGACTTGTTTCCGGAAGTGATTTCGATCGAAAATTCGTTGTTCCTTCCGGGGACGTTGACGCGAATATCCTTGACTCGCGCCTCCTCGCAGACACGGTGTTTCATGTCGGAAACATTTTTTATTCGCTTTTCCCTAACCGATTCGTTTTTCAGTCGTCGACAATGCTTCGGACAATTGGCACACCTTCGACCAGTCGCCCTGTGTTCTCGTCTCGCGAAACATCGGCAGCAAACACATTTTTTGCAGGCTCCGCTTCCCATGGCATTCTCACGGTAGTTCCGCTCGTTGCCGCGTGGCGGCGCTGTTACGAGGTACGGACAGCTGCACCGACAGCACACGAAATTTATGTCTCTGTCTCTTCTGTCGCTCTTCGAATGCAACGAAGCTTCCTCTTCTCTGACTGGGTTTTTTTCTTTCCAGGTTCTCAGCAATCGTTTCATCATACCGGCGACAGTTTTTTCATCTTCGATACAACGCACGTTGGGCCGTTTGAGAATGGTTGCAGGTTCCAGGCTGATTTCACCGAACGATTCCTCATTCTCAAAAACTTCTCTCGTCCCGTTGAAACGAGAGGCCTCGAGGCGATAAGACGCTCCCGGCTGATGTCTCGTGCATTTCCAGAAATTATCCTGACGCAATTTCGCAGCTCTCGAGCATCTCGTGGGCGTCACTTCCGGCTGGCACACCCTGCAGGGACGACCGGACTTTCTTTCGTCGTCGCGCGACGCCCTCATTCTCGCTCGAGCCCGACAAACCTCGATCTCATTTTCCTTTCCCAGTCGCTCCTCCTTGGGCCGATCGGACTTCCGGCGAGTAACGTCGATCTCACAGGTCAATCTATTCGGCTGGGGACCTTGGAGAACGGTCGTCACCTTTCGATGGCACGCGAGGAAATCTCTTCGGCGTTTCTTTGAGAGATTCTCTTCGTCCTCGAGATCACCGTATTGCTTTTCAGGTACGTCAAAAAAAACCGTCTGATCGTTACCGGAAGACTCGGTTTTCTTTACCTCGGCCTGAATATTCGCCTTGGTTTTCACACCCTCCGGAATCACCGTCTCTCCTAGACACCCTCTCTGACTTTCCCTCTTTCCTGAAAATGAGTCTTCCAGCTCGGTCGACGATTCTTTGTTGTTCTCTTGATCCGCAGAAGCTCCACGAAGCTTTATCCTCGATTTCCTCTGACGATAATGCGCTTTTCTTTTTTTAATCAAGCTCCCGGTTTCGTACGGTGAATTCTTCCAAGGATCCGGAATTCCCTGAGCCAATGAGAGGCCCAGGTCGGTCCAGACAGCCTCCGTCAATCTCACACTGTCGCAACCCAGTCGCAGGTGTCTCTTCACCGTTCTGCGATCGTCCTCGCTGCAGAAACCCCTCAATGCGAGATACTCGTTCCAAGGATCCGGTATTCCACGACGAATGCGAGTCTTCGGTCTCGAAACGGCATCCTCGAGCGCTGCTGAGCAGTCAATTATCCACGGTGCAGTTGTGATGAGCCTTGGAGTTGAGAATGGACCTTGGACTATCTGGTGAACGCCTAAATTTCCATCGCTGTCGAGTAGCTTCGGCAAAGTCCATTCGTGGTACCAAACCGGAAGTCTCTTCTCTCCACGGGACCTCCGACTCGAGGATTCTTTCTCAGAACGCTGCTCGCTCTTCTTATTCCTCTTTATCTTCCTCTCTTCGGCTGGCTTCTCCGTTGTGGCAAACTTCGAATCTGCAAGCACTATTTTTTTTAGATAGTCACGACGATTATCGACGTATCAATTTACTCGATGTTGCGAATTTCGTGACACCTTGACATGGCAATGCTCGACGTGTATGACAGCGATGAACTTTTGTCACTCATTTTATACATCACTCTCGAAAGTTTTTTGTTTATAGGGATTTTTATAAATTCAGGCTCTTCCTTAAGGCTCCGATCATTACTTCCGGTATCAGAATAACATTTTTAGAACGATATTAACGTCACAGTGGAAATAGGTCGTTTCTCGTTGAGCATTTAGATTTCCGAACCGACCGTGACATTTTTTTTTTTTTTTTTAATTACACAACTACCGACCGAAAAAAAGACATTGTCAAACGAAGAGTAACGTATTTACAGTAAATCTGTGAAAATCTAAATCCGCTTGCTTACACGACCGACAACGCGCACGATAGTTTCACTTCTGAAATTATTGAAAATTACGTTATTGACAAACGAATTAATCGAATAGACGTCGTAAAGAGACTGCATTATAATTTCATAAAGCTCATCCAATTGAAATTATCAGAACGCACGATAAAATGATAATTGAACGGGGCTCATTAATAATTCTTTTATTACGTCAATAAGGGTGAACGTCAAAGTCGCCCATTTTTTTTTTTCACCTCATCGTTATTCGGCACCTCGTGTCCTAATCTCAGCAGAGAAGGCGTTGCTATGTCGTAAATTACATTAACGGCGGATTAAACTCGTCCGCTCGCGCCGGTACACTTTCGTTTGTTACTTTCGGCGAAACATCATTACAAACTCTCATTCACATTTTTCCTTCGTCTTCCATTCGAGTTATCCGTCTTCCATTCGCAAAATTTTCACGGGCACGCTTTCAAACGTCCCGACAACAATTTCTACTATCTATACTTCTCATTCTCTCCGTTTTTTTTAATTCTTCTTTTTTTTTTTTTCCCCCCCTCGAAAACCCTCTTCGTCGAGCTCCGTGTTCGCCACTCCGAACGAATCCCACGGAGAGCCGCGAAACGACCGGATAACAGACGGCAGCTGGGCAATCGTCGCCACACAGAAACGAGACAAATTATTAATTTTATTTTTCTCTCTGCCGCACGTCGAAAAATAAATAGGTGAATATAGGAATTATCGTTCCCGTTTATTCCTTGGTATTCGCCGGAGATGCTTGCTTGGCGGTTTCTTCCGTGACGCTCACCCGGAGCGTGCTCGATGACTTCTGGACGATATCACTCGACACCAGCAGGAGCGGAAGTCCTCCGAGGACCATACACGTCCCCATGCACAGAAAGCAGACCGAGTAACTTCCGGTCACGTCGCGCAGGTAACCTGGAATGACAGAATAAAAAATTAATATCCGAGTATTTTTTTTTTTTTGTAATTGTACTTTTTCACTCGAGAATAGAAAATCAATGTGCAAATTATTTCGCACCTTTCTCTCGCGACATGAAAATATGTTTACATGTCATAAATTAAAATCATTGGACAATAATTTATAAAAATATAAGAAGATGCGAATTGGAATTTCACACGAGAAAATATATATTTTTACGAGAGTTTAACATTTTTTTAGGATTTTGAGTAACGAAGCATGTTGAAGTACTTTGACCTAAAAATTTATATTTTTTTCTCTCTGATGATGTAGATTCGTCTGAGGAAGTCAAAGGAGGAAAATAATTGGACGTGAAGCACCTTTGGTGCATCAGGACTTGCGGACTTAAAATTCGATTTCTTGGACTACAATCGCTTGGCTAAAATTCCTTCCACGGACGAAAACAATTTTCGGGCACTCGGTGGTATAAATCGGTCATGATTCATCGTGGAATTGGGCTTGCAATTCCGTGCAGCTCGTAAATCTTTCGGTTATACATGGTTCGTTATAACTGTAAATCTGAACGCTATCGCGTTTGCTTTTAGGTGAGACTTTTCGCATCCCTCCGTCGGTTCGACCCATCTGACGAGTCGATAAGTTTCACCGTAGTGAGTCACTCGGCAAGGTCGATGGTAAACCGGAAATATACGGTGCAAGGATCGATAGTCAGGAAACCAGGAGAGCCGAGCCAGAGAACCGATAAAGATGCAAGGGTCGAGGTCGATTCAAAGACCGATTGGATTCCCACATAAAAATCAGTCGAGTCGTTTCCACCTTTTTTTTCTACTTTACATTCATGATCTCTAAATTAAAAATTTCGAGCGCAGAGCTCTGCGAAAAAGTTTTTCAATCGATTTTGGCTCTGTCAAAAAAAGGGCACTTGCGACCAAAATTCTGATAAACAAGAAAGCTAGGCGAAAATTCCTTTGAACATTTTTTCGATGCACAAAAAAATTGTCTCTCAAAATTCTCAAAATGTTAACTTCAATTATTTTTCGCAATTTCTCGGTTTTATATTCCAGTCTTGTATTGTATAATTTGAAAAAAGAATAAGTGCCTGAAGCGTCACCGGATATTAATATTAAAAATTGGAGCGAGTTTTTTTTTTTTTTTTTTTTTAAATAAATTCTTCTGTTTTTATTGAGGGGAAAAAAATAGCGCGCGACCGGGTTTGAAGAGAAGTTCGATATCGTCGCCCACGATCTTGATTACTCTTTCGAGAATGAGGGCTCCGCTTCGTGGAAACCGCTGATTGACTGACGCAAGCCTGGTTCGAGGGCGATTGCGCGAGAGAGTCAATTAGAAATTTGTTCGATCGAGTCGTCTCAGCATACGCTGGTCTTTACGGAAGCCTGTTATCGCCTCGGCCGATACCAATTTCTCGCGTTACACAGCTCATCGATAAACACATTGTTGTCTCAAAACGATTAGAATCAATTGGGTCACTGCTGGAGAAAACATTCTGTTGACTCGGGGCAATTCGCGTTGCGACGAGGAATTCTCGGAGACGTTATATCGAACCGACACTGATTTTTTTTTTTTTCATTGCGTTCTCATGCAGAAATTCTCACGGAAAAAGTATTGGACGCGCCCTCGTCAAACACTGAGACTATAAAAAAAAAATGTACAGCATATATTTTCTGTTTAGACTACGAAATCAAATTGTTTCTTCAATGTGCCGGAATTTCGCATTCACTCGCATTAAATTAATTAATTGACAATTAATGTGCTGTTTGTAAGATAATAATTCCAGACATTGAAGTTACAAGTTGACTCGAATTTACAAAAATTTCCATAAAAAATTATAATACTACTGTCAACTTGAAACGGACGTGTGTTCAAAATTTTAGAAACACTTTATGAAAGGAAGCTTCCAATAACGTTAATCAATTGTCGAACAAATTTTTTTTTACAGTGTAACATGGACCTCACAGTTTGATTCGTTTCGGTGCATCGTATCGACTCATTCGCTCGGCGGAACCAACTGAGGGACGAGAAAATGGTTTGAGCAAAAATTTTTTTTGAAATAAATTTGTATGATTTTTCGAAAGATCAGCGATTTGTCTGGAACTACAGATAAGTCGCCGACTGGTCGTTGAATCATAAGTAATTCGTACCACCGAGTGTGAAGCGCTACAGACACGTGCCTTAAAATTCTGTCCGACCGTGGAAACGAATTTTGGCCGTGCGATACAATCCAACGAATCGATAACCACCCACTTGAGTGTGGATGCAATAAAGAGGGTCTCGGTATTTGGAAATGTAGTTCCCACGCGGCTCAACTCTCCGCTCTTTACCTGGACTGTAAATACCCGTGGCTCAACGTGGCAGATAATACGGATTTACGAGAAGATAAAATATAAAAGCCTACTGACAGAGTCGAATCGATAAACGAAGGAATGAGATTCCTCGACGTGGCTTCGTTCGGCACGGGCGATAAAACGTTGCCAGGCGTTTTGTATCGCCCGATCGCCTCTTTCTCAATCACTCGAGACTCCCTACATCTTTATCCTCGCTCGGAGTTTGAAAAAGAATTATTAAAAAAATTCACAAATAAAAATTCTAAACATTTCTTAATTGAAATACTTAAATGAAAATCCTAAATACAAATTAAATAACAAACATTTCTGAATAAAAATTCTAAAACTCAAGTGAGGCAACATGAATTTAAAAAATGAAGAAAAATATAACACTTGCTGGCGAATGCAAATCGATAAACGAAGGGACGAGATTCTTCGACGTAGGTTCATTCGGCTCTCGTGGTATTGTTTTATCGTGTACATCCACTCTTATCCGGTAATCTCTCTGTTTACCAAGTTCTAAAAAAAAAAACGTAAAAATGAAATTTTCAAAATATAAAAATTAAATTAAAAAATGTAACAATTGAATTTTAAAAAATATTAAAAGAAATTATGGCGTCGCGATATAGGCCGACGATTTATTGCTACCATTCGAAGCTCCCCTACACATCCATCCTGGTAATTTCTCTGTCCACTGTCCTCGAGGAATTTTCTACGCAATCCTCCTACGTGAGTTACATAACAGTTCGAACCGCTTTCAGCGCTGAGCTGTCGAGGATTCACCACAGGATTCCAGGCCTCCCCATCAAACTTTATCCTGACGAATTATCGTTCCGGCTCGTGGCACGGGAGAACTTTTTTTTAAGCTGAAAAAAAAAAAGGAAAAAAAAAAAATCAATTGTCAAGAAAGTATTCTCTCCCTGTTGATGAAGCCTCGAGGGTTGCGCTCTTGGCTCGGCGAGGCTCTTAAATTTCTCTCACCGCGCCACGAAGATTACGCGACCTTGTTACCGTGGATAATTGTCATTCTCGGGACTTGGCCTTGTCCCTGGGGTGACGTCACAAGCTCGCAGCGTAACGAGGGAAAATCTGTCGAGCGACGGGTGTTCGGACAGACCTGAAGGGCTCGGGGCGATCCTCAGCACGTGTGCCGCAGTTATTTCGTCGCTTGATACGACAAGGTATAAACTATACGAGGGATAAAGAGCGGCAATGAGATACTCGGAAAATTACATTAGGATGAAGATTAAATGAAAATAAAATTAACGTTAAAATAAGAAAAATAAATAAATAAAAAAAAAAACTAAACAAGCTCCTGTCTGCGGTCAGACAGTCGACCGTTGAAGCGGTTTAGTAAAAACAGTACGATGAGGAAAAAAAATAAATAAAAATACCCCGCGGCGAGGAGGAAGATGAGAAAACGAGCTGAGGACACATGTGACGCAATCTGGAGTTGGCACAGCGCGTAGCTTCGGACTGATTACCACCGCCAGGGGCTTCGTTAATTTCGCAACAACGGCGTACTATCGAGTAAGGCGATGCGCGGAATTTTACGAGTGGAGTCGACGACACGGCTAGTTTTCCACGGCCCACTCGATAAACAAGTGGAAAACTTCTGTAACGTCCAACCGAGTCTGTGAATTCCTCTCGTGGGCTGGCAACCGATAATGGAGACAATCGTTTTGGTATCAATGATTTTGAAAGTAGCACTCCTTTCGCTAGTGTGAAACGGTCCAATCTCCTCAAGCGAATGAAAAAGCTGCAGGACGGGCCTGCGAGACATAAGATTAATATCGTTAATGCTCGAACTTCGTATAACGAGTGATGCAACGTTGTTCGACAAGTTTGTGATAGCAACTTGTCTCTATTATTGGCTATTTCATACTGGGTACAGTGGGAAGCGCCACGTGGCTCGTATCGGGCGTATCGATTAGATTCGCGTTTGCGAGGTCAATCTTGCTACCTGACACTGGCATGAATTATCATACGGTACACTGCCATGTAGACTACAGTGCGTAGCTGTTCGTTCCTTTGGTTTTCGAAATACTTGTCGGCCCGTGGTGTTTGCTGGAAAGAGAATTGAGAACGTTCGTTAAACTCGAACTTTGGCTGACCTGCGAGGGGCGGTATAGATATGGCGCCGACACTCTGAAACATTCTGACGAGTCCGTAGCTCGATGAAATCTTGTCGGTTCCGTACTGATCGGCGAGGAGAACGGGAACGAGGAGGAACCAGCATCCGAGGCACAGACCGTACATGCCGACCGAACAGGCAAGCACGTAGAAGGAGTGCGCCATTGGAATCGCGAGGACGGCGACTCCGGCACCGACGATACTTGAAATAAAAACAAAAAAATTCATCGTATATTATTGCATATTGAGAAAATAAAATAAAAAAGTAAAAAAAAAAATTGAAAAAAAAAAAAAAATTAGATAAATGGAAATAAATTAAACCGGTGAAACAAATGTTGTTCCATTGATCTAGGCAATAATGTACACATCGAGAAAAAAAAAAAATGTGTACAAAAAGAAGAAAAAACACTGAGGCAGAATGATCTCGATCGATGACCAATCGCCGGTCTATATGATTCCGTTGCTACCGACTTCGTTACCACATGTTACATGTGTAAGTATATGACAATACTAAAGAACTAAATAATACCAAAATAAAATAAATATAAATGCATTCAACTACCGAGACAAAATAATTTAAAATTTGACATCCTGTTGTTGGGTGGGCTCTTTAGGTGAATCGACGTACCTCCCGATGTATCCTTTTCGTCGATCGAAGAGCTGCAGATCGGACAACCACCCGAGGCCGAGTCTTCCGCACAGGTCGAGGGCGGCCGATATCGCGACGAGGTATCCGGCCTCGGACTTGGTGTAACCCGCGGCGTGAACGTACGCGGGAAGGTAGTAAAGCATGTACGGACTTCCGGTGGACATGAGACTGACCGAGAGGCACATCATAATGAACTGTGGATTCTTCAATAGCGACAGATCGATGTAGCGTGCGATTTTCTGGGACATGGTCGTTCGCACGACATTGACGGACTCTTGGTCGGGCATGACGGGTTCCCTGGGTACGACGGGACACACGGCGGTCGCGGTCGACGATCTAAGCGATCTGAGCGAGGCCCTGGCTTTGTAGACGCAGGTCGAGTCCGTGCTGAGATCCTCGACGCTGTGAAGTATGCTCGAGCTTCGTATCTTCGACATCGGCTTCATTCTTAGACCCTCGCCGAGTATGTCCTTCTCCTCCTCGCTGTCCGTAAGCTCGACGGCGACGACGCTGTTCTGATGGAAGAGCTCGTTGAGGAGATTGTGCCTCGTCGTCGCGTCGTTCGCGAAGAGAAGCTCGAGCCTCTGCTGCTTCGTTGGCAATTGTTGCTCCTGGGCGGCGGCGGCGACCAAGGCGGCTTTCGTTCTCTCGTCGATCTTCTCGACGGGCTCGAGAATCGCCGCCCGATTGTCCTCCAGCGGACGATAGAGAGTCGCGCTGACGCACACGTGCAGCATGCAGCCACCGAGAAGCAATATCGTCCCGTGGAAACCAAAGTTGGCTACGAGGGTCTCGATCAAAAGTGGAAAGACGAAGCTCCCCGCGGCAGTCCCGGAAACGCAAATGCCATTCGCCAGGGCGCGATGCTTGTCGAAGTACTGCGAGACGATTATTATCCCTGGCGTCGTCGACAATCCTCCGCCGATACCTTGGGACAAGACGGAAAAACAAACGGTTAGTAAACGATGCAAAGACACGACTCGAGTCAACGACACAAACGACTAATTGCATTCTTGTGTTCTAATCAAACGAAACTTGCCAACTCTCTCACTACTTCCACAGAACGAATTAGCTTATGGTAAAAAAAAATCAAATAAAAAATTGTGCCGCAGTGCGATTATGATTAATTAATAATCGCATGAAAAATGTATTCAATTAATTTTTTTGCTTCATTGAAATTTTAGATTTTTTTTTGTTTGTTTTTTGTTTTGTTTTTCTTTATAATGAAAAGTACACGCACGTGCTCTCTGCATCTCTCTCTGTTTTTTTCTCGCGTTAGAGAACACGGACGGGAACTCCTGATAACTTGGCCGTTCCTTAAATCCCAAATCCCGAGGGGGAATTTGTCTCTGCGCTTAGCGCTCGATTATCGTCTCGCCTCGGTTTGTATCATTGAGAGGCGCGACGACATTCCCGTTGGAACGAGGTTCGAGAAGCGCGGAGGAACAGCCGTTATCTGAAATACTATCCCATCAAGCAATCCATTAACTCTTTGAAGTTTCGTCAAACGAATTTGTTTTTTTTTTTTTTTTTTTTTTTTTTTTTTTTTTTTTTCGCACAATAGTCTCGTTACTCGACCGACAATTTACTGAAACATTCTTACTGAAACATTCTACTGGCATCGCAAACACTTTTCGATGGTCCGACAAACGACGATAATTAATTGTAATAAAATACAGCGTATTTTGTGCGGAGCTTTGTGGTCGAGAAGCGTTTTAGCAATTCCACGACAAGAGACCCGAATAAGCCATTTAAATATCAAAGACAATGCTCGTTATTCGAGAACATTTCGTTGGCAACAGAGAAGCAGAAACAGAAACGTGTACAAAGTGGAATCCTTTTGGTGGATTTTTTGTTGTTGTTTTTTTTTTTGTTATTTTTTTTTTTTAACTTTTCCGAAAATCGAGTATTCCGATGGAGTCTTTCATTCGTATCGTCGGACCGTTTATTCTGTTCGGACAACCTGTGAGCACGCCGAACGTGAAGAACAGATGAATGAGGCTCGTTGCGAAGTAGCTTATCGTCAGTCCGAGGGCGCAGAAGAGACCGCCGATGAAGACGACGGCTCGGCAGCTGTATTTCTGGCACAACATGCTGGTCACCGGTGCTGTGTAACAAAACAAAATAATATTAATACAATTGTTCAAATATTTTCATTTTTTTTTTAATTTTTTTTTTTTTTTTTTTTTTTTCAAATAAACAGTTCGTTGGACATTTTCGGAAAGAGATTGACACGGGCAATATAATGTAAATTTTAATATCACAATGATTATTACATCATGCTTGCCATGAAGTTCCAAAGTTCGAACTCTTTGACTTTCTCCGATTTTCTACAAATAAAAAATAAAAAAAAAATGTTCAGTCTACATATTAAAATCTGTTAATGATATTGAAAATTTTCAACAAAAATAATATCACTGTGCAGTGGTTCGTGTGTTGTGTTCGATCGACTAGTTTGCTGGGACGAAAAATGTAAATGCATCTCATAAAAAAATTTAACGCAACGTGCGGCTCGTACGAAGTTTCTGCCCCGAGTGAAATCAGTCGGAGATTCACTCTGAAGCAGAGAAAAATTCTACCAGTCTCAAGATTCACTTATCAGACTCCCCGTTCACCAGAAAGTTTCGAATCAACTGTAATTTTTTTCCAAGTCCGCCTGGTGCAAAAAAAAAATCAAAAAAAAAAAAATCCAAAAAAAGAAAAACTCAAACGCTTTACTAAAAATTTCCAGGACATTCAAAGGTTGCCTCGTGACGTTTCTAAAAAATTAATCTTCCTCCTCAGCATTGCAATCGGTTAAAAAAAAAAAAAAAAAAAAATTCTCGTACACACGCGTGAGCGAACGAGAAAAATCTTGATATAAGCTCGGAATTATTTGGCGATGAAAAAAAAAATCCGAAAAATCCCAGGACATTTCTCGAGGACGGGTAAAAAATTCCAGGACACTCGCAGGACTTCAAGATCTCGAGGGACATTTTTCGGTCCCTCTCGAGTCCCGGTGGAAAATCATTAAGAAATCAGACTGAAGTAACAGAGTTGAAGGAAAAAAAAAAAAAATAATCCGTTCCTCTTCCAGCCCTCAAAAGGTTTTCAAAATTGGTCGCAACGATCCGTGTGGTTAATTTTATGGAATGAGGAGGAAAGTGGGAATGCGCCAGGACGTGGACGAGGGTGAGGATTTTTGTTATTGGGACCCGGATTTGACCTGGTCCGGTTTCAATGGGCGGCGAAGGTCGGGACGAATGGCTGTTTTGTTGCGGACCATTCGTGGCGGAAATGGGCTGTGAAAAAAAAAAAAAAAAAAAAAAACCAGCCGAATGAAATATGTGCAGGAAAAATAATAAAATAGAGTGCAGGAAAATCCGACCACGTAAGACTGTGGGACACGCGTGACTAAAAGTTCAAAGAGCCGATTATTATTATTATTATTATTATTATTATTATTATTATTATTATTGGCAAAGTTTCAGGCGTAGCGAATTATCGGCTGTTGTGGGGTAAAAAAAAAATAGAATTTTCCCGTGAAAAAGAGAGAGGGAAGTGACGATGGGTTAATTTAAAAAAAAAAAAAAAAACGCCGAATTAAATATGTGCAGGAAAAATAATAAAATAAAGTGCAGGAAAATCCGACCACGTAAGACTGTGGGACAGGCGTGACTAAAAATTCAAAGAGCCAATTATTATTATTATTATTATTATTATTATTATTATTATTATTATTGGCAAAGTTTCAGGCGTGGCGAATTATCGCCTGTTGTGGGTTAAAAAAAAAAAATAGAATTTTCCCGTGAAAAAGAGAGAGGGAAGTGACGATGGGTTAATCGGGAAAAAAAAAAAAAAAAAAAAAAAAAAAAAAAAAAAAAAAACAGCCGAGTGAAATATGTGCAGGAAAAATAATAAAATAGAGTGCAGGAAAATCCGACCACGTAAGACCGTGGGACACGCGTGACTAAAAGTTCAAAGAGCCGACTATTATTATTATTATTATTATTATTATTATTATTGGCAAAGTTTCAGGCGTAGCGAATTATCGTTTGTTGTGGGGTAAAAAAAAAAATAGAATTTTCCCGTGAAAAAAGAGAGAGAGAAGTGACGATGGGTTAATCGACGAGTGCGGCGGAGACAGGCAAAGTTGTAGGTTCACTGTTGAGTCCGGTGTGTCGCCTGGCAACCCCGATCCGATGCTCCTCGACCGATCGAAAGTCTTCACCTTTTATCCTCCGAGCGGCGGACAATGGGCGACGTTCCGCATCGATTTTTTTCGCGTCGCTCGTCAATAAACAAACGAACTTTCGAGAATGTCGACGGCCAAACGGAATTAATAGTCGCGAAGGTGACAATTATTTTACGAGGGTTATCATTATCGTTGGATGAATTATTTTTTTTTTGTTTTTTTTTTTTTGTACGAAAATAGTCAGGGAAATTGTTTTTTATTTTTATTTTTTTTTTGTACGAGGATGGTCAGGGAAATTGTTTTTTTATTTTTTTTTTTTTGTACGAAGATGGTCGGGAAAATTGTTTTTTTTTTTTTTTTTTTTGTATGAAAATGGTCGGGATAATTATTATTTTTTTTTGTTTTACGAAACTCGTCAGGAAAATTATTATTTTTTTTTTTTTGTACGAAGATAGTCGGGAAAATTATTATTTATTTTATTTTTGTACGAAGATAGTCAGGAAAATTATTATTTATTTTTTTTTTGTACGAAAATGGTCAGGAAAATTATTATTTATTTTTTTTTGTAGGAAAATAGTGAGGAAAATTATTATTTATTTTTTTGTACGAAAATAGTCAGGAAAATTATTATTTATTTTCTTTTTTGTATGAAAATGGTCAGGAAAATTATTGTTTATTTTTTTTGTACGAAGATGGTCAGGAGAATTATTATTTATTTTTTTTTGTACGAAAATGGTCAGGAAAATTATTTTTTTCGAGAGAATGCTCGACTGATAAATATGATTTAAGATTTCCGGATTATTATTAATTTTTTTGTTTATTATAATTTTTCCGTATAATTGACACGATATAATAAAATACTACTTGTGCAAATTTGCCAAGTAGTGCAAATAATAATTTGATAATTATCGTTATCGTTACGAGAAGGTTATTACGATATTCACGAGAATTTTATTGCATTGCGTAACGCGCGAAAAGTCGTCCCTAACCCCATGTTAATTTCCGACAGGAGTCCTCGACCTTGTCGTCGAGTTTTTTCCCCTTGCCACATGGCTATTCCTCTCTAACCTCGTATAATCGAATGCGAAAACCGTAAGTTATTCGCAGCATGCGTTGAGAGGACTCGCAAGACACGTGAACGTCACGTATACATCGGTCATCGGGCGAAACAAGATGGCGCGGCAGTGTGCCAAAACACACATCCGCCCTTTCGACACCAACGCCCTCGCCACAAACTAGATTGACGCGCAAGACTCACCGAGAGCGAGACAGAAAAATGAGAGTATCGCTGGTATCCAAGACGCCACCGAGGCCGACGAATCTCGAAACGTCTCCATAACCTCAACGTACAGCACGCCGTATGACTTGACGAGTCCGGCGACCCAGAACTGCACGAAGAAAGCGCCGCAAACTACGATCCATCCGTATCCGCCGTCGAGCGGCACGTACGTGATATTCTTTGTCCTCTTCTCCTCCCGGCCGTTGCGACGCCTATGCGATTTGGATTTTTTCGTCGAGTTTCTCGACGATCTGAGCTCACGCGACTTGGCGATGAGGGGTCTGGCGGTCAGGCTCGATATAGTCAGCAGATTGTCGTTGTCCTCGTCCTCGATGGTGTCAGGCGGGCTCTGCAAGTGTGGCGGAACTACGGGAGTCGATGTAGCCGTCGCCTGTACCGCGAGCGACGCTGGCCTATTGGGCGACGAGAGAATTCCGCCGACGCCACTGTTGACTTCGAATACGGGCGCCGAATGGATGGAGAATAGCGAGCCCAGCTGATTCGACTGGTTCATGTTCTCGTCGATGATCGACGGACTGCCGTAAGTCCCGACCAACTCCTGAGACGCGGCCGCTGTTGGACCGCGGTCGACCGATCTACACGAATCGTGAAGGAAACTCCACTCCCGGGGCAGCGACATGACTTTTCGATGGTTCTGTAGTCGGCGCAAACACCGTTATACATTGGACCGTGTGGCTTTTTAACGTTGCGCTTGTACAATCGGGCACACGACTCACGCTCTCTCGTTTCACTCACGTATAACCTTAAAATTAAAAATACGGCCGAGCCGTGTTTTCAACTCGCAATGTTGCCCTGTTGCGCGAATCTCGAAGGTTCCAGCTGTTATTCGGTTTCAATTGCGTTTTATTTTGCCCCTGGACGCTTTGCGGGACGAGGAAATAAAATAAGACGGATCGATGTTTATTTTTGTATGATGATAATGGCGAGAATAAAGATATCGATGTGCCGATGTAGATGCTCCTGTCGCGTTATTGGCCTACGGGTGGTTGGTCCTGACCGTTCCCTCCGACTCTGTGTGACGAGTTCTCTACGCGACTGCCGGGCCGAATCCTTCTCCACCTGGGCTTTACTCCTCGAACGTTCTTTCTCTGCGGTTGTGTACGCGGCCCGATCGCGCTTGTGTCGCGTTAGTGTTACACGGTTGACGGCGTGTGGCGCGACGAGCGCTTGCGCAATCTTACCACCCCCACGACGGGTCAGAGAGGAAACTTACGGGATCGATAGAATGGTAGGACGTGTGGCGCGGAGTGACGCACTGGACGTCTCCACCGCGTGGAGCTTTGTGTGCATACGGACCTATCCCTATATCCGCGTTATTTCCTATTCTATGTCAGTACGCTCATTCTACATTTTCACCATCGTGTACAATTTCGCGAAATACTACGGCGCTTCGACGGCGACCTCGGCGAGTCGAGCCTGTAACGACCTATTTTTTAGACCGGGTCTTCGGAGTTGGACTCATCGGGAGTTTCTGTCACGTTGCATGCGCTCTCGTATTCGCCTGAGATGCAGCGGGGGAGAACACTGCTTCGCAAATACTTGTTTTTTATTGTCGTACAGGGCGACGCTCGTAAAATCGTTGAATGACGTTCAGCGGCTCGAAGACGGTGATTATCGTACCAGCCGGAACCGATGTCGCCGACAGACGCAAAAACTACTCCGCGACCTCGAAGCGAACAATGCCGAGGAACATTATTTTAATTGCGAAATTAAAGGATCGTATGTTGCTGCGGCGATGATTGCCGATTACGGCGGGGTTGCGTCACAGCGCCTCGTCCCGCAGACGACCGATGAATACGATTAAACATGGCATCGTGAATTTAGTTCAGAGTATTTTGGAGAAAATCGAACCGTCATTTTTGTCCGATGAATGATTTGTAGATGCGAAAAAAAAAAAGTTTATCCGCTTATATTATGTTGAATAACGATATATTATATTGTATTATACTAAGATACAATGAGGTTTGTATAAAAATAAAAAGCTCTTCACGATCGTTCTGTATGCAGGTTCACCGGAAGCACGTGATTCTGACAGTCGCTCAGGGGTCAAAATTATTCACTTTTATTAAGCGTTTATGTATTTTTATTTAACAAAAAACGTGAATAATGTTGGTTATATGGTTAAATTTTATGTTTTAGTGCATCGAAACTATCATTGATTTCAAAAATGTATACGAAAAAATGTCCGCCACGACTTCGTGATTGTTCCGGTATGCGCCTTTAAGCGCCACCACGTGACTTTGACAGTCACTGCACGGTGCGACCTTCCTGTATGGCGGCCGAAAACCACAAAAAAAGAGAGGCGGTCCGAGCGCAGTTTACGCCGCACGAGATGGAGCGCTCCGCGTTCCACAGCGAACCGCCGGCGGACTCGGCTAACCTCTCGACGGCAGTTGCGTCCCACGCTATCTCAGGATCGTCACTTTAATTTATCGTGGAATCGCCACTTTAATTTATCGCTTGTAAGAACGCTTCCATTCGATTAGCCCGGATAGTTATCAATACCCGAGCAAACTCAAGGTCTGCGAGTAGGTCGTGTTATCAGTTTCAGTGGCGCAACTGATAAAGAGATATCGCGTACAAGCTACGAGAAAGATTCAGCGACATATTGCGCGCAGTGTCTTTACGCAACTATAGCCGAGAACTGAATCGCCATGACTGCCAAATTCGCCAGCAATCTTTCATTCATGTTCACCGAGTGTCCCACAATTTTGGGGAGATACAAACTGGCCAAGGACGCTGGTTTTCGGGCGGTTGAGAGCGGTTTCCCGTTCGGTTTTACCGTTCAGGAAGTCCTCAGAGCAAAGACCGAGGCCAATATAGATCAGATTCTCATCAACGTCTTTACAGGTACGATAATGTTTGATTGTTTTTTTCTTATGAGTTTGTTTCACTCCGTAATGTATAGAAACATTTTTTTCCTGCGACAGGTGATGTTACGAAAGGAGAACTGGGCTTCGCTGCTGTCCTAGGCAAGGAGGAAGAGTTCAAAAAAAGCATAGAGCTGACAATAGAATATGCCAAAGCTCTTAGCTGCAAAAAGTCAGTAAGATGTACAGACTGTAATGGGACTCTGCTACTTTCGTTTATTTCTTGATAGGATCCATGTCATGTCCGGCAAAGTGGAATCTCCAAACTCCCTCAACGACGCCGTTTACGAGTCGAATCTGAGATACGCCGTGGAGAGATTCACGTCGGAAGGAATCGTTGGTCTCATTGAGCCCATAAACAGCATTACCGTGCCAAATTATTATCTGCACAGTTTCGAGAAAGGTTGGTAAAGTAGGCCGCGTTGCGATGATTCAACCACTTGCGTTTTGAAGCGCTGCTGGACCTTTCTGTTTTATCAATGAAACGAAGCGATTTCGTCAAATCGACTTTGGACAATCGATCTTACACGCGTATGCCAAAAAATTTACATCACTGTAATACTTACCATAAAAGCTTTGGCGCGCACTTGAATCTTGATTAAAAGTACCAATCTTGGCGCGACATATGCGACATGTGCGATACATTAAATTTTATTCATTCACTGTCCGTTTTTAATGAAAATTCGACTGCACGTTCAAAGGTTCATACAATAAATATTACAGTTGGAAATATTACAAATTGGAAATAAATGACAGGTCACGTCCGTCGGTAAGAAATGTTGGGCGTTAAAGACAAGTCCCATTTCTCTCCGAAACGTTACTATAAAATGAAACGTTTCAGGCTTAAATGTGGTAAAAAAAATTAACAGCCCCCATTTAAAACTGATGATCGATATCTTTCACTTGCAACACTCTCGAGGAAATATTACTCGGACGATCGAGGATTATTTTCCGTATGTCGGTAAGTAGGAACCGCGACCCGGAAAGAAATGTAACGTTGGTATGAAACACATGTCGTTTCTCGCCGCAGGTCATATTCAAGTGGCTCAGGTACCGGACAGGCACGAACCCGACACACCCGGTGAACTCGACTACGCATATATTTTCACCGTACTCAACAATGCCGGTTACGACGGTCACATAGGCTTGGAATACAAACCGAAGACGACGACGCAGGAGGGCCTGAAATGGATTAAGAAACTCGGATTCGCACTCTGAGCGCATCCACATAATTTATTTTTGTACAAGCTTTCTCAGTACCGTTTCTTATTCCTTCGATTTATTACTCTTCAATTATATATATATATATTCTTCAGTATTGTTCTTTCGTTTGTTTTTCTCGTCAACAATCTTTAAACTTAATCTTCATAAGTCACACGCATCACAAAATGGCGTCCCTCGCAGACACCGTTTCAACGTCCGCGTTCTTATCGACCGTTGATTGATAACCGTTAGTCAAATTGTTTGCACCAGCGGCTCGGAATCTCTTATAAGACTATTCGAGACACCGACGTGTCCCGGTACATTGCTCATACAATCGATATGCTGCGGTAGATTAGTGATTAATGCGAAACGGTTACGGAATCACGAAACCTGGCAATGTTACGTGACAAATCGGTATCGAGTAAAAAATAAGAAACGTAAGCCTAATAACGATGAATTCTCAAAAGAAAATGCTGAGTCACTTGCCCCGTTTCTTTTTCGTTATCAGTCACATTGGCGTACCAGTTATCTACAGCCGGATAAGTTGCTGCGTGCCCTAAATTCTAACCCGTTGTAAACGTACGGCGATACTTGGCAAACCCTGATCTTGGGTTTTTTTTTTTTTTCGGGACGGGGTGAGTTATTTTTTTTTGCCTGTTTTAACAATGATTGTACAATATCTCCTGAATATCTTGTCAAAATTTCCAGTCGACCCGTGACTCTGAACCTTGTTCTTTTTTCCAGGCGCCTCCGACAATTTTCTGTCACTACCTCAATTTTCAATATTTTTCAGAGATAATTTCGAAAAACATTGTTCAAATGGAACATTATTATATGGAAGTTGACCGAATAAACTGACACTATCTGCGTCGTAAAAAAAAAAAAAAATTTTTGGAAACAAGCCTTATTTCATGGGTTTAACCTCACCCCGCACTTAAAACGAATGTTTCGTGTCGATTTTCGCGGCTCTCGGCAGTAACAACAAGTGATTCGTCAAGTACAAACACACGCCATGTAGCTTATCGTTAAAATTTAGAGTTAAATCCTTAGCTATAACAATTATATCTCAGAGGCCGATTATTTGCTCGGATCGGGCCGTTACGACGAGCGCAACGAACCGAGTCGTTGACCTTCGACGAATAAACATTATGGCTGCGCTCTTACAGACACGGGTCGATTAAAAGCTACGACGTTCGCTGATGTCAGACGGCTTCCGCGGGATCCACCAGAGGCTCGTTAGCGTCTACCGTAGGCCCTACGACAGCAGTGCTATGGACAATTCACCAGTTAAATTAGTACAGCACATTATCTGAAACAGACGAATTTATGAGAGATGCGTTCGTGGCGTGACGGCGCGGCGAATATTTCGTCGCCGAGAAAAATCATCGCAGTTTCGATACAAAAGACGGTACAATCATGCGGGGCAAACATTACTTTGGTTATTAGGTCGGGGTAGTTGGAAAATTTAGTTCTACAAGCCAATTCACCTCAATATCAATTAGCGGGAAACGACATGCCGATAACATAGAACAGCTCGGAGATTATCTTGCCGGCCGTACCGTGCGACTGCAAGCAATAGCGCTGCGAACAGCGGCAACTTCGATAATTAAAAATAAATATAACTGACAAAGTATTGATATAAATTATAGATAAATTTATATTTATATATATACAAAATATAAATATAAAACGATAAGAAAAAATAAAACGATAATATTACCCAGCACCGAGAGCCAATATTGTTGCTTCCTGTACCAAGGTCATTTGATCGGCGGTGTACCTATGACGAATATAAAACGATATATGGAACAATATCGAACGAAAAAACAAATCAATACAGCCAACCGGTTCTAAGCAGTCCATGATCGTACTGAACACGCCGTACATCATCGAGCACACAACACACACAAATCAAGCTTCGACAGAACTGTTGCGTTACAGGGACAGTATTGAACGTCGTAAACTGATGGGATGGAAGTAACGAGAGTTGTCTGCAAATCAACATTGATCCCGTTCGATCGAATGTGTTACAAAAATAAAACGAAAAATCGTCGAAAAAACCGGACAACTTTTTGTTTTTTATATAATAATATGTTTAATATGTAAATACATAAAATGAAGATTATTACATACACTATGTACAGCGAGAGTTATATATAAAAAGAAAATTAATTAAATGCTTCAAGGTAATAGAGTCGCGAGCTTTGAGTAGCGATCGGAATGTTTGATAAATGTTCGTGTTAAATGAATAATGTAATGTTTAGGATCTGACCGTTCAATGTATGTCTATGTTTTTTTTTGTCATTCCACCTATTATTGTCCAACTCTTTGGCGCTCATGTCGGGTGTCTTCGTTTCTTAAATCGTACAGTGTTGTTTCTCGCGAGCGCCGTTTCTAACCCCAAAAATCGAAAAGCCATCGCGAAACGCTGCCCGGCATCGTTGCGGCGCCTCGCAACCAGCAGTACAAATCGAACGGGCATGTTTGTTCTTTTTTTACGGACATAATAATCGAGTGTTTTCGACACACTTATATCTCTACCGCTTGAAACTCTACCAGAATAAATATCTACGATATTACAATTCTACCGTATCAGAACTCAGCCGAAATCTCTAGCAGAGTGAGACAACTCTACCAGAATCAAAATACAACTCTACCGGAATACAAGGCCACCGCCTAGCCTTGTATTCCTGCCGTTTTATTTTTATTCCGGTAGACTTTTAGGTTGATTCTGCTAGATTTTTCTTTAACTGTTTGTAGAGAATTTCGATGGACGTCTAATATGAAAGAGTCGGTAAGTGATACAGTTATCAGAACTGTTCGTACAGTTTTTATCGGGTAGAGATGTAGGTGTGTCGTTTTTTCTAGATACACACAGCCTTGATGGATACGATGATTCAACGTACAGCAATAGTTACTCGTAAACAGCGAGGTTTACACATAACAATCTCTAAATCGATCGGCGAACAGTTTAAACGGGAGATAGATAAGAGAGATATACATTATCGAACTCAAGATAAATAGGCCCGACGAGCGGATCGCGTCCGCACGAGGAATCGAAACTACAAAATACCTGAACGAGACCGAGCGGATGTCGGCGAATCGAGCTCGGTCTCATCCCTCCACTGTTAGGTCCCGCCACCCAACAGAGTGTGAGTATCCTCGTCGCACAGCCTCTCAGGAAAGGTAACACCATCTCCGAAACTGCAATCCACACACCCCGAATTGCTATTCGATTACGGCCTTGTCTTACTTCGAGCGCGATGGCTTAAAGCTATCGTTCAATTAACGATTAAGATATATATGTGTATATATATAAATTTTCTTTTTCTATCTAAGAACCAGATGCACAATACCTCTCAAAAAAATGGCAACGAACAAGGATGGCTTGGTACCTGGACGAGTTTTTTTTTTTTTTTGAACTTCGAGCCGGGATTTAACTATGCGCAGTACGTCGATAACGGGACATGCAACAAGATAATTTTTTTCTTTCTACATATTATCCAATGGATTTCAAACTATTATATTGTCGTCGAGTTACGGAAGGCATCGATATTATTACTGGAGTTGAACAGTATTTAGACGCTGACCATGAAATGCTGTGGAATGCTATGAAATTGTGACACCGGTCGAAGCTCGAGTATGAGTCTTAGATGGCCAGGCTGAAAAGTCTCAAGCACGCATGCGTCACAAGACAAAGATACCAATTCTCGGACAATCAAGAGCATTAGCAGATTCCATCAACATTTTTTTTTTGGCAAAATCACTGAAACTAATGTCAAGATGATTGTTTCTAGTTTCCAAGACAGATTCAGTAACTACATAAACATATATTTTTCTACTTATCGAATAAAATAACAAAATTTAAAAAATTGCTAGTCCAAATGTTTCGTACAATCGTAGATTTCGAGGAATAGTGACACGCAAGTCGGGTACTTTATATCAACAGAAAAGCCTTCTCAGCCATTTATGGATTACACCAATAAAAAAATTATATTTACGCTGAAAAGTGTTGAAAATGAACTACATGAAAAACTGGCTGACTCGAGTTCTTCGAACTCTCCGATCATTGGCTCGTGTATGTAGTAACGCTTCTACCAATTTCCGGAAGCACTATATCATATGTCTTTTAACAAAATGTAACAAGAGAAAGTATTTTAGACTCGAATCTTCAATCACAGTTTTCTGTCTATCAAATAATGTCTTTAAAAAAAATGCAATAATACAAAGTAACGTAGGCACAATCCTCGGAGCACTGTTGCTCGTGGCTCGAGATAACATTGGTTGATACTATTACAAGTTTCGAATTCGCTTCTTAATTCGAAATCCAGATATTTCATTCGCAATAAGTAAAGTCTCATCTAGAGTTTCCAACGACTCGGAATTGTCCGAGCATTGGTAGAGTTATATTACACAGGATAGCTGGGCGTTCGTCCTTTGACTTAACGCGATAGGCTTCCAGTAGAGCAGAAACGATGATAAAGCGGCGAAAGCGTGCATAGGTGATGTAAATACGATACAAGACAGACAAGATGAGTGCAGAAGAGAGCGGTCCTCAGCTAACTGGCTGTGTATAACAATGGGTCTGAGATACCGTAAAACTCATGCAGAAGAAACGCGATGCTACCAACAGCAGTCGATACTATGGAACTCATTCGACGACGCGATCATAAACTTTCGTCGGTGAAAGTGTTATGTCGCGCGACTCTCAGGGCTTAATTTCTTTTTGTTTCTCTCTTTTTTTTTTTATTTCACCCACATGCCATGAAGGTTAGGCACAAATAAGGACTTCCAGAGTTTCAAAAGCGTTACGTAAGCCCAGCACGTAAATAATTCTGACCTGTTCTGTGTACTGCCCATCGAGTTGTAAGTATTGGAACCAGCCTGGTGCTCCGAGCGAACAGGATAGACCACTCCATTCCCGAGACTAGAAACACATACGTTCCAACCCAACCCCTGACTATCATATCACTTCTATATAAAAAATGCATTTTTAAATATATATTTTTTTTATTTAAAGATTTCTTTTTTTTTTTTAATTTTTTGAATGTCGATTCCGACGCGACTTTGACACCCGGCACGATAAATTCGACACCCGCCCTATTGTTTATTCCCGAAATATTGCTCTCTTCAACTGTCCTCACGTTATAACGACTACTATGTACTCTCTCGAATCTATCGATAGCAAAAAAATTCCATTCGTGAATATGTAGTACAACAGAGAACATCGAATATATGAAAGAATAAGCATGGACGCGACTAAGCGGAGTGGTACCCGTAAAAGATACGGTTTATCTGCTATGACTTCTCATTAATTCTGCACTAATTCAAATATTGAAAAAAAAATTAAGAATAATAAAATTGAAATAAAAACAGTGATAGTATAGAAATAAAAATGAAAACACTGAACTATCGATGCAAATGCACAAAATGCTATGACGGAGAAAATACGAGAAATGAATACAATAGTACACACGACTCCAATTTTCTATGTTCTATTCGTTTATTATTATTATTAGTTTCTGCAAACGACTGCAACTTAATTTTCTCTCTGATTATCGTCTTCTAATGTCGTACATGTGGATTGGTATTGTGCAATTGGCTCAAGATTTAAGATAATTCCCTCGGATTTTGTATGTTTCTTCTTCGTTATTAATTCACATTAGAAGATGACTCGATTGCAAAGAAACGAAACGGACCAATGTTACGTGAAGGTTGACGATGCGAAAACTTACCTAGTGAAAATTGGAAGGAACCACAATTTCGAGTTGTCCCCGAAGACTTCCTGAAAGTTGTTGTACTTGCCGAGGCTGAAACCGTCTTTGTCCTTGCCCATACGGAACATGGGTGGTCTGAACGCTTCTGCAAAACGAGAACAAGCGGGAGGCGATTAATCGTTACAGAATATTTAAGAAATTAAAAATTAATTGCAATAAAGTTGTTTCAATGAGTTTATAAGAAATAAACTTCGATTCTGTGAAATAAAAAAAATAATCATAATAATAATGATTACGGGATCGTGCAAGAAATACTTTGTTCGAAGACCAGTCAAGTTTGAATAAGTATAAATAATTTAATACATAATGTAAGAGTCTGATATAATGCAATGTTATATGTTGGAATGAATATTATGTTCATTATTTTTCTATTGGAATTAATAGATCTAAGTAGTTATGAGACACATCTGTATTTAAATACTTGTCGAGAAGAAATCTGTTAACAGACAGATTACAAAATAAGAACAATGATGATAATTACCCAGTGTTGATCTGTTGTGCACGATGAGGTAGCAGTGATAGAAGAATAGGGAGTTGAGACTGACCGCGAACATTAGCGCGACAAAGAACAGAAAGAGCAAATGGAACTTGCCCATACCGTCCAGTTCACCCTGTGAAAGATAGATCTATGTGAACGAAGTCGAATTCCCGCCCTCGCGAAAGACCTCTCCCGCTCACCTTCCAGAATTGTATAAAGTATTGAAGGGAAGTCGCAGCGATGAACATACAATATAGAAGCGCATACGCCAGAAATAGCATGAAGAACTTGTAGTTGTGAAACCCGACGCAGTTGTTCACCCACGGACAGTGATGATCCATCTTAAGAACGCACGTGTGGCACACACTGCAGTGATGAGCACGATCCGGCTTTACCAACTGACATTTTTCACAAAAACGTATCGCTGAAAAAAATAAATAATAAAAATATACGATTTCGAACAATTTCGGTCCGAACCGACACGCTCGATTCTCAAGTATCGTTTTGTAAATGGTTATTTACAGCAAGTAAATTATGTCTTCCTGGCCAGTATCTTTTTTTCGTTTGAAAGCAATATTGACTTGTTCAAAATTCACCTGTTATTCTTTTTAATATCATTATAAATTTCTTTGTATGTCTTCTTTTTTGTAATCATGGTGGCCGTTTTAGCAATAAAAAATAATCTCTGACCAAACTTCTAATGACGTCTATTAAAAATAAGTAATGATGCAAATAAAAATACCCAATTATTGTGTAATGTTCAATTCACTTTTCGTTCAAATGTTCCTGTTGTTTTCTTCGGACTTTTTTTTATGCACTTAAAAAAAATTTATATATAAAAGCTTTGGCGATAATTTATTTTTTTCCTGATTGCGGCCATCATGAGAATATTCTTTTCCAACATAACCATATCTTTTTCTTTGTTCTCTCCCGGTCCCGTTAAAAAATAAATAAAATAAATAAATAATAGTGTCAATAACATGAATCATGGTTGTAGTATGTGACGAGGTCGTACCTCCCTTGATAGTGCGATTGGTGACGGGAAGATCCTGAGCAAACCTCTCCAGGATTTGTCTTTGTGCTTCCTCGCTCTCAGCCTGGTGCAACTTTTCCATTTCTACAGCAGGTACTTTGAACTGCGAAGCAAAAGAAAAGCGTCTATTCATGTTATCTAACAATTATTTTCTTATTAACGCCGTTGAATTTATGGCAGCGGATGATATTACCATGTCTGGAATGGCGACCAGTTCTGTGAACACGGTCTGCCAGTACGACCACAGAAACTGCATAAACAGTATGTGGAAGAACAGCAGATAAAAAGCTGTAACATAAAACGAACCGATACGTATACTTGAAGTATGTACCACAAATAGAAAGACATAAAAAAGGAAATCTGTTTGTACAAACCCTTCTGAACATAGCTGTCTATTGTATCTGAAACAAGAACGAAGAATTGTTACAAAACCAATTTCCTCGCCAGAATGGAGAACACGTAACTGGTCGGTTAATCAATGAGCAGACCGTAGTAGTATGAGCGGTGCGTATGAATTTTTATGCACTGTATATTATACATATCGATTTTAACGGGTTGGCCGTGCAGAAACCGAATGCACCGATCGCGAGTCTTGTCAATGCATTTTTCTACGCGGTAAGAATTACTAAGCATAAATGAAAGGTAAAGAGGTTATTCCACCTGACATGAAAATATCGTTGCGACAAACGGTTTTTCGCGCTCACTGGGAGAAATCGTGATCTGCAGCGTAAGAAAATTTTCATTTAAAAAATCGTTAAATCCGTCGGAACTTACAGTAACATAGCTGAACGACGTAGGCGTAATACGACCAAAAGACGACAGTCAAGATGAAGATCACAGGTATCCACTTGAAAACCTTGACGCACCACCAGCAGGAACCACCGTTCTGTTTCGCCATTTCCTGTGCGAGCCTAAAGTGCTCCTCGCGATGATTTTTCTCTCCCGAACAATCGCATTATTTCATGCGAGCACGGTCCATCGTGGTCGACGGGGGGAAAAAAAAAATTAGACTGGGTGCGACGAGGCTTCGACGTGAGGAGCGAGCGGACACTGGATATACATCACACGGTAAACAGAACAGTCGAAAAATCGCGTCACACACTGATGTCCGATATGTCGTTCGGGCGAGCAGGCAAGCGGCACGCACTCCTCCGTGTTGTGCCGCGGCTGCTGCGCGAGCGAACGGGAGAAAAGTGACAGGCGCATGCGCACCGCGACACTCGCTCGCGCACACGCGATATCGTTCATCCGGTGTGCGCTAAGTAACGATGCGATAATTTTCTATTTTATTATATGGAGAAATATATATATTTCTATTTTATTATATTGTCGGGACTTGGGTGTTTAAGAGAAAAAGAAAAAAACGAATAAGGTGTAATTTCTCGATGTTTTGGAATATTCCGAAGATTATTCCATATAAATCGCGAGATGTTTCTTTTACCAAAGTAGCTTGACTGTAAATAAAATTCATATTGACTTCAAATGAAATTGAATGTTCTCGTATGATCATCATTAATTTTTCTATAATCGTATGCTTGAAATTCAATCATTGAATTTTATTTCACCGCAAAATTTTGTTTCTGGATAACAACTCTGTATTCGTGTACTGGACCGGAAGTTATGTAAAAACTTATGTGCTAAAATTACTATAAAAAATTCTGATGGAAAAATATACTAAATTTCTGAGGTTAAACTAAATCAATATAAAGAAAGTATTTCCGATGTCCTTAATGTGATGAAAATTTTTCATCACAATCGTTTATGAACATTTCCAGTTTACTTACACTGAGATTTCATAAGATTTTTATTTACATCGTTCGTTTTCCAAGTTATTGAGGTTGCTGCACTCCTCGCGTTTGTCCCTCGTTGAAATTCCGCACGCCTCTATACATACGTAGCAAGATAAGCAGAGATTAAAAAATGCGCTTGAGCATGTATCGACAACGGAACGGTGATGGAAATAAGGAATTAATATGCTACCGACGTTTGGATCACCTGTTGCCATTGCGGGAACGCCGTGCTTGTCGTCCCGTCCAAGCCAGAAAGGCGAATTTCGCATGCTCGATACACGCTAGATAGATTCTTCTGCTATAGGTCACGTGACACAGCGCTTCGCCGAAGGGTGTTCGTCCGACCAGAATTTTTTTCCGCTGCTCGTTACTCTCGAGTCGTGATTAATTCGACAAATGTCACGGGTATAAACGATACGAGGAAAGGAATCATCCCACGTCTATTTCCGTATAATGAATCCCTCTCGATTTCGGCGTAAACGATACAGAGAAGTGGGAGAAAGAGTGACGTATGATCGACGTTTTTTCAGCACATGTTTCGCCGTGCCGGGAGATTTTCGAAGCGTTGGCTTACTCCTTCCATTCCGCGCTACTCCTTCTTCGGTACGCGAATCCCGAGCGGATGACGTTACGCCTAAGTGGGTGTGGACTCCACATTGAGCTGCCGGTGGTCGAAGTGGTAGGTTCGAGGCGCCTTTGTCTTTTTCGCTTTGCGACGTTAAAAATATATTTTTCTCTGGCGCGACTCGCTAGCCCGTTGCGCAATCGATAAATTACTCCGCACACGTACGAGATCGACGATTTTTCTTTGCGTTTCGACGTTTTTTCCCAAGATATTATCGCGTCGGATCTGAGCTGCGGGTTCGTGTGCGTGTTCCTTCGTCGTACGTGCGCCCGAATCGCTGTCCGGTGTTCTCTCGCCGCCATAGCGATACGCGGTATTACGACCCGCACAGCCTGACGTGCCGGTCGATAAATTCGCGTTCGAAGACGCCGACCGACCGTCGTGTCACCGCTCGCGACTCTTGATAATTTCGTATTGTTCGTTTTTCAGATAGACACAGCGAACTAACGGGGAAACATGTCGCAACAACAGTACTATCCTTTCAAGGTCAGTCTCTGAAATCTCCGGCCTGCGCTTCGCGCCTTTTCCTCTTATTCGCTCTACGATTTTACGCCCATGGGAGTCCATGACCCACATCCGAGCGCTCTGTCAGTCCGTACTGGCACAATTAATATTATTACAACGTTCTCGTGCTGCTTCCTTTTGATAGTTTTTCTTCGATGCGCTCACTTGAATTAATGTGAAAAAATTGTAAACTGGTTACGGTTTAACTCAATATTATTCGATTCAGATAAACCAAGGAACGCATTTGAAAAGAAACTAAACCGCTTTGCCACTTGGCGTAAACTCACAAGAACTAGATACAGATATTACAATTTGGAAACTTTCAGTAAATCCTAGTAATAATGATAATAAAATTTTATGTATCGAACGAGGAGTTTCGATGCGAACCACATTAAATTCCACGTACCCTTTTCATGAAAAATAAATGTTTACTATATTTTTAAAAGTATTTTGAATATGTTTTTCTTTTAATACTTTAATTTGAATAAAGTATATTAATTTTTCATCGCAATTATACGTTATAATGAAAATTTCTCTTGCTAATTGCGTTAAGAATAAAATATTATAACGAGTGTTATACCGATTTTTCAGTGCACGCCGACGGTGTATCCGGCGGAGCCGTTCGACGCTAATTTGGATGCGGCCGTTTTGCGGAAGGCAATGAAGGGTTTCGGCACAGACGAGAAGGCGATAATCGACGTGCTGACGAAACGCGGAATAGTCCAACGTCTGGAAATAGCCGAGGCGTACAAAACTCTCTATGGAAAGGATCTGATCAGCGACCTCAAGAGCGAGCTGACCGGAAAGCTGGAAGATGTTATTGTAGCGCTGATGACCCCGTTACCGCACTATTACGCTAAAGAGCTCCACGACGCTGTCTCGGGACTCGGAACCGACGAGGAGGCCATTGTCGAAATTCTTTGCACCCTCAGCAATTATGGAATTCGCACTATTGCGGCATTTTATGAAAATTGTGAGTCTCGTTCGACAATCGAATTATCGACGGTTTAGGAAATTTAGGAGGGGACGGGGGGAATGGTCCAATTATCTACTGGATAGGCTGCAAGCTAGACCGTATTCTACGTCGTCGCAAGTTCGACGTTCGAGTTCTTCGGGCTTGATACACGATTTGATTAATCGAAGCAATTATATGGGTTGATACATACGATTGATATATGTAGGGTAATCCGTGTAATTTCTGGGTTTTTTATTGGGCTCGCGATTTTTTTGTATGACCGAACTAATTTTGTTAAAACTCTAGATTATTGTTTCGGTTGAAAAAAATGGTTCATAACAGTGTGTGATTAAAGAATGCACATAGACTATAATCTAACGGGCAGTAAAAACACTGAAAAATCGTGAATAATATATAATATGTTTGATGATTCAAGCCGAAGTAGCGCGACGTCGCTTGGTTTTTGGAACGAGAAAAAAAAATTAAAATAGAAGATGAAGTAGCTCCGGCTCAAATCTTAAAATTATTTATATCTGATTGAAAATTTCCAGAAACTTTTACAATTTTTTAAATTATGAACAATTTTTTTCTATCCGATAAAAAATTCAAGTCCTTCCGAGAAAGTTATGTCGTATGAAATATTACTTCACTCATATAAAAAAGCGGGTACGATTCAAGATGCGAAGGGTTAGAGCGAGGTCAAAATGGAAGCGAATTCCGCGTATGATTCTCCGGACCAGATTGTTGCCCATGTGTCGGTTGGTTTAGGTCAGATATGTGAAAAAAAAAAAAAATGAGCCGTCCAACCATCCGCGAATTTTGTCGACGCGGTAACGTTGGCTGGGCGCGATTATTATTGTGGCCAAACGGGTCTAAAAATCCAACTGTTTAGAACAAGAAGAAATAGAAATGCGAAGAAAAAAAATCAACAAAAACCCGCTTATCGGCTAACTCGCTGATAAGTATTACGTACGCTTAAGCGAATGTACGGACGGACGAGGTCGCTCTCCCGGTCCGTTCATGCTGCGAAAGTACCGAGGTGGCCCGATGACTGAATTTCTATAATTATATACAACGGCTCGCAGTTAAAAAAGTGATGTCACCGCTTTTTATGAAGCCACCGGCTTGTACCGTTGTGAGCCCACGAGCTGTGCGGATACACCTCGCGTACGGTGTTGCTAATCGGCAAGAATTCTTAGTCACACAAGGATAACTCACGGACACGTACGTGTCTCGGCAGAACCGCTACAGAGGAGCCTTGTCGTGCCTACATCTTTTCGCCGCCTCTCGAGACCTCGAATTCCTTGCTGATTAACGTCAATTTAATCTCGTTATTCGTTCAGACGTTTTATTTTTATCCTGCTTTCTCATAGAGGAAGAGATGTAAAAAAAAATCGAGTTTTCAATGTCAGAGTATTCAAGGTAATCCGAAGAGTCGAGGAGAAGAAAGTCAACAATAAGGATTAAGCTTTCTCGTGGAAAAACGTTTGCGAATGACGAAACGTTGCGTAAAAGTCATATGAATATTTTAATGTTCAATTTTTTATGGCGCATAGATATGAAAGTTTCAATTTGTAAATTTTCTTTTTTATTTGCAGTGTACGGAAAAGCGCTCGAGAGCGACCTTAAGGGGGATACCTCGGGCCACTTCAAGAGACTGCTAGTCTCACTTTGCCAAGCTAATCGGGACGAGAACCAGAGCGTCGATCACGAGGTAGCCGCTGTCGATGCGAATAATCTCTTCGAAGCTGGTTGGTCGAATCTCCCCTCTGTTTGATTCCATTAAAGAGTTCGGCGCGTCTAATATTTATTTTCGTATTACAGGGGAGAAAAAATGGGGAACCGACGAATCTCAGTTCAATTCTATTCTGGTTACTCGAAGCTATCAGCAGCTCCGTCAAACCTTCCTCGAGTACGAAAAAATATCCGGTCACGACATCGAAGTTGCCATAAAGAAAGAATTTTCTGGGAGCATCGAGAAGGGACTGCTTGGAATCGGTCAGTTCACCGCGCGAATATAAAAGTTTATTTTTTTTTTTGCTCCATTATAGAAAAATTCTCAACATCATTGTGGAAAACGTATTCGAAATTTTTTTAAATATCGACCAATCACATCTAGAAAGAAAATCTGGATGGATGTCTGTATGTGCACGTGCGCGCGTAAAACGTGGCAAATTGAATTTTTAAACTTCTAGATTTCAATTTTCTTTTTTGTAGCTGCCATGTTGTCGTAAATGTTTGATTTATTGCTACAGTAAAATGCGTCAAGTCGAAAGTGGGCTTCTTCGCCGAGAGACTTTACGCCAGTATGCACGGTATTGGGACAAAAGATCGCACGCTAATACGAATCATAGTTTCGCGAAGCGAGATTGACCTCGGCGATATCAAGAAGGCCTTCGAGGAGCGTTACGGAAAGTCACTCGAGAGCTGGATCGCCGTAAGTTCAGATAAATTTTTTTTCTGTATCGCAACGCGTTGCTATGGAAAAAATATGATTTTAGGAGTAACTTGTGTGTTTTTTACTTTCTTTACAGGGAGACACCTCCGGCGACTACAAAAAAGCGCTTCTTTCTCTCGTATCGACATAGAGATCAGTTTTTTTAAGAGGTATAAAAAAACATTTTGCGTGTAACTTTGGTCCAGCACAAGCTTGCGTATCCACGCGATGTGTTCAAGGGAATAGCTTAATCTTTTTTACAATTTAAAAACCGCACAATGAACCACCCTGTTCATCGAATCATGTCTTGGGAAAGTTGTTCGTCACGCATTGCCGGCCTATTGTGTACAGCGACATAAGGAACCTCACAGAATATTATTACATTTGCGGTGCACCGAATGCGTAACTCTTGGAGAGGGACAATTGTAGTCATCGTAAAAAGTTTGTCACCGGAAGCATCACGTTAATCATTGCCTCAATCGCAGAGTCACTCGTACCATCGCGTATCGCTAAAGATATTTTTGTTTTATGGACAATCGTTATTATCATTACTGGCGACGTATCTGAACGATTTTTGCATTTACGTACCGTTCAAATTCGTGTATTAACAAAATTCACGATTGAGAGGAGGCGTTTTGTCGGCCATTGATAATATTTTACTGTTGGAATGGAGAAAAAGAGTTGTAAACATTATATTTCTACAAACTGTTGAACATAATCACCGAACTCGTGGTTTACTTGCCAGTTATCGGCTTCGCATGGACACGTATATAGGTCAAAAAAATATTTTTTACGCGAGTTTTGTGAAGAAATCTTATATCGCCTATTGTTATCTCAAGTATTTTTTTTTTGTATAATAAACAGAGAAGCTGTTATTTATTGCGAAATTATAAAATTTGGCAAATATCCGTGTTTGCTGTTGAATCGTTGCTCGTCCAATGAATAACGCTCCGTTTATATCATTATTGTTTCCTGAGAGTCAAGGCTACGCTACTCCGACTTCTGTATAAATCGGAAAATATTTTTCGCGCGAGTGTTTGGAATAAATTGTGTATCGCCTATCGAATTATCTCGAATTTTCTTTTTTACCGACGCAACAGCGCCGCTGCTCGCAAATAAAGGAACATTGTGACAAAGCCACATAAAATTTTTTATTTTAACGGTTTTTTTTTTCATCAAAGTTACTACGATGCGTTAGTTTACTGCAATTATGGTTGAACACAATGATACATATACAATACGATGACCCTCGATGAATGAAAGAATACCATAATTAGTGGGATCAAAACAAATTTTCTATCTCGATCATCGTTTTACAATTCTCAAATTTAACCCGATCTTACTTTTGTGCTACGTACACTAGCAATAAGATTTCACGGTATGTGTGCAACGACCCATCCATACGAAAGAACGTCGATAATGAAACGATACCAATTATATTTACCGTCACATCGTAGAAGTTTCACGCCTGGGCACAAGAATATTATGAGAGAATCATCGTGTTCTCTATTTAGTTTTTTGCCTCATACGTACAGCTTCCTGGACGAATAAATAATCAGTCTTACCCCAATCATAACTCATCCCTTGGCTAGGAAAAACGTTGAAGTGTCTCAATTTCCCAGATTAACTTTGGAGCGAAAAAACGCTTTTGCCGCTGACAGCGATAAGTGCGCGGTTGGTCTGTGACTCTGGCGGGGCGTTCCTCAAAGTCAAGCACTAACGCTCACGGTCAGTACTTGGATGGGTGACCGGTGCCGAGCGCCATCGTAACCTGAAGAGAATAATTTTACTCTCCGGCGATCGACGCGATCGCCGACGCATTCCTTGTAGGAACACCAATTTCTGGGAAAAAGGAGCCGGCTGATGTGTATTTGCTAGTTTTTCCAAAGTAACGGAGCTGAGGACGCAACACGGGGGGGGGGGGGGGATACGCGGAAGAAGGGGGAACTACCCTGTACAAAGCGCGAACAGAAAATAACGCTTCTGCTATCGACCGACGTTCCAAGAATTGGACAAAACACCAACGTATTATAAGCAACGATTTGTCACGCAACGGTTATTAATCTAATAGCGACGCTTTGCCGACACGAGTGGAATTGTGTTCAATACCTACAATTAACTCACCTTCAGCCGAGGGTGTTTGGTCATCGACTATGCAAACCGCGTTGCGTTACGAATATTATCCTCAACGCTTACGCTCTCTCTACAGAGAATCATTTATATTCAATTTCCGAAACATCTTTATTCGGTAATTCAATGTTGTCACCATTTGGCGGACCGTTTTCACTTTCCTTGTACAATTAGTCTACAGCGTTTTGCGCGCTTGCTCGTATACGTGCTTTCAGCAACGAATGATATAAGAATATCGCTGGCAGTCATGAGAAACAAAAACGTTGCGACGATTAATAATAACGATACTTCTTCAGGGTATTCGGATATTTTCAGTAAACATTATCGGTTTAACAAACTACTTCTCTTGGCCTGTGGCCTGTGGCCTTATCAGTCTCGTAAAGGCAAAAGCATTCAGATCGTTGGTTTACTATTCATAAGTTTTTCCATTATGGGAGCTCAGGTAGACCGCATCGCCATTTCTATAGCAATGTTTTTTTTTTAAGGTAGTATTCACGGACAGTTCAACATCAAGTGTGTTTAGAGAGATTTAAGACACATTTCTGATAAAATTAATATTTATTTCTAAAAGATTAATGAACCTCTTTCATTTTTTATTTGTTCGCCGATTGATTCCTTTAGCAGTTTTTTTTTTTTCAAATTTCTTTGTTATAAATATTTTGAATCTATTATCATGAAAAATCAAACTCTTCATAGCAGCTCCTGTATTCTTGATTTTTTTTCTTAAGAATCGTTCTCAATTCTCGCCGAACTCATGCAAGGTTTTTCTATCTGTGCGTACCACTTTAACCCTCTGCCGGTTGGAGCCGCCAAAACCAGACCGGAAAGTACTTATAGACCGGAAATGCGGGAACAGTGAACGCTCGTTTGGACGGCGGAATTGAATAAACGTTCGACCGAAAGAGGGTTAAAATATAATATACTATAAAAACTATTTTGGTTCTCCATTATTTTTCAAATCTTATCATATCCATTGCATTTAGGTGCGAGCAATGATAGGAGCATGGGGCCGATTCGATTTAATCGTCGAGAGCTTAACACCTCTTTCAGCCAATGTCGTTGGCTTCCTCAAAATATTTAGTGGCTTGGTTTACACTGAGGAGGTGAGAGAATCGAAAGTGTTCCTACTCAATGGGCAATTGAATGGGTACAATTAACAATGACACTGTAAGATAAAATAAAAATCATTTCAATTCAATTTTATATCCTTAAAGATGATAAAGATTTTCGATCATATACAAAAAGACTGGGAAGCCATGCGAGGCTTGCCTCAAGTAAATATTCTTGAGAGATGTGCACAGAAGGGCAGACACTGGACTATGTTTTATTTCAGTAAGTGGGAAAAGTATATTCACTTAGTATTTAAATTCGAGTAAATGATCTATCGAAATTTTGTAAATTATCAATTTCGTTACAGCATTGGTCTACGCAATTGTACTCGGTTGGTACATCTTGGCACTCTTGCCAAAAGTCATGGATACTGTAGCTCCGTTGAATCATTCACGAAGGAGGTTTGACCTGTTTCCGGCAGACTTTGGAGTCGATCCAGACTACTACTTCTACCCAATTATCATTTTCCTATACTTAAGCGTTTTCTATCAGATTCTGGTGAGCGTGGCCACTGATACACTCTACATGGTTATTGCCCAACATGCATGCGGAATGTTTGAAATATTAAGGTGATACTATCAATAATCATTATATTAATTAATAACACTGCGATATATCGAAGCTTTATGCTGAGGAATCAATTTGAATGACTCCACGGAATGAAATTGGTCATGCGCAGACCCATACGTCAATTTATTGTAACGGTATGCGGGCCTGATCAATGAACTAGCATATTTACATTAGATAAGTCGTTTAAAAAGGAAAAGTACTTTGCCCAGCTCTGATTGGAATTTATATTTTGATTATCCAATTTCAGCTTATTATTATATATAGATATATACCAATTTGAGACTACATTTGTTTTTGCAGATATAGACTGAATAATATACAAGGTGATAAATGCACCAGCGTAGTACTCGAATCTAATATAAACGAAGAGATGCGGCGTATTGAAATCATATCGTGTATCAAGAAGCACAAGATGATCATAGAGTAAGTCATTAAATCAGTACTATAATTTTTATTTTTCCATAACATAGATACTTTTTATGATATAGATACATAAAGAGCATAGAGTTTACTTGCACTTGGAAGCTTTTGATCATAACAGGACTCAGCACGGTGGGTCTAAGCTTCACCGGTTACATGGTAAGTAATCATCCCTCTCGGTCTCACTTTTCGTTCGTATAGTTTCGATGATGTCTCTGCAGGTGATTGTGACGCGCAATAATAGTACATCGATGGACATGATAAGATTCGCAAGCTTCAGCGTCGCTCAAGTGATTCATATACTTTACAACACTTTACCCAGTCACTGGATAATGGAATCTAGTTCAATTATTTCGGACACTGCGTACGTGTAGTACGATAAAATATAAATTGCACAAGATCCAACAAAAGGAAAAATTAATAACTTCGTACATCATACAGATTCAGTTGTCAATGGTACATGATGTCTCGGAAATCAGGAAAGCTTATCCTTTTTCTTATCAGAGCAAGTCTCACACCTTGTAAAATAACAGCTGGAAAAATATACACAATGTCATTGGAAAACTTTAGTAACGTAAGTTAAACAAAGTTTATTGACTGAACTGTTGTTTTGAACTTGGTGCCGCTGGGATATTTAGGGCCCCCACTAGAGATTAACAACGAATGTTGGCAGATAAGGATAAAGCAAATCCACTCTTTTTGGAATTTTTAAAATCCACTTCTTTGCCCCAAAAACCTTAAATTTCTACGATATAGCGTGTTAAAGTGATTTTGAATCGAAATCCACACTATTAAGAAG
Source organism: Listrodromus nycthemerus (assembly GCA_963978505.1). Taxonomy (NCBI): domain Eukaryota; kingdom Metazoa; phylum Arthropoda; class Insecta; order Hymenoptera; family Ichneumonidae; genus Listrodromus; species Listrodromus nycthemerus. Next base: position 17,000,534 of record OZ021684.1, read on the forward strand.
TCTCTATGTATCTGAACTGAGCGATTGTATTTATTAAAGGTGATACGAACGTCGATGTCATATTTAGCTGTGCTCAATTCGGTACAGTGAACAAAAGACAAGACAATGACCCGAGACCAAGGCGAAAAGGGAACAAGGATGATTCTGTACATCACTATATATAATGTATCTCCACTGTATCGCGTCATAAACACTACTACAGTATTAACACGTTTCAGTGAGACTTGCTTTCTCAAAATATACACAACTATTAAATACCCTTTGATTGCCGTAAATCCACTTTCAATCGCTACCTTTATCCCGTCATCGCCGAGAGAAGCTACTGCTATGATTTTTTTCTCAAGCAGCTGCTACCTCAGTTATTATGCTATTGCAGTTGCATCGTATTAGTGAGAGTATTTTAATAAAGAATCACTTTATTTCGTGTGTTACAAATTTAAAAAATCTCAAACCTCACGTAAAACGGCATGGCGTGCGCTTCTCTGTTTTTCAGCAGCCATTACTTCCCAGTTCGCGCAAACGAGCCATCAATGACCGTTTTAACTTTAACTTATTTCGAATGATGTGAAACCTTCGATCTGCCAGCCCTTATACCATCTTTGGTGATCTGAATATTGAATTTGAAGACGTCGATGGAAATATTGATATTCTTAAGATGCTTGTTAAGCGTGGATAAAAAAAAAACGTACCTCGAATATAACAGATGCCTGTGGCATCGTTGGAGATTTTAGTATTCTGGCCGCAAATGCCGAATCGCCCAGTCGAGCGACGACGAGCCTTCTGTGCGAGCGATGAGCCACCAGTTGACCACCGGCGCTCGCGTAAACTGTTTCACCCTTGCTGTCGATGTGCGAGCGAAGCTCGTTCACGACGAGGACCTTTAAAAATAAATGTATTACATAAAATAATGGAATAAAATGTGATGCACAGGGACCATCTGATAATCTCTATAGAAAGCTGATTGTAGAGAATTAATTGTATTATTTTACGTTAAAAATAAAATTAAAAAAGCAAACTCTATTACAATGTTTGTAACAATTGTTCTTTTCGTTGAATAAATTAAATAAATAAGATGATCCGATCCAATAGAAAACTCTTTGACGGAGCCTGAACGAGAATCTTACTCACGGCGACATTATGCCGAGCCGAGATCTTCTGGAGCTCGTCGAATATGCGAAAATAATATTGTGCCCGTTGCCATCCATCCGCGAGAGAGCACAGCACCGGTAGCGACAAGCTGTCGATAATTACAACTCGAATCTAAAACAGATAAATTGTTCAATGAGCAATGTTATTTATCGTCGAATTTTCTAGTATGACATCCCAAACCTTCGAATTTGCATCAAGATGATTCTTCAAATCGCAAAGAACCGACTGCAAGTCATCCAAAGTCCGAGGCGAGACGACGTTGATTCTCCTCATAATGTCCTTTGCGTCGAGGGTCGCATTGGGAAATCGTTTCTGGCATCCCTTTATTATATCTGAGGAACAATGTAGTGTCAATTTTCGTTAGAGTGTGATATTCGATACTCGACAAGGCCAATTCATAATCAAATTGATCGTCCAAACGATTATTCACAAAATTATTTTATTATCGCTGTGTTAAAAAAAAAATACAGAATTGAAGTGTAATCTTGCAAAAGTTCCTTCGACCATGTTAGGCTCGCCAAATTCACGACGATATTCCAAGAACGGAGAATAGATTTTGTCGATCGACGAATGGCGACTGCGTATCAGCTCGTACATCTTTTTCTTCCGGTTCGTCCTTCGAGACTTCGTTCATCGTTCTCTTCTTCTTTTTTCGTCTCTTCGCACCTCTCCTCGCGTTCGGGTCAACGACAACCGCTCCGATAATTTCCTTTACCTTCTCGACAAGCAATTTCATAAGAGTCAACAAACTCGGTGAATTCTCCAAAATAACACCAATGTAGGCCTCGACATCGGATCGCTTCTTGAAGTTGCAATACAAATTATAGAACATAGTTCCGTTGTACAACTCCGAGACGATCGGAGCTTCGTATGGATAGCCAAGCAGCGTGTTGAGGTCAATGCTGTAAGTCATGCAGCTCTGAAACTGCGAGAATACATGGACGATACGCGGATTAAATTTGCGAGGGCACTGCACGAGTTGCTGGTCCATGGTAGAACTGTTGATGAAGAACGGAGCAGCGAGCAAACAATCGCCGTTGTCGACCATTTCCAACGCCTCCATTATAGATTCAGGGTTCGTGCACGCCTCGGACTTCCTGTTCTTCCGGTTCGATTGTATTTCCGCCACGGATCTTTTGTGCGATTTGTTGAATGTACTCATGTTTCGATGATAGCCGATTTTCTTGTCGACTACGCCGAACAGCATCGTGAAGAGAATAGCGTGCAGATGGCAGAAGTCTCGAGCCGGCTCATCCGGTTTGGTCATCCAGTAGACGATCGCCGCGACGTAGACCCTCCATCGAGCCGGAAGAGCTCCGATGAGATCCTCCTTTCCCCTTATCTCCAGAGTATCGTCGAATATTCGTTTCCTCATCGTCATCGGTGTGTCACGTAAATCTGCGAGCTCCGGAAACTCGCCAGAACTCGTGCCGCGAACGGTTTCCACACGACGACGAACGTAATTCGTTCCCTCTCGAATAACGTACGACAGGTCTACGTCGCATCCTTCTCGTCCGGCGACGAGCAGACCATCGATGACTCGGAGGATTTTCAGGCTCATCTCGACGGCGCTCGGATAATGAAAGTCCTCGATCAGCACCGAAGCAAGAAACATTCGGCGATTTATCATGTTGACGAAATAAGCCGGAAATTCGGAGACGCTTTGATCGTGCTTGAACCAATTGGGCCACGTGTCGGAAGAATCGTCGCTGCTCTCCCGCAAGTCGGAGGCCAGCTCGGTCTCCTCGTTAGATTCGTCGTCCGAGCTCGAGTTCTCGCACACGACGGGTCGTTCCTCTCGCCAGAGCTGGCGCGATTCCAGAGTGTCGATGTTTCCCTGAAATTTGAATTTTCGGTCACGCCTCGCCAATGTCGCGGCTCGATACTCCGATTCAAGGCCCAAGGGCAACATTATTTCAAACGGCAACGTGAGGTAACCGTTGACGTTCGTCTCGATGATGTCGAGGACTTTCCGGCGTCGTTTTCTTGGTAACTTGCTCAGAATCGCAGCGACCGCGTCGTTCAGGTCATAGTTTTTGATCCACCTCAACGTCGTGTGAATCCTCCTTTGGCCCTCGTTGTAAAGTCTCTGACTCTGGCCGGAGAGCCTCAGGCAGCCAAAGAAGTTCTCGAAGATATTGCTCTTGACGTAATCGTTGCCGAGGAGAATCGCCACTAGAGGAAGGACTGATCCATCGAGACCTGGAAACGTTTTTGATAAATTGTCGATGCTAAAGAGCTTACAGCGCTTCGCGTATACTCCCTCTCGATTCTTGACGATGTAGGGTTCCAGGGTGTTGAAGGGCACCAATTTCACTCCGAAGATACAAAAGTCCGAGTCATAACTGAGGACAGGGCAGTCGAGGATTTTGGCGACTCCTGCAATAGCTGAGTCAGCTTCCAAGATGGTCCGAGCAGTCTTCACACCCTTTTGCCTTAGAGTTGAGATAAAGACAGGCATCATCGAGAGAGGTACGAATTTTATCTGATTCTGAGAAGCTGGTGTGTAATGAGTTGCAGACTGCAGCTTCTCCATCATCCTGGCGTGGGTCGTTTTCATTTTTCTGTCCTCTAGACCACCGTCAAATATCACGAGCGGGGTGACGTTGCATTTGTCTAGGTCATCGAAGAACTCTTTGACACAGTGGGCATATTTGTCGTAATCACCGCCGAATGCACAATTGCACCTTGAGCGGATGTACAATTGCGTCGCCAAATTGTGACCATCGATGACAAGGTAATCACCATGCAACTCGTACGGCTGAACATAATCAGTATTGTTATTTATAAAAGTCATAAAACCTCGGATGCCCATTTTCTTATACTTAAATCCTTCCTGATTGTCTAGACAAATGTATCTATCAGATATTCAACAGTGTCCCTGAACTTCTGCAGGGAAAAAAGGCTTCTGCGGGTGGAAAAGTTTCCTTAGAAGGAAAATGTTCTGTAGAAGAAAAGCTTTCTGCGGACTTCAGAGCTTCTGTAGCTACAACAGATTTTGTGGGCTCAAAAATTTGCACAGGCTCTCGAGTTTGCTCCGATATAATAACTTTCTGTGGTCTGGAAAGTTTCTGTTAGCTCGAAGGTTTGCGGATACTCAAAGGTTTCTTCAGGAGAAAACGCTTCTATGTGGTCAAAGGTTTCCGTTGGTGAAAAGGTTTCTATGAACGTGAAACTTTCCATGAGGTTCAAGGTTTCCTTAGCGTCAAAGATTTTCTTAGCTTCAAACGAATTTTGTCGGTTTGAAAATTCCATGAACTCGGAGGCTTCCGTGTGCCTAAAAGATTTCCGTGGGCTCGAAGCTTTCAAAATGGTCTCCGTCGACTCAAGAGTTTCTGTTGGCACAAAAGATTTGTATTGAGTCAAAAGTGTCGCTGGGCGCGAAAATTCCTGGGATCAAGAAACAGTTCCGACTCGTTCGCCGGGCCGCACTTTTTTAGGTTACGTGCAATTTGATTACCTAACCATCGGTAAAGCAGCGGCACGGACTTCGTCAATTACCTTACCACTCCCCGCTGAGGAAACAGGCAAACAAGTTGGCTGAGAATGCCGAACTGGGAAAGCAACTCGTTATGGCGATGATCAGAGGCTGTTTCAAAAGTGTCGATGATCCTCTGTTCGCCGTCGGTCCAGCAACGACAACGCGACGTCAACGATCGACAATGTGCGATTTTACAGAGCACATGTATTTCTATTCGAACGCCTGTCACGTGTGCCGAGCTTACGGAAAAAACGTACAATTGAAGCGGTGCTCGGGCTGCAAGATGATCGCCTACTGCAGCAAAGAACACCAGGCGAAGAACTGGCAGCTGCATAAAGATCTGTGCAAAATACTGACCAGTATGGTGAAGCAAGCCGGAAGCGCTTTCGGTATCGGAGCAAAGTGTCAGTCGAGCATAACATCCTGGACGCGTGCAAAGACCAACTTGGTCCTCCTCGTGCAAATGAAACTCGGACGAAAAATGCTGCCTTACGAGACCGAGATGTTCAAGTTCCCTCGGGCCTGTGTCATCTGCCATGAGACAGACTCACAGAGACTCGTCGACTGTCCACTCTGTCCCGGAACGAGTTTCTGCTTGGAGCATAAATTGAACAACGGGCACAAATCTAGGTGTGACAGTCTGCGACTCTGCTTCGAGATTGAGACGGGAGGGATAAATTTCTCACAACGGATTGAGAAAGTTGTTGATCAATGCCACTTCCGGAGAGGAGAAATTCCAATAACTATGCGGGAGGTCATTGATCTGTATACAGGGCAAGAGCACACCATTGCACTTGAGAAAACTATCTGGGACGCTTGCGTCTCCGAGTATCTCACAAGACCGCTCACCTTCCTACGTGCAATGGAAATACTGAACATGGAGAAAATGGCTAGAGTCACCGTTCATGTGATCGGAGCTAACGCTATTGAGACAGAGAGTCTGATTTACTGGGAAATTTTGCTCCACTGCGGGGAGATCATAAAGGAGCTCACAATCATTCTTGTTGGGCCAGAGTTGCGTCAGCAAAGTTACCAAATGAATCTCTGTGAACACTGCTCTGTGAGAAACGCAAAAATTTATATCCAGACAGTCGACTTACTGTACGTCGATTATGCTGCAACCAAAGCGTTTCAACAAGCTAATTACATTATCGGTTTCAATCTGGGAATTCACGAATATGAAGATCATACTTCAGTCATCGATACGTGGTCGACTTCGATAAGGGAATTGGCTAAACAAGGCTGTCCAGTGGTTATGACGTCGTACACGCTGCAAGAATCTTTCGAGGAGAGAAAAAGGTTGGGTTGTGTACTGGGTGGTCAAGTAGAGTTTTGTTATACCGGTAGGAACCCTTTTTCGAGCTTGAGGCCTTACAGAGATCTCGAATCTGAAGACTTTTTCTACCAGAACAATTACATGACCGTTTACAAAAAAATTGAGTTAAGGTAGAACTTCGTTTTTCTACCTTTGATTCTTACGGAGTAAAACCTCAATTACCAAATTGCTCTCCAAGAAAACTGAATTGCTAAGGATACGAAAATTTTCATTCAGACTACATAGCCAGCGAAGTCTTCATGGAACTAAATTACATAATTGGATTTATCCGGAGAATTCACATATATGAAGATTCGGGCAACAACACATATATCGATAAACGAGTTGGCTAAACACATTTGTCAAGCGATCATCAAATTCCACACACTACACGAATCTCACAACATGACGAGGAAGCTGGCTTTTGTGCTACACATTTAGTGACATCCCTACCATAATGCTGAGAAAAATGGGACCCTATAGACAAGGTTTACGCCAACGAAGCCTTCGCAGACAAAAATGACATAATCCGGGAATCCACTTATCCAAAGACCATTCTTTGTACAATAACACAGAGTCAATATTGATTCAAGGCATAGCTGCAGAGAATCGTCCGATAGCCATGACGTTTTACATGTATAAGAATTTTTATAAGGAGCTGGAGAGGGTGGCTTTTTTACTGGACCGTCAGGCAGATTTCTGCTATACCGGCATTTATGAATCTGCGGCCTTACAGGATTTTTATATCCAAAGATTTTTTCTACCAAAACAATTTCGGTGAATTTTACAAAAAAAAATAGAGTTGAGGTAAAGTGTATTTTTCTTACCTTCGACCCTCGCGGGTGAAAAGCCGTTTCTCGTGTCGATATAGAGACTGCTGCTGTTGAGACCTCCACATTCCTCGGGTAGTCCGGACACTACGCTTGTCTGCATACTAAACCATTTATCATGTTTTTTTACGTAAACCTTTGTAAAGTTTTTTTTCTTATAGCATATACAGCACAAAAATTTGTACCACTTTTGTATCGATCAAACAATGTAACATCGTCGTTTATCTAAATATAAACTAATTGAATAATGTCTCACCAGATTTGTGTTTTACCCGAACCGTGCGCACCGCAAATTTCGGTTATTGCGCCGCACAGCAAACCACCGTTGAGAATAGTATCGAGAGCGTCACAGAATGTCGTCGCACAATCGTGTTGCAATTCTTCCTGAGTAAACAAACGAGTCTACAACTGCAATTTCTATCGTTAAGCAACGCTATATAGACGGTATATAAACATGCGTCAGAACACGACACATATATTTTTCATCGTCGTGGAAACTCAAATTCTGTAAATAATAATAATAGTAATAACTGCTGTGACGTACTTGCCAGAGATCGAGCGCCGAGGCGGTTGCCGTTACCGGAATCGAAACCTCTCTCTCGTACTTTGCCGAGTCTGCAAGCCAACAAACACATCCGTAATGTGCGTATTATAACACGCATCCGTTTACGGCCGCGCAGTTTGCTATTCCGTGTCGACTCTGCGAGTCAACAAACGCATCCGCAGTACGTGCACTAACAAGACATGTTTATGTTTCAGATGAACTTTACAGTTGAATAATTGCGTCACAAAGTTCAGTAACGCACACACGACGAAATATTCACAGGTAGTTTTTTTTTTTTTTTAACATTAACTTGTTATTCGAATCGTTCGAGAAGCCTTTTCCGAATCGCTAAAGAAAAATCTCAAGAAAATTTCATGCAGTTTTTCTCAACTACGATCCGCGTATTTTTTCGCCTAAAGCGAATTAGGGGATTGAGCCGGTGAATCTAATTACCTCGAGCGTTGGCGATGTCCTCGACGTACATACAGGCGGATTTGCTGAGTTCCAATATCGCGCTCTTCGACAGAGTGAGCGTTGAAATCGGTTGCAGCATGATTCCTTTTTTTTTTTTACCGCTAATCGCATTTACGTTAAAAGAGGAGATCGGCTCGAGGACGCCGCAAAGGAACGAGGCCGCGATGGGAATCACTGCGATCAGCTGGTATTAGGAATGTGTCCGAACAGCTGTCCCGTTGGCGCTCTAAAGCGCTGCGCAAACGCGCATCGGGCCACCTCTCTCGGTCATTTTTATCTCGACTACGAATATTCGTTCGGCACGGTCCTCATTATTATTGTTATCGCGCAGTCGCCAGTTGACTTTTGTCCTCGGGCTTATCCTTTCGGCCGACAAACCTAAAAAAAACTAACAAAACAAATTTTATCACAATGTTTTCTTTTAACGAATAAATTTTTTTTGTCTATCGCTCCGCGCGTCGAAAGTTTTACCATTATTTTTATATGCATCTTATCGAACAAACAAACCCGTGGCATGGCTCCGAGTCGACTGGATGCCGTTTATCGCAGTGTATTGCTCACAAAGTTCTTCACCAAAGGATGGGGCAATCCGGACAGTTTGCGAAGGTAAGCCGAGACGGGTGCCGTAGAATCCGCGTTGTTTTTCTCTGTGACGTTTGCGCGCAACGAAGGTTGTTGCGATCGTCGAAGTCGTTGGTCAACACTACCAAAAAATATCGTTACCTCGCGCGACCGTTTAGCCCCGCCGGCTTCGATCTCGCCTTCGAACGAAGCGAATGAAAAATTTTACCTTGAAAATGTTTTTGTTTGTTTTTTTTTGTTCCAGGATTTTCGAATTCAGGAAGGTAGTGGCGAACAGAGAAGCGTGCTACAATCTCATACCGCGTGATTACCCTGTAACTATCACCAAGGTAACATTGTTGGTCATGTCCGTCAGCAAGCATCGAGCTTCATTGCTGGAATCAAGATTCGTTGATTTTTCTTGCAGGACGAAGAATGGTCGGATTGTCATGTACTAGAAGGATCCTTTAAAAGTCCGTTCGAGCACCATCTTCCAAATATCATGCCGGAGGAAACAAAGACGTCTTATTTTCAGCTCATTTTACCACTGCATTGGAGTTCACACAAGATGAAACGTGTCTGTCTGCATCTCGCCGGCACCGGTGATCATGTAAGTACTGGCCGATTGTGATATTTGCACAAAATGAAAGAAGATTCGTTTATACAGCGAACATTTATCATCTAGAATTGTTCGGACTTTTTTCTTCATTCCCCCCTACATACATATATTTAAAAATGTTGTTTTGTCGATCACATTTTTTTTAAAACCACGTTTTTAAAAGTAATTCTCTAACATGAATTATCGTTAATTATACTTATTGAAAAGCTCGGACAGAAAATTATCCATTAATAGCAACAGGATGTCATCCTAGTCATCGAGTATTCGCAAAGCAAGGGTGTACTCAAAAAGTATCTGTAATTGATACTCGATATCTGAAAAATGTTATCGTTAACCCATACACAGCCGTTGTGCACTAAAAAGGTGGTACTTTGCAGTATTTCTGGAGAAGGAGAAATCTTATTGCTAAACCATTGCTCAGAGAGGCCGGAATTGGGTCTCTGTTGCTCGAAAATCCGTTCTATGGCTTGAGAAAACCCAAAGATCAAATGTAAGAAAAGATACACAGCTGTGAGGTTTGTACGATGAGAAACCGAGATCATATCGCGTTTCACGAAGGCTGAATATTTATAGATAAAGTATTTGATGTCGACAGACGTTCGAATTTACACAATGTCTCTGATATATTCATCATGGGAGGCTGCCTGATAATGGAATCTATCGTGCTGCTGAACTGGTGCGAACAGCAGGGTTTCGGTCCACTCGGCCTTACCGGATTGTCCATGGGTGGTCACGTTAGTCCCTTGTCCTTTTAAACTTTAACGGAAGTAATTCGTTGAGTTTTCTTGGTAACAACAAAAAAAAAATGATAATCCCATATTTTTTCTTGGGATTCTTACAGATGGCTTCGCTGGCCGCAACAAATTGGCCTAAGCCGATACCTCTGATTCCTTGCCTGTCCTGGTCGACGGCCTCGCCCGTTTTTACCGATGGCGTTATGAGTTCGTCGATAAACTGGCAACTTCTGGAATCCCAGTACTTCGCCAACGAAGTCTATCAAAACGATCTCGCAAAAATGGTGAAGATAATCGATCAAGACGTAAGCGACAATAACTTAGAACCAATCTCCTTCCAATTATTTCCGAGAATCAAGATGCACACTATTTTTTAATTATAGCGTAGATCGATCAAATATAAACAAATATCATTCGACTTGCACCGCTTTCAATGTTCACCGTTTGATCATGATCGAAAGTATGATATAAGAATGGCGTATTTAGATGGTAAAGTCACGATCAGAGGCCGTTTTTCAATAACTTGTGTTTCGATATTGGCAGGACGCTTTCTTGGCGGGTCAACACTTCGCCATACACTATCCCGAAAGTATGAAGAGAATGAATAAATTGCGAAAGGAATCGAGAAATCCGGAAGTCAACAACGTGTCGGCGATGAATGGCTTTACCGAGACCGGAAATCAGGATACAGCGAACAATCGTGAGGCTGACGAGAAGGCGGCGGCGAGAATGTTTCCCCTCAATTTTATCTCCACAAAGTTCAAACCGGACGAACCGGAAACCCTCAAAGGTATTCGATATTCTTGTTTTTTTGTAGCCGTATCTTTCGTGCAGCTTGACGCTTTCTAACTGGATCTAAACTTTGTTTACAGAGGTATGCGTATTACCAGCTCCGAAGGATTTATTATTGTCGAACAGTAAATGGCGGGAGCGCGAGGCTTTCCAGTTCATGCGGGGCGTTATGGACGAATGTACACATCTTCGTAATTTCGAAGTCCCTGTAGACACGGGTTTGATAATTGCGGTGTGCGCGAAGGATGACGCGTACGTGCCGCGGAAGGGCTGCATGAGTCTGGAGCAAATCTGGCCGGGTGCAGAGATTCGATACATCGACGCGGGTCACGTGACCGCTTATCTATTGCACCAAAAGCTCTTTAGGCAAGTCCCAATCATCAGATTGTATTTATCACTGATGCTAAACTAAACTGACGAAAATAGACGAAAATTGAGGAAAATAGTCATTTGGTTGTGATTGGTTCTCCAATTAATAAGTTTGCTGGTGAATCGTTTACTGAAAAATAATTATTTTAATTAGACTATTAATCGCTATCAAACGATCACCCATCCTATTATATGAATGGCAAATTTATTTTTATTCGACGGTCATTTTACACTACTTTTTCGAATCGTCCCGATAACTGTAGAAAAATCGTAAATCATTTTAAGCCAAGGTGTTCTTACGCTTTCAGGTCCACGATAGTCGAGGCCTTCGAGCGATCCTTGAAGAAATATCCTATCAACGAACGAAGCTGACACAAACACTGGTCGTGGTCCGTGGATCCACAAATACAAAGGAGTTTTTTTTTTTATCGCTTGTTAACGCGTCGTAGATCACACTAGACCCGACGCGTTTTGCTGTCTGTGATTATTTCACTGTCATCTAGAAACAAGTAGCACTAACTCCGATAACTAGTTGTGTGTACAATTGGATACAGGGATAAAGAATTCGCTCGTTTAACGAGATCGGGGATAAATGTGCAAGATACGAAGAAAGGCGCCAACTGTCAGGTAGACACGATTGTACAAATTATTGAGGATATCTAGTTGCAAATTAATTTTTGTAATTAATGTTGTTCTATTATATCTACACACTCTACAATGACGTTTACAAATATTATAAATATATATCTATACAGATAAATACTCACTGAAAGCGGAATCAAACGTTGTTCGTTTTTTGTAAATTATCTATCGTAACTGTCGTAAACTATCTATCGTAAACTACAGCGGTCTCGACATTTTTTTGTGACCAATGCAGAAGAAGCACTACTCGCCGCCTGCTCGAGCGCGAGAACCGTGCGTGAAGTATGAAAAACGTGGGTAAATTACAGTCGGCTCGCTGTGCCCGTGCGTTGAGTATTTACAATACACTTGACCGTACCGCACTTTTCGTGCATAAGTTACATAAATATACCTTTCGTTGAACACAAGAGTGTCCATTTTTTCCCCTGTAAATAGTGATAAAATGATGGCGGTAGCCGAAAGCACTCCTAAGTCCATCGCGACTAAATCATCGAAACCGTGATGATTTTTGAATCGCGGGAAGAACTACTGGCGCCGCGTGCGCATCTGTTGTTGCGCGTTGTACCGAGCCATTCCCGAACCGGAAGCCCGGCGAGAGCGGCTCGTCTCTCGCGCATAGGCCAAGAATCAGCGTTGGCCACATGTGTTCGCGGAGCGAATTTCCCGTAAGAAAACTCCACGGAAATGCCAGGGTGTTTACGTAATCCGGGATAACGCGACTTCGTTCGTTTAAAAAGTTTCGTCGCGCAAGGAAGTGAACATACTAATCTCATGGACGAGCCGAGTTGACGAGTAATAGTTCGGATCGAACGAGAGAGCAAACAAAAAAAAAAAAAAAAATCATCGCAGTGCGTGGGGAGAAGGTGCTGGCTGTCTGCTAGTATCTTCCATAGGCGCACAGTAGCCGTTCGTGACGGGGCACACGCGTGCACGCTGTTGTCTCTCGCCTCAACCGTGTGATACAGCGATCGCACCCAGTACCGTGACAATAATCCGCGTAAACGTCGATAGCCTCGAATTGCGTCGTGACCGTCGCACCGAGTCGTTACAGTCAATAATTCGTGTCTATTCGTGATAAATCGCCGAGTCAGCGTGCGACACGCGGTGCGGGCCGAGCGTTCGGACCTCGTGCTCGGTGTGTGCGTTTCAATCACGGTTGTATTTACGATACGTACATAATTTCCTTGATCGGTATCCGATCCGAGAAAATTCGCACGACATTCTCGATCGGTTCGCGTGAGGTGCGCGTAACGAATCGTTACGGCTGATCGACGAGAAACGCACTGAAAGTTTCATCGGGTTAAACACACAAGTGCGGTCGCGCGCACGCGGTCTCTCGTGGGCGCCTTCTGGAAAGAGCCCATTGCTCCGCGAGTAGTTCGCCGGATCGACACGCGGCCATCGGGGGCGACGGAGGGTGCTGCGAAACGTTCGTTCCTCACCGTGCACGGTGAATTCGAGATTTTAACAATAAATAGGAAAGAAAAAATAAATAAGCGTGGGGGGGAGGAAGCCGCGTCGATAGAGGGTGATCTCGTACGGCAAGCGAGCACCGAGTCGCTGTCGATACCAACGTTTTTCGGGGTGCGGTAAATTCTATATCGCGAGACTCCGTCGGAATTCCACGTCGGCCTGCGTACGGGTGCGTGGTCACGGGAAATCCGGGGGGGGCCATGCGTTCGGCGGCCCAAGGCAGCATGGACTGTTCTCAGTGAATCGCGGCGGCCTCTTCTCGTGCCGCGATAAAAAAAACGGGTCAAGTCTTTTCACATGAAAAAAAATTAACAAAAAAATAATTCAAACGAAGTTAATACGGACGGAGACAGAGGCGGCCGCGAGAGGTGGTGGAGCCGACTTTTGCCGAAGGGAACGAGGCCCGAAAAAAATTGTCGGTAGGGACATATTTTTTGTTTGTTTCGAATACTTCGTTATAATTCGTTCTCCGGTCTGCTAATTCGCGTCTTCGAGACGTTGAGCTATCTCCGCTTCGCGAATCGTGTCTCAGCGCAACGAGGCTGAGGAGCGTGCCGCTGCGGGACACCTCGTGTTTTTGTCTCGGCGAGCGGATCCAAGATGGCGGCCAAGGTGGCCAGCAGCGCCCAGGGCGGCAACGACAGAGAGGAGGGCCCCGGTGTTTCGTACGCGAGCGTGCTCAATCCCACGAGGAGCGGCGAGACCGTCGTCCCGAGGCCCTCGATCGCTAAGGACAACAACAAGGAGAACATAGGCCAAGTCGGTCCATCGTTTTCTGCCGCTAAGGAGCGCATAGCCGCACATGCGCAGAGCGCCGTGCCGCGCGGCAAATCCTACCAGAAAACCGGCAGAAGATTCAATGCTTACACGCCGCCAAAGACCGAGAAACGTCCCTATCACGGTAATGCGGCGCCACACGCCGATCGGGAGGGTCTCGGTAAGACGCAGGAGTCTCTCGTCGGACAGAAGGAAGTCAGCACGGAGCACCACAATGGCGACGTGGGCAGCGACGGGGAGTTTCAGACCGTTGCACCCAAATCTGCACGCAGGAAGGAGAAGCTCCAGCGAGACTACAGAGAGCATCACACGCACAGGGAGAGACACAGACATCAAGAGAGGCAACAACCGAGGGGTCAGAGCGTGGGCAGCAAGGAGAGAATCCACAAAGAACGCGCTGAGAAATACTCGGAGCACGTTCCGGCCAGCAAAGAATGCGGATCGGAGAGGGAAGAGTATGCCGCGGAGGGCGACGCAGAGCAACGTGTTACATATATCGAAGCTCCGCTGCCTGCGGTGAACCCTTGGATGAAGAGCAAGGGACATCCTGCGCAGTCTGGTAATGCGCCTACGCAGAAGCAGCAGCCACAGCCACCCCCCGCAGTCGCAGCTGCCGCCGTCGTACCTGCCGCTGTCGCGGCTCCAGCTCCGGCTCCGACTCCGCTGTCAGCTCCAGCACAGGTCGTGGCGTCTCCTCCAGCTCCAGCACAGGTTGTGGCGTCTCCTCCGGCTCCTGTTTTGGCTGCAACTGCGTCCAGAGTCGAGAAACTGCCAGCACCGAGCGAACGAGAGAAGAGGGTACTGCAGCCTCAGCAGCAGCAGGGAAAAAGCGGTGAGTCGATAATTGTGCTTGATCGGTCGGTAACGAGAGAGAGAGAAAGGTCGTATTGCCGTTTTTGAACATATTTCATTCGCACGCAGATATTAATTTTTTTATCGGAGGGAGAAATATTACTAAGAAATTTAGTATAGTTTGTGATTTGTTGATTTTTTATGGTTCTACGGGTTTCTCATATTTGGATATTTTTTTTGTTTACCAAATATTTATTGGTTTACTTATTTATCAACGGGTGACAACCCGTTTGCATAAAATTATAAAAAAGCTCGTAGGATTTAATATAATATAATGCTGCGTTTTGAATGCTGCTGCTATTTAAAGTCATCCGGCACGATGATAGTTTTGTACTTTGCGCCGATGATGCAAGAGTTTCTTTTATCAGAAGTAAAGTCGAGCGTGCCTGAATATTGAGGTGGTTTCGTGTACATGCGTGTGATCCGCGAATCGCAATTCACGATACTTGCGGGTCTCGCACTCGGCTCTTTTTCTCCCACTCCCCGTTTTTTTTCGATACACGCGCGACACTGAAGTCGGCACGATAGCGCGTGTGGAAAATTTTTCGGCTCCCCGAACGACTTCAGGGCCGTGCCTGGGCCAGCCGCATGGGTTACCGAAGAAAACCGACTCGGGTTGCGCAATAACCAACGTGCAAGAAAAAAAAAAAAAAAAAAAAGAGATCCTTTTCAGTCGAGAAGGATGTATGTCGGTTCTAACGAGCCACCGGTCTGCTCTGCTGTAACGATGCTAACGGTGCAGCGGAGCTTGACCGCGAAACTAATTAACCAGTAGCGAAAAGCAATTAAAACTTTGTTACCACCCGACGATCGGGAAGTTAAAAAAAGGTCCTCGAGGCCGCAGCGAAAGCCGTTACCGAGTTTCCACCGTGAGCGAGATTTTTGCCACGGTATCGGGCATGTTTCGAACCGTCTTCAATCCCCGTGAAAACTCGGTGCGTAACAAGCGTATTATCATCGTCTCGAGTGCAGAGTCAGCCGGCGCGCCGACGGGGGAGGAGACACAGCCGGTGTCTCCTCCCCCGTCTTACGTCCCTGGCACCGAGACATTATTTTGTTGCTCCCTCGCTGAATCGCCGAAGGGCCGCCCTCGTGTCTTTTCGGTCGTCGTCGTCGTCGAGCGAGAGCGCCGAGTACTCTCCGGACGACTATTACACTTTCTTAGCTACCACGAGGAGACGAGTGATCGTTTGGTTCTCATAGACGCCGCGTGGCGGCGCTGCTGTTCGCTTCGCGCCTCTCCGTAACTCCGCTACTGTGCAGCTCGGCCACCACCGGTAGCGCTACGACCATGCGCCGAATTCACGACAATTGAGGCGCGATCAACGGAGAGACAACGTGGATCAGACCGGCGTTCGCGAAGCTTCGGCGCATTATCCCACGGATTTAATTATCGAGACGAGAGCGTCTCGTACTTTTTTAATCTCGATGGGCCTGAAATTACGTCGTGCATTACGCGAGGCGGAATATCGTCGAATATTCCGTGAGACGTTTTCAGCGTGTGTCGATAGGCGAAAATTTGACCGGAAGCGGCAGAGCGGGCATCGCGCGCCGAAAGGCTTCGGCTTCTCTCTTGAGTAACATCGTCTCTCAGAGGGAGAGTCTGCATTGCGGGTAGACAATACTTTATCACAGAATGTCGCCGTTAACTCTCAGCCAAAACGTACGATTCGCAACTTGGACGCTTTGTGGGGACAAAAAAATCTGAAAAAAAAAAAAAGAAAAAAAAATCAACAGCACTAAACACGCCACGAACGATTAATACCGCACTGTCAAAAGTCCAATATGGTGAAAATCGCATGGCAACGAAACTTTTCACGACGTCAAAAATTTCGTGTCGAACGAATGAGAAAAAAAAATTCGTTCGACCAATTGACTCGTCGTTTCTCGGCGATCAAAATTATTAATTTGAATCTTTTTTTTTTTTTTTTTACATTTTTGAGGTTTCCTTTCAAATCGAATTCGAACCGATGTCGAGAGAAGCGATCGCCATCGTCACGACCCAATTTTCTATCGCCATTTTCCGCCCCTCCCGATCGCAGGCCTCGCCCTTAAAAAAAAAAAAAAAAAAAAAAAAAAAAAAAAAAAAAAAAAAAAACCTTCGGCGTGTCGCAATCGCCGGAATAAAATTATGTCCACGTTTTATTTGTTTATTTATTTGAATTATTAAATTATTTTCACGAGCGAATTTATTTTCCAAAAAAAAAAAAAAAAAAAACGATTTTTTTTTTTAACGATAGTTTGTCGAAACTCGGAGAAGAATATTTTCCGTGCGCAAGTCCGTTACGAAACGGTTGCGACGGAGAGACACGCATCGGGCGAAGGAGAAAAATTGTGATTCAGTAGAGTTTGGGTCAGGCGGGCAGCTCGAAGGAGCTTCGACAAGGACAGACTCGCTGACCTTTCGAGCTCGACGACGATGGAACGAGAAAACAAGGAGCGTCCCTCGTTAGTGTTGCAATAATACCTTCTAGCAGATAGAATCAAAATTAAATTTTTCACTCGAATTAACACAAAGAATTATCAACGTTTATTCATTTTTTATTTCCGTTATTATTATTATTATTTTACGATTATTATTATTTTTTTTTATTTATTGGTATATTTTTATTCGGATATTTATTCGATGGAATAGTCATTTTTTTTTTTTTTTAAATTTATTCATTAAATATTTATTTTTATTTGCGTGATTGTAATTATTGCACGTGTTCCCTTTCACGGACACTCGATGAGTAACACAGTTTCTATTTTGCATTTTAATGCCGTTAACCTTTATTTTATTAGACGAAATAAAACGCAAACTAACGTTTTTCCATTATGAAAATGATATTGGAAAAAAAAACAAGAATTACTCATCTCTATGAAGAAAGTAAAAAAATAAAATAAAATGAAATAAATTTTTTTTTTTTTTAATTAAAAAAAAAGTCTCGAAGCGACCGTTAATTGTCAAAATTACTTTGGAAATTTATCTGTTACCCGTGATAATTTGTGCTCATCTTTGTGAAGAAAGTAAAAAAAAAATTTTAATAAAAAAAAAAGTCTCGAAGCGACCCTTAATTGCCAAAATTACTTTAGAAATTTATCTGTTACCCGTGACAATTTGTCCTCATCTTTGTGAAGAAAGTAAAAAAAAAAAAAAAAAAAAAAAAGAAAAATTAAAAAAAATTAAATAAAAGTCTCGAAGCGAGCGTTAATTGCCAAAAGTACTTTAGAAATTTATCTGTTGCCCGTGATAATTTGTACTCATCTTTGTGAAGAAAGTAAAAAAAATATTTTTTTTTTAATAAATTTTTTTTTTTTTTAATTAAAAAAAAAGTCTCGAAGCGACCGTCAATCGCCAAAAGTACTCTAGAAATTGATCTGTTACCCGTGATAATTTGCACCTCGATCCATGTTTGATTTTTTTGCCCGGCTCCAATGAATCAATTATTATTTCTCTCATCATCATCATCATCATCATCATCATCATCATCATCATCATCATCATCATTATCACAATCATTAAAATTTTCGTCAGCTTCGAGTTTCAGCGTCTTCGTGTCCTCGGGTCGTTCAGTTGCGGCAACGGAGATCGACGATACAACTCTCGGATTGGAGTCATTGGAAATGTCCGGACGGTCGGACGCTTCGTCTCAGAGGAGAGACGGAAGAATTTCCTGGCCGAAGAACGAGCACGCTTCGATGGGAACGCCCGGAGGAGTCTCCGGAAGGGAGGCGAAGACGAGAAGACGAGTCGCTTCAAAAAGACAACGCGAGGACCTTTCGTTCACTCGTCTGCACGAGATGGATCTCTGCTCCGAGCTGGAGCAAGGACGAGTCGAGTCCTTGGACGAGGACGATCGTTACGGCTCGTCCTTTGCGACGGAAAATGGAAAAGGTTGCTCGAGCAGCCTCGAGCAGTCTCGACTCTGCGACGAAGGGACGGAAGAGGACAATGCGGAGCAGCTGTGGTCGAAATGCTTCGAGGAGAGCGTCGTCGATTTTTTTTCTGCACATCGGTTGCGACGCACGTGACGAAAAACCGTGGCGAGGGTGACCGAGGTCGACCGAGAGCAGCTGCGATAATCTCTCACGAAATGGCGCTTCCGGACGCGGTTGCGACCGTGCGAGCAAGGATAGAATGTCGATTATCGAAAAACCATCGACGACCGTGCGAATGATCGACGAATCCGGCAGTCGCGACGCTTCTTCATTGAGAGATTCGAGAGCGTGTGTGCGTGGAAGATTTTTTGTCAAGGAAGAAATCAGCACACGTTGAACTGACAAATGTCTCTTCGGTGGAGAAAAATACCGGACAATGATTCGACCATGAGACACGGCTCTGGAAACTCCACGGTGAAACGATTTTTTTTTTCTCGGATTAATTCGTCGATATGTTTTTTTTATTAATTTTATTTTATTGGGATGAATATCGTGACTATGGCGAATTAGAATTCTCTTAAAATCTTTGCCGGAGGAGGGTTGAGAAGAAAAAAAAACTGTCGGTATCAAAGTAAAAGTCCAGTGGACTCGAAATGAATTTCTGGAGTCCAGGACTGTCGACCAATTTTTTTGTATTTTTATTCTGGGACTTTTTCATTTTTAGAACGGTAGAGTTTTATTTTATTATCGAGCAGTTTTATCAGAGCTTGGGGAAAACAGCGCGCATCGTAGATTGATTCCAATGCGGAATAATGTTTACGTAAAACCCTTTAAACGAGTCTGGAATTTTAAACGTACGTTGAAAGAATTTTTTTTTTAATTTAATTTAATTTTTACGAGTCTCGTTAACGGCGTTAAAAAAAGAGCAGTTTTGTCAGAGCGAGTTTGGGAAAAACAGCGCGCATCGTAGATTGATTCCAATGCGGAATAATGTTTACGTAAAACCCTTTGAACGAGTCTGGAATTTTAAACGTACGTTGAAAGAATTTTTTTTAAATTTAATTTAATTTTTACGAGTCTCGTTAACGGCCTTAAAAAAAAAATCTTTCACATTCGTTTATCCGAATTTGAATAATCGAGGTTCGACTGTTAATACAGTGGACCGCTGCTTTGCACAACCGAGAAATTGCCTTCTGCATATTGTTCCCTCCGAGTTCTTCTCTCAGTCCTTCTTCGCGTTAGTCGACTGGGTGCGTTTGGCTCAGTTTGTCGTTGGCTCTCGTGTCGACCCAACCGACCGGTCGCAAGGTCCTTCCGCCTATCCCGAAACGCGCGTCTTTCATTGCCCAACCACTCTCAACGTAAATACTCGAGGAATAAATTTTTCGTGAATTTTTATTTTTTTTATTTTTTATTTTTATTATAGTGATCAGAGACAACGAAGTGAGCCATCGAGGGACCGCGAATAGGTCTTCTACTCTGGAGAACCCTACTGTCGGAGCCGGGAGTTTCCCTCCCGGTGTGCTGGATGATGCGACCAGCGAGGACGAGTTCAGGATGAAGATCGACGAGAACGAGACCGGAGACTTTCAGCGTGAGTCGCATTAAAAAAAAAAAAAAAAAAAAATCATCGGGAGAAGCTTGCTCGGCGAACTCAGTCGGACGATGGAAATTTGGAAAATTTGTGGAACTGCGTGGATCGCAACGAGCGGCAAGAAATTCGGAATGGAAGTCAATGAGAACGAGAAGGGCAGAGAAAAAAAATTACACTCGATGGACGGAAAGGAAAATTCACATAAAATATACATTTATCGAAACCAAATGAATATTTTCTTCGAGGAGATTAATATTTGTTTGATTGGAATGATTGTTAAGTTGCGAGATGCGTCTGACATAATTTTTATTTGTTTGTTGTGGAGATTACAAGGGTGTCGCATCGCGAAGAGAAAATGTGCTCGAGGACGGAGAGCCTTGAACTTGCCGGTGAGAAGACGGAAGATGAAAACGAAGAAAATTGATACAACTGCCAGGATCGCGCCGAGAGTGTCCGCCAATAAGAGAGAGGTGATCGTCGCGGAGAGGCCACCGGTGGTTAAAATAAATCGCTTCACTCGAGTGAGCGAGGGCCGCTCCGTACTTATACGGCCGGCTAGAACTCGATCGAGAAACCGTACGGTATAGAATTAACGAGATTCATTTTGTTCGAGAGCAGGTGACTCGAGAGGGTCGTCGAACTCCTCGATGTGTTGTGTAACGAGGCTCATTTTTTTTTATTTTTCACAGATAGCGTTGAAAGATAATCCAAGGGATATCCAGACGGCCGGACGGGTCGTTGAAAGAATTTACTGCGACACCCACGAAACACCACCGAGGAAACTCCATGTCAGAGTCGGCGAGCCGCGCGTGATACAAATATCACGTATGCTGATAAGCCGACGCCAATTTTAATCGCCTGGCGCGCCTCGTCGGTCTATTGTTTTTTTTTTTATATATCGCATAAATAATCCTGGCGTGCTTAACAACGAGGGACCTTGAAGGCGCGCGCAGAATCGTTTCTTGGCAGCGTGGACCACCGGACGAAAGTCGATAACGCATTTTGCCGGTCTCCGAGGAGGAACGAATTACCCTCGAAGAGAAACTGGAAGTGGAATGAGGAAATATTCTCACCGATAGGCGAGAACCGAAGAATGGATTTCCACAGGCAAAGTCGAGAAAAAAATCTGGAAAACGTCGGCTTTCTGGCCTTTACACATTTCATATGCATTTTCGGCAGCGTCCACGTACGGTAACATGGAATGTGTACCAGTCGCTGAAGAGGATACAAAATTAGGAGAAAAAACACTGCGATATGAGAAGAATCAAGTTTGAACGAGCAAGCCTTTTTACAACAAAAAAATACATTTCTGTCGACACTGGTGAAGAAAAACTCGAAAACCATTGGTTTTGGCATTTCCGCATCGACATGTGTTCTTGGCGCATCCACGTGGCTCTGCGTGTTGCGACATCGGTCGAGCCGGTCTACGTACGGGTGACACCGTTGGCCTAGCGATTCTAACGCGTCGCTCAGGGGCAGTGGACTCCCCCTCGTCGTCGCTGCGCTTACGACACGATTACGCAATCCATCACGAGACCGCGCCAACGCGCCGAGGGAATCCGCGACTCACGTGCTGCACCTGAGCCAGCGCGAAATCCAATGAGTCACGCACGAGTTGCGACGGATGAACTCGTTCCTCCACCGGACGAATTCTCTCGGTCGCTCGATAAAACTATTCACGAGGACGGCTTCGACCGAAGCCATCGGAGCTTCGAGAACCTCGCCAAGACGAGATCGACAGTCGAGTAATTGAGAGGATGCTGGAAATCTTTGAACTCCTAACATTTTTTGCCAATGGGACTGGGCGATTTATTAGTTTCATTTTAGAGTCATTATTGTGCTAGGCTTTCGCCCAGGACAATTATGTTTTATTAATTAGATTTATTATTCGTCACCCTGAGAGTTTTTCCACTCTACAGTTTTTCTAAAAATCTGAGGCATTTGCGATTTTGCAATTCGCACAATAATGCAAAATCGCCGCGTCCCGTCGGTAAAACAGAACGATTCAATTCCATAAAGACGAATGCAAAAAAAAAAATGAGTATCACGCAGGAAACTAAATCGTCACAAGACAACCTGTTTTACGAGTTCCGTTTTTTCGGTCTCGCGTTGCCGAGCCTTTCCGCGAATTATCGTGGTTCGTTAATGTTCCTCGGAGTTTATGCGTTTTACTCCGCGAAATAGTCACGTGCCGAATAATTTGCCAAATGTGCCGAAAAAAACAGTTCTCGTTTAATGTCTCTTATCACTTACCGCACTGCTCGATTTCGCTCTTATCGCTCGACAGCACTCGAATCGACTCTCGCGGCCGAGTCGATGGATCCGCCCGCTCCGATCTCGCGACCATCCGCCGCTCGCCACGTTTCAACAATTTAATTCCGATTATCCATTCTTCGACATATTTTTCTATCCGGAGGATATTTTTTCTTTCTCTGTCCGATGTCGGAACACGGTAGTTAAAACAATCGCGAAACGATCGTCCGGTCGTTCGTCGTTTAATGCAACGACGACCGGCTTTGCGCTGCACGGAAGTTTTGTCGAACATGGAAAACAAAAAATTGTTAATGTCAGCGTGGAAACGTGCTGGCGATGTAATTGTCGTTTGCTGTTAGAGCAGGCTGGTAATCAAACGCGATAAGTTACCTGCTGCGCCTTTAGTCCGGCAAACGAACACCTCGCGTTCGCTGTGAGCGAAAAAAAAACCGAACGCTACTCTTGTTGCTCGAAATAATTTTGCATTTGCACCGCCGAGAGTAGATTTTTTTTTTTTTGAGGTTCAGAAAAAAATAAGAGATAAAAGAGAAGACGGTTTTTTTAATCCAGCTCTCTTTCCAAGTTGCTCCGACGCATCGAGTGAAAAAATAAATAATATCGTCGCGGTCGTTCGTATCCCTCGCGTTGGTTTCTACGAGCAATTGGAGCGATTCGCTGGAGCGTGTCGGAACAAACAAGCGACCTGCAGTTTGATCGATTGGAGTTTTCATTTTTATTATCGTGATTGTTACGGAGTTACATTTTCATTCGGTTGACGAAATAGTTGCATCGAGGATGTCCAGGAATATTGTTAAAAAAAAGCATTCTTCATTTTGGTGCGGCCGGAAGGAGACGCGAAGCATGGATCGTTGCATCGATCACGGTGAATTTGTTAATTTTCTTGATGCGTCAGGAAATATCGAATGACGCGTGACGATTATTGCGTATACGAAAAAAAGAAGCACTCGAGATAAGAAAAACATTTCTCGTTTTATGGCCACGCGTGGAGTAAGCAAGGTCGTGCAGACCTCGAGAACACTCTGAACTGGTCAAGGATTATTATCGTCTCCGATTTTTGGTCTCACGGTTTCTCTTTTTTTTTTTTTTTTTTTTTTTTTTCCCTATGTCAACCGAAAATTCTATAATAAAATAAAAATTGGATTTTATTTCTCTGCATAGTCACTGATGGGAGATTTTGTTTATTTTATTTTTTGCAGAGAACGTACCGACCGTAGAAGTTCAGCCCACATTCGTCAAAGGACCAAAGGACAGAAGAAAAATCAATCAACGGGTGAGTCGATAAAAATTTTTTTTTTCCGATCTGCTGGACCCGGTTTGAATGTTCACTCACTTTTTTGACCGATGGGACTAAGCGATTTTTTAGTTCTCATTAAACATGTCAGCCATAGGAATAACAATGTTAGAAAATTATCAATAAAACGATAGAAAATTTTAAAAAAATTCACGTGAGTTCCAGAAAATCAACGAATTGATTTACGATGAGGAAATTAAATAAAAACTCTGTTTTCTTCTTCAAATAATGGGTTTTTCGAATGGTCCATTAATAACTTTTTGCTATTATTACTATTATGCAAAGTAAAGAGTCTAAATTTCGAAGCATTTTTTTCTTCAGTTCTGGGACGTTTCGATGCAAAATCAAAGAAATCTAAGAGCACGCCGTTTATTCCTAGTTTCACAGCCCTGTGAAATTTTAAGCACATGCACAGCATAGTATCGGTAAAATAATGATTCTACGAAATCGCCTCGCTCCGTCGGTAAAACAGAAAGTTCCAATGGTGAATGGACTCGCGATATACGAAATTATTGAGACACAGCCCGTTCCCATTTGAGAGTCATTCATTCGAGGCCGCAGTGAAAATAAATGCCGATAAAATTGTGAACGATATTTGATCTTAATATTAACCGAGGGACTTTTGATTTGCAGGCGAGTGACTTCACGGATATTGGAGACTGGCCGTCTTTGGGAGCTCAAGGCGAGGTGGGTCCATTTCACGCCTTCCTTTCGCTTCACGTTTGCGTCCTGTTCTCTCTCAGGCTCGGACCGTTCGTCAATCAGTCGACGACTCAGGCCGTCTTGCATATGCAAAAACTAGAGCCCACAGTGTCACATTACACGCAGTACTGTGGGTGTAGAATTTTTGCGACATTGATTAACGAACTCTTCGATCGCCGGACGCTGACCGGATTACTGCGCCAGTTGTCCTCCGATTATTTCCGCAGTGTTCGGACATTTTTTTTCCTTTTTATAATATTTTTTTTTCGCGAAAAGTAATGAGTAAATAAAATAAATGGGATTTTTTTATATCCTCGAAATTATCTGCTGGACATGAAATTTCATCCGTGTCAAGTTTGTTCGCTCGAATCGCTTCTCGAATCTTATTTTGCAAATAAACTTTCTCGAGAGGAGTTTGTGCGATCCAACGATTGTAAAAAAAATAATTAATTTAATCCACCGGACTGAAGGTTTTTATGCAAAGACTGGTATATTAAATTTAATAAACAATTTTCATAAATTACTGTACGTCATTTTTTTTTTTCGCTATTCTACATGGAATTTAATATATCAGTTTATACATAAAAACTTCCAGTACGAGCACACTAAATTTCATACGATTTTTTTGCGGTGAACAATCGTTATTGATCGATGAAATTTAGTCTCTTGAAAATATCTTCAGTCCTATTTGAGAAAATGTTGTATGATTATCTATTCGGTTTTTCGTTTCGTCATTCCAGAGCTTCCACGTTTAACAGAAGCGTCGTACTAATTTTATTTTATTTTTTGCAGAATAAAAAAACCGCCGCGCCGGTAGCCAAGCAGAATGGAGTCGTCGAACAGAGCAACCCGAAAGAATCTGCCTCGCCCAGTAATCTGGACAGCAAGGGAAAGGAGAACAAGGAGCAGAATCATTGCCAGGACGATAGTGAGGAACACATGGACGGTAGCGACAAGAGAAAGAAAGTAAACAAACAGAAATGGGTACCGCTCGAGATAGATCTGGCCAAGAGCAGAGGAAAACGGGAGCGTTCTCCGAAGTACCACGGACCCAGAGACAAAAATGGCGAAAGTGAGATATCAGTCTTAATTCCGATTTTTTTAATTTACAATATCACTTCCAATGAATCGTCGATGTGGAACAGTTAATTTAATCGTTCTGTTTTTCGGCAGATGAAGAAAATTGGAGAGAGAGAGATTACGACAGGCAAGGAAACAATTACAGAGGTCGCGGGGGCCGAGGATTCCGCGGAAGGGGTGGCCGCGGTCGCGGTGCGGTCCGCGGCGGTTTCCGACACAGACACGATCTCGAATATCCCGATTATCCGGCGGGCTTTGTTCAGGTACGAAATGTCCGATTGAACTTAATGAAATTAAATATTTCCGTAAATGTTACCGTGATGATAAATCGAGGACCTGATGATACTGTGAAGGAACCTATAGAAAGTAGAACTGAGCACAGATTAAGGTCTGGAGAAAATTTGCATCGGTCTCGAGGGCTTGAAAGTTATAATCGAGTTTCGCACGTTTTACAGATGAACAAATTCGGACAGGTCGACCCGTCGTACATGATGCCTTACATGGGAACGTTTTATTTCGGTAATCAGAACTTCGTTAATCTAGACACGGTAACCCTGAAGGAGTACATCAAGAAGCAAATGTGAGTATCGTTGACGAATAACGCTGTAAAGCAGACGACTGTGTGAGTGGTGTGAGCGAGAATTAACGCTTATTGGGAACGACCATTTCTGCACAAAAACTTGAAGCAAAAATCTTATTATATTATCTCCCCGTCGTGCAACAAGATTGATTGCAAAAAAAAAAATTCAAAGTCAGTCACGTTTTCTACAGTCTTTACTGTCAAAGTATCGCCTGGGCACACACTATTCGAGACGATTGTTCGATGTTCAATGCGATCAAACGCCAGAAGTGTGCTAGAAAAAATAAAGAGAAGGATTCGCTAACGCCACTAGGACTCTGAGGAGCCCGATGAGTGGAGTTTGAAAGTAGACCTCCTCACAATTGCTACGTACCAAGTCATTCCATAATACCGATCACGTTTGATCTTTCTGTCAACCATCTAATTTTTAATTACTCGCCCGTGCTCCGTCCTACTTACTAGGTCAGTAATACTTATCGCGACGCAACTCATGTCGTTGTCTGCTGTACAAAAATCACCGCCGTTCACCAAAATGACGTCATGCACTTTTTTTCTTACTGTAAATTTTTTTTTTTTTTTTTCGATTATCAGAGAATACTACTTCAGCGAGGAGAATCTACAACGAGACTTTTTTCTTCGTCGTAAAATGGACAACGAGGGTTTTTTGCCGATAGCACTGATCGCCTCGTTCCATCGAGTTCAGGCCCTGACGACTGACGTTGGCCTCGTTATAGAATCCATCCTGGAATCCGACAAACTGGAGATGGTGGATGGATTCAGAGTCAGTCTATTTTCCCTTTACCATTATGAACTTTGGTATTAAGGGAATACGTCGCATGGGCGCCCTTTCTTGTTGGTGATGGGGTTTGTTGCCAGCAAGGGTTGAAGCCTAGATGCTATTTATATGCAAGAAAAATCCATAAGCAGAGCTCAAACACATATTTTTAATGCGTCTCGAATAATTTTTTTATTTTATGGACGGAATATCAACGGAATCCATTACACTAAACTCAAAGTTTTGGACCGAAAACGGGGGTCATATAATATTCGATTATACAACCGATTACACAACTTAATATACCACAGATTACATCTTTCCGATTAGCTTTTTTTTTTATTGATGATGCCATCGGATACTTAAAAATACATGAGAAAATCGTAATTATAAAAAAAACGCACGTAAGCGCGTGAAGCGGCATCATAGACAGCTCATGCTCATTGACACGTCTTTAAGCTCACTCATCGCAGAATCCATTTGGAGAAAAAAATGATTAGGAATCCTTTGAGAAGTCTCATTCATTGCTCTTTAACACCAGTGATTTTTAACGCCAAAAGTCAAAGACCCCCTCTATGACGTATTCCCTTAAAATATATTTCCGGGCACATACTATTCGAGACGATTGTTCGATGTTCGATGCGATCAAACGCCAGAAGTGTGCTAGAAAAAATAAAGAGAAGGATTCGCTAACGCCACTAGGACTCCGAGGAGCCCGATGAGTGGAGTTTGAAAGTAGACCTCCTCACAATTGCTCAACAACAAACAACAAACAATTATTCCGATCGCCCTCGATCCTTTCATCGATCTAATTATGTTTTATTATTTATTATCCAGGTCAGAACCAAAGTCGATCCGTTGAGATGGCCGATATTGATAGACGTTGCGAATTGCGTCTATGAGCAGCTCGATAATATGCACATGCCATCCGACTCTGCTTCTCTGGCTCAACCGGGAAAATTTGAATTTTGTCCCGCAGCGAGACCCCTTCTGACCATTCCCGTTCCTCCGATGCCTCAAATCCTTCAGACCATGCCTAGCGCGTTGCCGACGGGCGCGAGTCACAGCGAATCCGAGAGCATATCCTCGTCGGCAGGTGAGAGCCTCAATCCCGATGTGCCAGAGTTCGTGCCGGTCGTCGTGGCGGCCAGCAAGTTGGCCGGCGAGTCGGCCCTTAATCACAGAGAGAATAGTCAACCCAAGGATGAAGAGAGTACGAGGGCCGAGAGGAGAACGAAACCTGACGACTCGAGCGAATCGAAGACATCTTCGGCGTCGTCCGAGAAAAGAGACGACTCGACGAAACTCCCCTCGAAGAGCAACAGCGTTCAGGCACAGGTTAACGGCAGCATCGAACCCACAGCTAACGACGTGTGGAAAGAGGTGCGTGTGCAATAAACACTGTTGGCCTTTGCCAAATTCGTCGTTGGACCTCACGAATGGATTCTATCCTCTACTAACTCGATCAACATTCGACAGGTCAAGCGGAGAGTCAAGCAGCCGCCGAAAGATAAATCCGAGGATAAGGGCAGGTCTGGTCACAAGGGAGAAGAGCGCGAAGAGCTGGACTTTCAGTTTGACGAGGAACTCGACACTCCGCCGCCCACCGGACGCCACAATGCTTTCTCCGAATGGTTTGTAGACTTCTCGTTTCGTTCATGAAATATATTTAAGATTAAAACACA
This sequence comes from Listrodromus nycthemerus, assembly GCA_963978505.1. Taxonomy (NCBI): domain Eukaryota; kingdom Metazoa; phylum Arthropoda; class Insecta; order Hymenoptera; family Ichneumonidae; genus Listrodromus; species Listrodromus nycthemerus. The sequence goes on from OZ021684.1 coordinate 17,028,988, forward strand.
TTATAGCATTAACGCCAGTTTCATATTAAAATCCGAGGAACTTGCTAATTTTTTTATCACAATTTTACGTGAACGTGTGCTAAATTTTTTTTTTATTAAAAATGATGATTATCTACTTTTTGTCTTCTTTTCCCGACTGAGGAATCGTGATGATTACTGTGATCTGAAGCTCGACGAGTCGCTCCAGTTTCGATCGCGAATAAAATCTCGAGATTATTTACGAACAGGCACATTTTTTCTTTGCAATTCGCAGGTCCGAGGACGACGACGATTATGAACTCTCCGACAGGGACATAAACAAATTGCTCATCGTGACGCAGACGAGCACGGCACCGGCTAGCGCTGCCGCTCAGATCCCGTCGAGAATCCCGAAGCACGAGGGTCACGACCGCACCAGCGATTGGACGACCAGAGTGAAGATGACACAGGATCTTGAGCAAGCCATAAACGATGGTCTGTTCTACTACGAGGAAGACCTGTGGGACGAGGATGGTCACAGGGTAAGAATAATATCGCTCGCATGACCACCCGGTCGTGCGGAGTCTCCGATCCAATCATCTATCGATATTTATAGCCTTTCGATCTCTTTTGCAGTACGGTTCATCGTCGTCGATCGGTAGTTACAAGACTGTCAATGTAATAAGTCAAGCGGCTTTCGAGAAGATGGCACCGAAAGCTCCACGCAAAACCAATCCCGAAGTTCCCCCACCGCCGCCCGCGTCCTCCGAGGACATGGAGATCTCACAATCTCTGCCAGCACAGGTAGACAGCTCAGCTTAAGTTATAGCATTCTTCATCTAATTCATTTATGAGTACGAACATTATATTAAAAATCATTTCCTATCAGTACGTAATTTCTTCACGGTAGAGGATGCTTTGTATCCAAAAGAACATTATGGAGGTTGAAAAATATGCCTTGAAAGATTTCTCTACAATAATTCTAGTAATTCATTGTTTCGGGTCTGTGCCTGATTTCTTTTTTTAGCAATCACATACCTGCCCCTTACTCTACTGATAACTCAATTTTATGGCATTCCCTTAGCTTAACTGACTGATAACTTTGGCTGATAATTTTTATGTAAATTAGTTGCCGAGCACCGTGGATGATAAACGGGATCGGAGAGGCGACAAGGCCCGATGGAGAGAAGACAGAACGAGGGGAGGAAGTCGTGGACGAAGAGGTGCAGTGCCAAGATTCTTCGCCGTTGTTAAAGATGAACCGGCGGTCGATCCGCGAACGCCGAGAAAACGGAAGACCCGTCACAGCAACAATCCACCCGTCGAACATCACGTCGGTTGGATAATGGACGTCAGAGAGCACAGACCGCGTACTTACTCGACGGGGTGAGTCCCGACACCGTCCTTTCCCACAGCATCCCGTGTATATAGCACACGACACATTTTTTATATATATATTAATTAGCTGATAGCTTCCTTATTCATTAGAATTTTGCGATTAGCTTCCTCTATGAGAACCATGTGCAAGTTACGATACAGCTTTTTCCGTAACATAAAAAACATCTACATCTCATAAAATTGAGACTGTCCGAATTTAACACATAATTATTACGTTCTATTTTAGAAGCAGCGCAGGTACGAGTCCAAACGAGGGCTTCCTGGCGAGCAGCTACGGAAGTGCGCCCCAGTCTCTTCCGACCTTCCAACACCCCAGTCACGCATTGCTCAAGGAAAATGGTTTCACTCAACAAGTTTACCACAAATATCACTCGAGATGTTTGAAAGGTTTGTTTCTGTGCGATCCGTGCATTCACCTTATCACTGGTCACATCGCTTTATATGATGATTCTATTTTTTTGTCTTCTTTTCCCGACTGATAAAAATGTCTGTGCTGAGAAACTTAGATCTGAAAATTGTCAGAAAAAAAGTTAACGTAAGACCAATGGAACTGATAGTTTCTACATTCATGGGTATTTTTGTTGTTTTCTTTTTTAGAACGCAAGAGACTGGGCATCGGCCAGTCGCAAGAGATGAACACCCTGTTCCGCTTCTGGTCATTCTTCCTGCGAGAGAATTTCAATCGCACGATGTACGAAGAGTTTAGAACAATAGCCAAAGAGGATGCCATCGAAGGCTATCGCTACGGCCTCGAGTGTCTCTTCCGCTACTACAGTTACGGCCTCGAAAGAAAGTTCAGACCCCAGTTGTACAAAGACTTCCAAACGGAGACCATGTGCGATTACGAGAACGGTGAGTTCGCGTCGTATCGGGATACGCGCACTTCCAGTAAACGCACTTTTTTTTTTTTTTTTTTTTAATGACCATGGAATGACCGGACAAATTATGGTGGTTCCAGGTTACTTTTTCTCCGTAAGAATACATAAAAAAAAGTACCGTTGGACATGAAAAAAAAATGCGACCGTTCGCAAGCACTTGCACCTACACGCATTCGCAGAAGTTGAAATATGAACGTTCTTTGCAGTTATTTTTACTACATAAAAAGTTACCTGGAATTATCGTAATTTTTTCGATTATTTCTACTATATAGAATTTCCCTGGACTCATTGTAATTTTTTTTATTTATTTTTTTTCGCAAACGCCATGAGACCTTTTTCCGGAGCGTATTTGACCATACAATTTATCGTCGTTCTTTTTTCAGGCCAGCTCTACGGACTGGAAAAATTCTGGGCGTTCCTGAAGTATTACAAGCACAGCGATAAATTGCAAGTGGAAGCAAAGCTACAGGAGTATCTCTCAAAGTTCAAGAGTATCGAAGACTTCCGCGTCGTCGAGGTAAGCATGATACAATCGTACAAATATTTTCTTATCAATTAATTATCTAAGTAATGTAAATAATGATCTGATTATTTGTGTGAATATTTCATTCATAAAAATTCAATGAATATAATTATTTCTTAATTTATTAATATGAATTAACTCTCCTCTCTTATTCCACAGCCTCAGATAAACGAGATGCTGCAGGGCTTCGGTGGAAATCCTCGATCGCTAATGGCGAACAAAAGACGAAACAGAAGCGTGTCGGAGAGCGCGGGCGTCGCGGAGACCTCGTCGACGAGTAGAGTGCGACGACTCTCGGGTGGCGCCAGCACCGTAACACTGCCAACCTCGAATGCGGGAAGCGCGAGCAGTGCCTTGCAAAAGCCATCGACGAGCTCGGTGAATCTCGCTCAGTATCGCAACAGGACCGGCTCGTTCGGTTCCGGACTAGGATATACGAAGTTTCGTAACGATTCGGCCTCGACGGCGAGCAGTCAGCGAGATCTCAGCAAGCAGCAGCCCAGAAGTAGACACAACTCTAGCTCATTTGCCAAACAACACGAAGTTCCGAAAGCGCACAGTGGTGGCGCCACCGTCGGCGTTCCGACCGCGCCAGCAACGAGGGATCGGCTCTCGGTGAGCGCAAAATCCGAGCTAACGTGCAGCAAGCCGGCGTCGAGTGCGAAGATCGAGTCGACGACGACGACGACGGCTTCGACGGCCGCGAGCCTTCCGCAAAAGTGACGTGTACCAAACTCTTTCGGGTAAGTGAATGAAATGCACGCGTACATCGTTTCGTGACACGAACGTGACGTCGAAGAAAAAAGAAAATAATAACGATAGACCGGATAACGAAGTAGTTAACGATGAAAGCTCTTCGAGAATAAATATATATATATATATATATATATATATATATATATATATATATATATATATATCCGGATATATATATATATATCCGCGTAGTGAAGGATACTCGATGAGTGACTAAAAGCCCGATAACCCGTATGAGATATATAGTAAGACAAACGAAAAATATGGAAAGGAAAAAACAAACAAAACAGTTCGGAAGGATCTCGAGCTCTCTCCCTCGAGTGAATATATATTTTTTAACTTTAAAAAATAAATGAAAAGAATTAAAAAAAAAACAAAGTTGCGGCTTTACCATGGTACGACGGGGACGAGGGCCAGCTCCCTCCCCTAAGCAGCTTGTGCCTAGCGGTTGTTCACAATAATAAAAGTCAGAGCGCTGTTTATAGCTTAGTTTAGAATTAATTAAAAAAAAAAAAAAAAAAAAAAAAAAAAGATACGTCGAGATGAAGAATATTACGAAAATCTGTTGTAATCGAGCCGAGGTCCCCTGCTTAGCTAGGTGCACGACTAAGTGGTCACCACACATTTACTTTTATTTTTATTCTTTATTTCAGTGTCTTTACGAGAGAGACAGAGCAATAGGACCGGCGTTCGACGGATGTTAGGCAGAGACGCTTGAACGATTTTTAATTGATTGAACTTAACGCGGATCTCGTGGCGAACGCGGCAGACACGGAGATGGAAATTAAGGGGGATTAAGCGTTTACGGGACGACGAGGAGCTTTCGGATGGTACGCGAATAAGACTATATTTTGTTATTTCTTCCATCGGTGCTTCTCATAAGTTTATCATCGCGCATGTTTTATCGCTACAAATATTTCAGTGTAATTGATTCAACGGGGCGTATGTGTCGCGCGCTTGAGAAGCTCAAACTCGCGTGCGGGACGCTTGAAGGCGCTTGAACGCGCACGATCAAGACGCGTCGTTTATAAAAGCTTTCGCGAGGCGACGATATCGTTGAAAAAAAAAAAGAGGATCGATTGCCGAAGTCTTCCATTTAATTCGCGCGAGTCGCCTTGGCCATCGCTCGCCACTATTTCGCGTTTCCATCGAAAACGCACCAAGCGGGGGAGCGACGAAAGATCATCGCGAATCGGGACACGACCGGAAGGCCTCATTGGGCACGATCGAACGGAGATGTAAAACTAATCGAGGGCGAAAATCGAGTGTCGGACCTCGGAGGAGAAGGCGCGAGCGTAACTTAAAAAAAAAATAAATCGCCCATTCGGAGCAGATTCAACATTTAAAATAAAAATCGAACGAACGAAATATCGAAATAGGGAGCTCGAAAAAAAAAAAAGAAAAAAAAACAATAACAATAAATATACCCAATCCGTGGCCGGTGCACAAAATAATTACATCCGCATAGAAATTTACAGATTTATACAATCAATTTCTATAAGACTAGTAGGTTTAAGTTTATAAAAAAAAAAAAAATTTTAATTAAAAAAATGAATTAAACAAAAAAACACTATTATTAGCGGTAGAATAAATAATGGTACCATTAACATTAAGAAGCTATATAATCCTATTACGGCGTTGCGTGGATCTATGCAAAACTATCATTGAGGCGTGGGAAAAAAAAACAAAAAAAAAAAAAAACACAAAAGCTGCTTATTCATACCGATCGTTCTGTAAATGTTTGGTACGAACAATATAAACGACGCGCGACGTAGATTTGACGCGACCGCCGTTCTCTATATTTTGTGAATTCAAGAACGGCCGTTGCTTCGGTTGCCGAGATATATTTTTGCCACAGAAGCGGATACGGAGGGCTAACGAGGGGAAGGAGAGAGAGAAAAAAAATCGCAAGCGCGGCAAATCGCGATAAAGATTTTTTAATTTCGACGTTCGGGAAAAAAAAAAAAAAAAATCGACTCGATTGCGCTACGAACCTCCGTTGATGAAAACTTCTCCAATGTTGTTGCATGATTAAAAAAAAAAAAAAAAAAAGCAACTATTCGTGGAAAGTCGCCGATTTTAATTTAGCTTTGTCACGGACGATATTCGAGGGTAGCAAAAAACAAAAAACAGTTCAGCTTTCCCCGTGTAAAATAAAAAGGTCGAGATCCGTGCGGATCTCGAGTAGCCACAACGTGCCTCAATTTTTTTTTTTTTTTAACGGCAAGGCAAATACGAGTCCAACAGTAACGAAATCGACGATAAGTCGTCTATAACCGACCACTATAGTTTATCGCGTTTAGAACCAGTGCAGCAGCAATAAGTAGCTATTATATTTAAAAAAAAAAAATAAAAAAAAAATAAATTAACAACGATAATAATCGAGCGTTCGACGCGATTATTAAAAACCGCTCAAAGAAAAGAAAGATACGGAAAAACAGAAAAAAAAAAAAAACAAACAAAAAATGAACCGAGCAATAATTAATAATTTCCCGTATACCGAGGATGTGAGTTGATTAATCAAGATCGAACCTGACATAATTTTTTTTTTTTTTTTAATTTTTTTTAATTTTTTTTTATTAATCCTTGACGATATCACGCTTCATCTTCGATGACCGACTAGTCATGCACCGAGCCATCGATTCCCTTTCTCGCTTGACTCACACAGACCCAGTTTGCTAATCTCTCTCCGGAGAGGGGGGGGGGGGAGCCTCAGCGGTGAGATTTTGAGCTCGTGAAAGATTCCTCGCAGCATCTTCCGAGAATCGGGACGAGATTAAATAAGCCCTTGGATTTAAAACAAATCGCTCGAGTTTAAAATGTAGAACGACGCGAACGCTTGACTACTCCATCTTCCTGTCGATTATTTTTTAAAACGATAATTTTTCTTTCCAAGCCCCACGACGATTTAAGGTCCAATCGAATGGACGAGGCGATTCTTTTTTTTTTTTTTTTTTTTTTTTTTTTTTTTTTTTTAAATATTTTTTCTCACTTCCTTCTCTCAACTTTTTCCGAGGCTCACGCGGATAAAGCGACACACTACGACGATAATATTTCATAATGAATAGCGATTAAGATTAATAATTAGTCGATAAATATACCGCTAGCCTATAACGATTATACACGTTTACTTGTATGATTATTAGTTTTGTACATTATAAAGAAAAAAAACGTATTATATACGCGGATGAACTATGAGATAGTGATATTAATTAACGATTTGTTGGCTTTTAAAATTAATTGGATAAAACAAAAATATATTGCGAATTATATAGAATTACTCGCGCACATTTTTTTTTACTCTCGTCGATCAGTGAAAACAGAAAACGACTTGGAGGACAACAAAAAAAAAATTGATAAATGAAAACAATGCAATTTTTTTAACGCAAAAAAGTAAAGACAACGAGGCACGTCGCAGCGTTGCCGGCTGGCCCGCTCCGTTTCCACGTTTTTTCGAATGTCATGCTTGCGCAACGAATCGAGAAGTTTGAAACAAACAAAAAAAATTCGGTCATTGATTTTGTATAATCGTGCGGATCGCATAGAAAGACTCGTGCCGAGAAAAATAGCGCGCCGGTGCTTGGACGAAGGAAGCTCGTTCCTCGACTACTCGGCCAACTCTTGTTCGAGTCCTTTGGTCGCTTTGCTATGTCGCCGTGTCCGAGGGACGCGCGACAAAACGCCTGCGCGCCCAATGATTGTCTCGCACCGTCATTGCTCCAAGTATCAATAAAATTCACTAAAGCTTAGACTCGTAGCTCGTAAAGTTCCCGGAGAGTTTATTCGTCGTCTCGTACACCCTTAATTCTCCCTTTCGGTTGTATTTTCTTAATTTTTTTTTTTTTATGGTTTCCTAATTTGACAAAGGCGTTCACGCACGGTTACTCGCACACGGTTCGATAGCCGAGGAGCAAAATTTTCACAGTCTCGAGCGACTTTCCGAAAAGACTTCTTTTTTTTTTTTAATTTAATTCCCTTCGCACCGAAGCAACGGAAGCGAACGCGAATAAAGAGGAAAACCGATCTTAATCGAAAACTTAATGTACTGGAAAGCTCCAACGGTGATACGTCGAACGATGGTAGAACTCTCAGCCTGTAAAAAATATACATATTATTATTATTATTGTTATTATTATAATTATATACATATGAAGAGTATATTACTCACTCCCGTTACTTACGCATTAAGTTGATAATCCTTCGTGCGTTCAAGGCGTATAGTGTAAGTGGAAGGGGCTGATGGTAAGGCGTACAAGATTTAAAAAAATTAATTATTGTGCATAAAAATTGGGCCAACACTGACACGCTCTCACGCACGTTTCGAATGGCAAAGAGGCAACAAACAAACACACGAACCTTCGGCACCTTTGCGAGATTTATCGACGACTTTTTTTTTTGTTTTTTGTTTCTTCTTAGTCTCACTCTAAGGGGATGTTGGACCTTCCTGTTTTACCGACCGACACGGGTGATTTCTCAGTTTTCGCTATTCGTCGTTGCTATCTCACGTGAGCTCTTGGAATCTTACAGGACTGTATCGTCAATACGAACGATTCGGTGTGCAGGCGAAAGTCGATCGAAATCTTCGGAGAAACATGGAAGAATCGGATATTGTGAATTTCCCATGAAAAACAATATGGCCTCTGAGCGTGGCTGCAAAATCCGTTCTGGAATGACGCAATGAAATGTTAGTGTCGCATACGTGAAAAAAACGTGCGTGAAAATTATTCGAGGTTATCCGAATATTGCAGAAACATCGGAATGTTGCTCGCACAAATGACAATCGTACGCATACCTGTGTTCATTTGGACCGTCGGTTTTCAACACGTGGCCTCGGCCCAGACTTCGTGACAACGCGATTCCATTTTCTTTGTTACTCTTATTTCACGAATTTGTGTGAAAGTTTTTTTCTTCTTTTTAATTTAAAAAATTGAAAAGACATTCGGCTCTGAGAAAATTTTCTCATACAGTACTTACGAGACATTTTTTATACGACTATTTTAGTATATGAAATTATTAAATCGTAGATATTAACGTGCAGCTGACGACGACTTTATTGTGGTCTAGAGGCCGACTGCAGCGCCACCTATGCGTCAATCGTCTCACTACGCTCGTGCACTGTTGCAAACAACGAAATTCGCTTTTCGCAATTCTTTCCAAGTTTTTCACGAAACTTTTATCGCACACCGAAGTGTGTATGGCAATTTAACAGTCTTGCACGATTTTGCGCATGCGTGTAGTATATCGACGGTGCAAGATCAAACCTGAAAAATTCGCTAGTTCCGTCGGTAAAACAGGTGACGCGGGTTGAAAAAAGACAAAAAAAAAAAAAGCAGTCCCAGGATGAGCGAATATATATTTTTTATCGATGCCCCCTTCGATATCTCGGCTGTACTCGATTGTCTTACGATGACTTCCATACGTTAAGCCGTATTCCGGATTCTCACTCATCTCTCTATTTATCTGCGAAAAAAAAAAAAAGAGATAAGTCAACGTACGCGGTTCACCTCGTAACTTCGGGAGATTGAACAGAATCTTCTCGACGAGTTCGTCCGATGGAGCAGAAAAAAAAAACCGATTATAAAGCGATGCGGTGAAAATGTGTTCCGAATAAAGCCTAAGTTGTACTTTCCAGGGTCACACGTAGACTCATGGTGGTTCGCGAGCGCGCCGGTAGAGCGCGCAACTGGACACAACGTTTCCGTAACAAACCCGTGTCAAAATCTTCGGCGTTCATTATTTTTTATATCAGGACTCGTTGGCAATCGAGCGATTCGTGTATATTGTTTTTAATTTCAACAATTCGTACTCTACAGTGCCTTCGATCGAAATATCTCCTTCGGCCGAAATCGAACGAGAATTTTTTATTTTAAGCCGTCTCGTGCCACGTCGATTAGTTTATCCTCCTCCGTAGCAGTAGACATCATCCTCCGACCTTGATCGTCATTCGCACACAGTTCTCTCTCTCTCTCTCTGTCTTTTTCTCTGACATACACACACAGCGCTGTTACGCGGACGAATCTCCGCGTAAGTTTAGTCAAAGGGGAGTGGCAGCGACTACCCGCGTATTTCAGTGACGCGACACGTTCGTTAAGAATACCAATAGACTCCCCGCCCTAAGGACGCACTGTGGCCAAGTCGCATAATAAAACTCGCCCGTACACAAATGCCCCCCGTGTTCGATCGACTTCACGATTAAATTAACTTTATTGGCGTAGATTTTTTTACATTATACATAATACGTACTATATCGAGGACATAGCGTGGCATCCTTCGCAGCGGTGAAACGGGACAGCGTCGTTTACACCGATAACTACATGTAGCGTGTATAAAAATGATAATATAACTACGAAACGGCGATGACGGCCGAACTTACCGCGTATATATGAAAACAAAAAAAATAAATAAAAAAAAAATAAAAATATATATATAGATTATTAACTATTACGATAATTATTGTTAAACGCATTAACGCGAAATCGTTAATGTAAGCCATGTAAATAATGATAACGATATTAAAATAAAAAAAAATAAAAAAAAATTCAAAAAAAGGGAAAAAAAAACAAAGGAACAATAATAAAACAACATAAACACAAACAGGCACATACCGATACACCCACCTGTAGACACACTGACGTACACGAATAAACTTGCATAACATATAAATGAATACGATAAAATAGCCCGAGGTACTTTCAACGTAGAGCATGCAGAGACGAGGAAGAATCGATTCGGTATACATCCGCTTAGAGTTTCATAGTGCGTGAGAACCGCTGCATCTAGATGGCGTGCACATCGCGTAGGCTATCGTATGATAGAATATTTGAGACGGGGGGACAAAACTGAAACCTAAAGGCAAGAAAAAAAAAAAATTAAGCTAATGCCTATGTATCGTACGTGTTTCTGATGATTTTTTTTTTTTTTTTTTTTTTTTCGAGTCTTTTATGCATATACTTGGGAGTATTGTAACGTTTGTGAATACATAAAATAAAAAAATAAAAACTGAGCGAACATTGTGTCGGTGCGTGGATTTTTTCGAAACATTTACCCGCTCCTCCCAATCCCTGCACGCGCGGTCTGGACCAAGGCAATGTCGTCGCGGCTCTTCAACCGGGCCGCTTCTCACGCAGCAGAAAGTATTTTAATTCACAATTCACTGAAATGTCTTAATAGCTTTCTGAAACGTATGATTGTTATACTTATCAGCGGACGAAACAACATTTCAATGACTCAACATATGTGTTTTTAATACCTCAAAAAAAATGTATCGGGAAACATTGAAAAAATATCTGCGTGTTGCGATGGTCGAGACGATAATTCTGGTATAGCAATGTACTTCGTTTACCTTGACGTCGCCACGCGGCGCTGCGGGCGCTCTCGACTCGCCCGAACGGAGAGGCGCGATGTTTGTCGCCATAAATTTTGTAGCGCGAGAGGGGGAGACGGGAGAGAGAAGCCGCACGTCGTAACAAACGTCGGGGCCGTGACGGCCGGGACGTCGAACAAATAAATAACGCTGCCGAAAATTATCGACTCGTCGCTCGCGAGAACGGAGGTACACGATAATATCTCGGAAAAAGGGTTAAACCGATGAGCGAGAATGAAGAGAAAAAAAAAAAAAAGAGAGGTGAAAGAGTGGGGGAAGGACGCAGCGAGCGACGGAAGGAGGGGAGGTAAGAGAAACGACTAGTAGCAAAATGTAGTGCGGAGGCTCGGTGTGTCTGTTCACGGTGTTTCAACGTTTTACGATTATGACTTCAGTTTACATCGTCGCCACATGGCCCTCGGTAGTTCCGGCCAGCCGATTACATACCGTGGACCCCAAAGCTCCACCGTCTTTCCTGCGGTGCGTTCCGCAGTCTCTTCGAACTTCTTCGCCTCAACCCCCCGCTCCGCCTTACGAGATTGGTCGGGAGCGCGGTGGCTCGACATCGACCAATCACCGATCACCCACCAGTTTAACCTAAAAAATAACAAAAGAAAAGCGAACGAAAATACTTCGTTTTTTTTTAAATCGTAAATACAAATGCGAAAATGCGTCTTCATCGATTATGATTTGCGACAGACTGTAGAGAAATAATTCGCGTGGAATATAATTGGTACTGGAAGTATTTATGGAATATCAAATGGAATATGGAATTGCATTGGCAAATGTGATGAAAAATAAATGAGCGCTATATGCAAACTTCAAAAATCCTTTACATTTAATGATGTAATTTAATTCCGGACTTTCATTAATTTTGCACAATGATGGTACATGATATTAAATGTACTGTACTTTTTGCATAAAAACGTTCATTTTGGTAAATTAAATTTACATTTTTTTTTTTATTTACAATTTTAATCTTTAGTTTCGTTCTTCCGGTCTTCGTCAGTGCAGTTTGAGGAAAGTCTGTCGAATCGCCCATCTACGTAGATCCGGACTTTTCGGTGACGTACGGTACGATTCAACCTTGTGCCCTCGGTCGAAGAATTATCGACAGCTATGAAGTAATCGCCGATTGGGCGGTTTCAAACCAATCAGTGGTCTCGCTAACGTCCAATCAACGATTAACCCCAAACTGTACCGTGAAGAACAACCAAAATGAAACACGGCATGCACAGTCGCGTATATGTTTTTCTTCATCATAAATACAAATATAAATATGCGTCTTTATTGTTTCTCATTCGAGTTATATAATATTCAGATTTCACGCGCTCGAGTTTATCGATAAACCGCAGGAAAATCATTCCGTCCAATGCGCATGCGCACTCGTCCTCTCGCGCCGTGTAACATACAACGGAGCTGTCTAGTTACTTTCCGTGGGAGAAGTTTATGCGACGGTGTAGTTGGTGGGTCTTGTTTAAAGTTTCTGAAGCATGGCACGAAGTCGGCGTCCGAGTCTGGGCGAAGGGGTGAAGGGCAGGTGGCGACCGAGTCGCGGTGCGAATGGTGGCGGCGGCGGCGGCGGCGGCGGCGATTGGCGCTGATCCATGTCTTTCTGTCCCTCTATGAGTAGTCTCGCGAGTCTCGCATTGTCGCCCGTCAAAAGATACTTCCGAATTAGTTCCTCGCCGGATTCTCGACCGAGCCGCGGTGTGAATGGATTCGTATGTCTCTTTTCACCTGCACCTTGACAGAAAAAAAAAATAACACATTTCGTTTCTTATTATAGGTGTGACGGTGTATGCTTGTAAGCGTGGAAACATTTTTCGCTTAGATTCGTTGCAGACTGAGACGGACTGAGAAATAAAAACGTATATGGACGCAGGAATTTTTCGCGGTACCTTGAATCGACACGATAGTCCAGGGTTCGCCCTCCATGGCGTCGGCAATCACGTTGATCTGTTCGTCGTCGTAAGTCGCGGTTTTCTCGCCCGACCTGCGTCGTCTGCCGAGTCGAGGTCCGAACCACATAGCCCCAGAAACGGCGCTGCCTCTCTCGGCGCAATTGGCTCCTGAGCAGAGACCGTTTCCGTTTCCCTCGCCGTTCTGCCCAACGAATTTCTGCACCCCACCGGATTCTGCAAAAACAAACCATGAAAACGACTCCTCACAATCCGCAAACGATCCTCCCGTCGAATAACTTCGCACCAACGATACGTACCGTATTCGCCGGACGCGGCGCCGATGACAATCGTCGCGAGAAAACTCGCGACTACGACGAATGCTCGGCCGGTAATGCAGCGCACCTCCGCATTACCCTTCGATCTCAACGATATCATTTTTACGGCACAATTTTCGTTCGCGATTCTTTCGGTCTTTCACGATCCACCCTCGTCGATAAATGGCGGACGAGTGGTGGCGAAACAACCGGAATCCTCGGGTTTTATAGTCGACGATCGCGGGACAATCCGACTACCCCTCGGATGCCCCCTTTTCACCGCGAGTAGGAGGGAAAACAGTGCGAATCGCACGATGAAATCCCTGCGGGTTGTCCCTTTCGCGTTTGTATTCGCGCCCGTGGATTTTAGGTACATCGAACGCACTCACACACGCGAGGCCAGTTGGAAAAAAAGACAACAGCGACAGAGAGCCGTGCGACGCAGTGTACACGTGCGTGACGAAGAGAGCGACAGGTGTTTGTATCGCTGTGACGTAATTGACTACCGTCCCGCCGAGGCGCCACACAGAGGCGTCTACGCTAGCGTTCGTACACGAGCGCGGATCCCTTCCGCACGGAGCTCGGTTCACGTCCCTGCGGCTCTGAACTCTATTGAGGTACGCCTCTCCCCCGCGTGCAATCTCGACAAGCCGGTGATTTGTCTCCATTTTATTGAGACTCCGAGTCGCCCATACTCGATGAGGTTAAGAGTGAAAGATCGGGAATGGGAAGGCGCGCTAGGGCGTCTCCGAGGTTTTCTCGCTTCGATCCTCGCGAATCTAACGGAATGCCCCGGGCATCTTTTTCTTCCAGTCGCTCGGAATAACCCAAAGAGGCGACGCTCCACTGGCACACCTACGCAATTGGCATGGAAAATTTCCACGCAATGGTTCGTTCGAAAAGGTAGGTACTCGTTTAATTTCTTTAGACTCGTAGAGGTTAAACGTACGATATATGTATGTTTCGTCGTACAGTACAGGGCTGGTGGGAAAGGCGCAGGAGCCAATCGAAGCGTCAAACGTCACGAGTTTTTCATTCGGCCTCTCGCTCTCTCGGTGGCTTCATTGGCTACCCCATACGGCGTAATAAATTAATTACGAGGTGTCAGCGAAGCTCTGTTATCGAGTGTGTACAATAAAAGTATAGATCGGCTTAGCGGAATTCTGGAAGTAGCAGGCTGGTGCCGGCGGGACGATCAGTACGGGCATTAGAATCTGTCAATGCTGAGATTTAATTTAGGGATCGGCGGCGTGGTTGTTCTCAAAGGCGATGGATCTGTCCCTCGACACACTCGCATGCCGAGTTTTTTCGATAGCCATCTTTAATTCACAATATAGCAAAGCGACAGGCTGAATCTCATGCGCCACGCGTTCTGTCCACGGAACGTGGAATTTAATAACTGGAAATATAAATTTCCGAGAATTTAACGAAAATGTCCCGCTTCTCAATAGAAAATCTCTCTCACGATCCGCAAAGCTCGTTTATTGGTTAGAAGTGACTTTACACGAGAAAAATGTCACTTCGGTGTGAAAGATTATATTTAAAAAATTGGAAGTAAAATTCCGATATAACCTCACTTTCCGTTGCACAATTTATTTTCGGATTTGAAGTGACGAATTTCTCGTGAAAAATGATTTTTTTCTCCCCGCAACGATAGTTATAGAACTCGACCAACCAACAGTAATGGTATAAGAGGATTCATTAAATTTTGGGCCCGCCGATATTTTTCGGGTTCTTGAAAATTGGGACGAACAAAGTACCTCTGAAAATATATACAAGATAACAATAACAATACTGTGTGTCGGACTGTGTGTCGAGGATCTTTCTTCCGCGCATGCGCTCACAGCGCCTTGTCGAGAGGAGACAGAGACAGAAAAGTTCGAGCTCGAGAGTACGAACACTACGTGCGAGCTCTTCGATACTTGTGAAAGCAAACAAACCCTCCTCCTCGCTCCCGAACGTTTTTTTCTCCTCTTTCCATTCTCGAGTGAATAAAATACGGCGCACGAAAGAAAGAAAGGCGTATATCGTGATGTGCATCTGCCGCCTTAGTTTTTCGTACAACCGAAGTACATATTCCCACGTCCGATAAAGAACCCTCATTCGGCGTACAGAAAACACTCTCCGTCTCTCTTCAATTTTTTTTCTCTTCGTTCCAATCGCGTCAATGCGATCCGCGCGTCGCAGCGATCGCACACACGAGAGTTTGCTTTGCTATTGTAAGCGTCCGTGTTTTCTCATTCGGTGGACACCGATTATCTTCGACGGTGAAAATTCAGTGGTCTTTGATGCACGTCCTTCCGCAGGCGAACACTCCTTTCTACGCGCGCTTTCCGCGCTATTATCGCTCGTTCCTAAGTTGAGGTTAGGTTTAATGATTTTTCAACAAGAGTCTCTACCTCGGCACTTTAGCCTTGAGTTTCTGAAAATTGCAGGCATCAATCGCGCTCGTTTACGGACGTCCGCTTACGAGTCGAAATAGAATTTTTTTTTGCGACACGCTTTTGTCCCTCCAAATTGATTGCAATGATAATTCCGGGGCTCGGTCGGCGCTGCAGGTGGTCCGGCGCACAGCTGCAGCGTAGTCGCTAATCTACCGTGGACTGCGTGTTTACGGTCAGTCGGACGCAGCATGTGGCGGGGCGGAGGGGGGAGTGGAAGAAAGACACAGAGATCGATCTTCATTCGGACGATGCAGCCTGCCTGCCGCGTCGTCCAACGTTAATTGCCGACAGATTGCTGAACTAGATCAACGCTTGGATAGATCCGGAAGCCGGATGACTTCCGTGGATTGTTACTAAAGGGAGATTGAGTGGTTCGCCTGTGTCGCCTACCGGAGATCGGAGATACGATAATACAAGCGAGAATCGAGCGGCGTGAAAACAGCCATATCTCTCCAGTCACTGCAGCCACTTTCATTCGCAGCTTGCAGGTTAGCCACGGGAAACAATCTGGCCGTGTAGCGAGGCGGCAGAGCGGCTCCCGCAATTGGATTAGCGTCGCCCTCCGACAAAGACCGTGTCGGAAAAATTCGATAAAGTACACAACCTTCAAAGCAAACAATAATGCATAATACGATCGTTGCTCTATCAAAAATCTATTCTCATTATTCCTGATTAATTTATTCTAATTCCTCTTTGTCATAAATAGTCTTTCAGTGCTTTTCTTTATTTATCCTCAGTTTTTATAAATATTACCCTTTTGTACGCGTTCAACTGAAATTGCCAACATTTATGTTGTCGCCCTTACTATTTTATAATTTATAGACTAATTTATCTTCGCTTTATGCATCGCCTATTTTCACTACTCGGTCTTTGAGGCATTTATCCTCGGGCACGGAATATCTATTAACGTAAAAAAAAAATAAAATAAAATATATGTGTACGTTGATAGTCGATGATAAAGTAGGAAAACCGAATTTTTTACCGACCGAGTCTGTGTCACACGTACGGGGATCAGTAAATAATTACCGTATTTTCTCGCTTCCTCGCGATGCCAACCGACTAAGAATAAACCACGAGAGAAGCTTCGGTCTAGAGAACCCGAGTGTTTACCCGACCGGCGTGATCGTAGGTGTTCTGGGCTGCGTCAAGGGACAAGAGTTTACCGAGCTGTGGCGTTATACCCGGTGTATCGTTGCGCACATCGTGCACCGTGTGTATTTGGATGCGGCACGTCCCGCGCTGCACCGGGACGCGTGCTTCATCCTCGCTCCCTTCTCTCACCTAACACGCTGCGCGTTGATACACTTACCAATATTCCCCGAGAATCTACAAGCCCGCAGCAGTGGATACAAAGTATATATATATATATATTTGTAGCAGAGGGAGCGCGTGGTGTCAGCACACGAGCCGTCGCGTGTCGGGCGCGTGCAATTCGTGGTGGTAAATATAGTGGGGGAAGAAAATGGCCGCCAACGGTGTCTCGCCAACTTGAAAAAAAATAAAACAGGGGCGTCAATAAAAAGATCCAGACCATCGGGAGACTGGCTGGTATCACGTACGTTGTTTCCGGACGGACAACAAATAAAGTCTCGCTCCAACAATAGCACGATCGTTTCACCTATCCTAACCTATTTTCACCGATCAAACCCCGGGGAATTGTAGCGAATATTAGAGAAGATTTTCTTCTACCTGCAAATTGACCAGTATCATGGCTGCGGAAATTAGTCCAACCGCTGGGCTATCGATTTCACCCAATACGCTACGCATATGCTTGAAATTTTTCGGAACTATAATACTAGCCACGAACGCTTCAGCGTGCACTTAAATTTCAGTTTAACGCATGTAGGCAATGAAGAAAATGCTCAAAATTTCAACTCTACTCGCCGGGATATAAAATATTCCGGAAATTAAATGCGTTAAACGAGATTTGACGAATAAAAAAGCCCGGAGTCTTGGTACGTCTATTTTATATACGTCAATATTATAAGAGATTAACGAAAAAGAAACCATGATATAAACCACCTTACCATACCGGCGATTTGCACAGTAAATTGGAATAGTGCGAAGCATCGTAAAAAAAAAAAAGATGGCGGTAAGGCGCAATAATTCACAAGGTTTTTCGAGAGACCTGCGCATGCCTCTCCGAAGCTCCGCCCCGCGTTACCTGTTATTGTTATGGAATCGACGCTCTGCTTCCGACTCGTCCGTGAAAACCCTAAGGACGGACGTGTCGAGAACCTCGACAATTTCTCGAGAGAGGGACATGGGGGGGGGGGGGGGGAGACTCGGTCTATGATCAGTGTGACCTTTGGGTTTCGTATTCTGTTTACACACGAGAAGAATCGATCCCCGAGGGAGTATCCAGTGTCCGGCGGGTAAGCTTGTCTTTTTTTTTTTTTTTTTCTATATAAATCTTTCTCGAGCCTCTTGTTTGCGAAGTCCGTAAGTCGAGAGCGGCGCCGAGCGGAGAACGAGAGGACGAATCGAGTATCTCGCTCGGGCCCGACACGGCACTAACTATGAGCACCGATTTGTCAGTGACGGAAACGTCGTATTTTTCTGCGCCTGCGCTTCGCTCTCTCCACTCGCCGCGCCGGTATAGGACGAATGCGACGACGCTCGGCCATCCGATTCTCTAACGGAAATTCGATACTAATACGACGCGGTGGTTCGCCAAGGCGGCAGCACTGGATCCATGAATTATGTGGCTCCCGGTGTCTGAGCTGGACGGCCATCGCAGTACATCTCACTTCAATAGCAGACGCCCGGGATGGACCGAGCAACGAGAAAATTCCTCTGCAGTCGTGTAAGTGTACGGATTTGCCGAGACCTTCCAAACATTCAGTCGAACGACGGGCTCGTCTTCGATCGTCCTTATTTACTGCCGACGGCGTCTCGGACTTCTCGAACGACCGAAGAAGCGCCGCTGTGTTAAGCCCGAGAGTGTTTATGATGCAATAACCCAACTTCGACGAGTAACAATAACATTCTCGATAGCTCAAGCGTTCGCGAGGCTTCAGACTCGCGCGTATTAAGATTGATATGTGTATTTCAATGTAGAGTCGTTCGGGAGCGAGCCAAGCTCGGATTATGTTGAGGTTAATTACCGATGGAAATAAAAATGATTTTAATCGTACGGGATAGAATTGCGAGGTTAACCGTGTCAAACTTTATTCGATTATGGGAAATTTGTACCGCGCGAGAAATTTCGTCGCGGGTCGGTCGTCTCCTGTATCGCGGTACGCACGCCCGGCGTCCATTAAATGTATCCTCGGATACATTTTACGACGACCGATCCACTCGACGCTTCGAGAGATAAATAAGAAGCGAATGTCGATACGGACCGACGGACGGCTCGATTTCTCACTCTACGTATCGTCGAACTAAACGTTTACAATATACAAATGCTACAATGTCGTCGCCGCGTCACGAACGTACCGTGTTTTCATGAGGCGGCATAACGAGCCGTGATCAAAGAGTCGAAGACAAAGTGACTGGTAACTTGACCGCGGTCATAAAAATTCAGACTCTTATACATTATCGCTAATTCCTTTTTTATACATGAAAATCTCATTTCATATATTCAGTATTCAAATTTCTCGTTAACGAGAACAACGAATCTCTTGTTCGGACAGTTCCGAGGTTGAAACATGAAAATTGAGACGTCGATAAGTTACCGTTAATTCGGTGCCAAAGAAGCTCTATTTTGATACCAACGAAAAATTCGTTTTTTTTTAAATTTTTTTATATATATCGTCTCGGCAGCATTTCAGGTGCGTGAATTTCTTTTCTAAAATCTCTCTTCAACGAGAACAACGAATCTCTTGTTCGAACGGCTCCGGGCTTTTCGCTACCGAGAAATCTTTCGGTATTATGTATCGCGTATCGTTTACGCTCCTTACCGAGAGTTCGGTCCGTGCCGGGAAGTCGCTTCGGGCGTCACAGATGGAAAATCCTAACCTACCTCCCCCGTCACTGTAGAATAACAAAGACCTAAGGAGAAACGCTCGTGCCGAAGTATCCTTTCGTAAGAAGAAAAACAAAGTAAAAATGACACGAGACGTAAATTAATATTCGTAATTTATTGCTCTCCTCGATTCTAAATTCAACGTCGCTTTGTACAAAACTTTACAAACTTATTGGGCGTCATTTACGTTTTTTTTTTTTTTTTTTTTTTTTTTTTTTTTTTTTTTTTTTTTTTTTTTTTTTTTTTTTTCGTCACTCGGAAAATATTTTCCGTAACGGTTATTCCGAAGAACGCACCAACGATCGCCCGTCTAATACTCTTTGGTATATTATTATATTTACCGCACGACAGACACGATTCCAGCGCCACGCCCGGACAAATTATATTTATACGTATCGTAATTTTTTCTTTTTTTTTTCTTTTTTTTTTTTTAATTTCACGATTGGGGGACTGAAGCGCAAATATTATTTACAAATCGATGACTAATCGATATATTATTTTATAGTTACTGCGAGCGGTTTACGGCTGAATGTGATTAATCGACTGGACGGATATCGAAGAGGTTATCGTCGTTCCCGTCGACGTTGGCGATTCCTGCTTGAGCTCCAATGCCCACATGTGCTGCGGCCAACCGGTGCGCCCTTTGCCCTTCGACATCTCCTCGTGAACGTACGTCATCACGCTTTGACCGCATGTCTCGTTCTGCAACAATTGGCATCGAAGGTAAAAACATTGTTTCACATTGTCAAACGCTCAATAAAAAATAATAAATCCACGTTATTAAAATAAAATTTTTATCTTGAAAATTGGTTTTTATACGAAAAAAAAAAATTTCATTTTTATTTTAAAAAATTAGTGATATTCTATTGAGGTGTTGCAATGAAATTTAATTAATTAATTTATTTTTTTCTATTTATCTAGCACGTTATTGAAGACATCATTGAAGATTCTCAAAAATCCTACAACGCATCCTGTTTAGGATAATAATTTCACTCTGATGACCGATGTCGGAAGTTTTTATCGTCTCGAATATCCTGGGGTGCGTTTGGCGTGCGGCGTTCGAGAACGTTTCGCGAAACGCGGCAGGAAATCGAGGAATCGACGCCCGAAAATATGATATATTTACTCGGCCGCGTGGAATTATAGTTCGCGGTATCGTCGTTACCGTCGGTCCTGCGAAAATATACGCGCAAAATAACATTCGTCAAACGATCGAGATAGCCGCGATTTGATATTCATATAAACATTTTTTTTTCCTTTTTTGTTCACAGCGACTGGTGCGGGTATTCCGGAATTCTGACGCTGGTCCCGGAGCGAAGCGTGGAAACCGAAGAGACCGAGAGAGCTCTCTTCAGGGCCTAGGCAGCCTAATTTACGAAGTGTTTCGAGATATTATCGTGTAAACAGATCCCTTTGTCCGTCACGCACCGAGGACATCGGAAGAAACTTTCAAACCATTATACATATATATATATATAGCTTACATTACATTCTGGTCCACTCTCATTAACAAAAAACCGAGTTATTATACTCTAGAGATTTAGCTGACGGATTAATTCGCTCGATCAAACTGATACGTTGAGACCGAGCTAATGAGTTGAAAAAAAAAAAAAACGAGGCTTCTACGATCCGCGGCTACCGATGAGTCACCGATTCATCGCTGTTATTCAGTGGAAGACGCCCAGCTCGAAGAACCTTAAGCTCGATGCGTAAGTGATATATTCTGGATGTATCAGAAATCCAATTTGAGAATTATAATCCTATCTGCAAACGTTATTTGAGTCACGGAAGAAAGTTACACGGGATTAAAGCCTAAACTGTTTTTCTTTTTTTTTTTTTAATCTAGCACAGAAGACGTCGAAAAGAAGAGAAGAAGTTTCCATGAACAGAGAACCGTATGCAACATCGAGGATCTTCCGTGCACGAAAAAACTCACCGTGTGCTGCTGAGACTTGTTTCTCCTCCCGTTCGACAGTATTTCAGCGCGAAATGTCTGGGGTTCTTCGCCCTCGTCGCTCTCCAGAACGGCCATGAGATAACCGATGTAGGAAGCCGCTAGTCTGAGAGTTTTGATCTTGGAGAGTTTCGTGTCGGCCGGAACGTTTGGTATGCAATCGCGAAGATCGGCGAAAGCGTTGTTGATGCTCTGTGTACGTCTGCGTTCTTTTTTATTCGCAGTGTTTCGCCTCTTGGGCCTTACGACCAAGCCTCCGATCTCGGATTCCCTCAAACCGGGGTGAAGTTGATGATGATGATGATGATGATGATGGAGATTCAGTTGCCGATGAGTCGCAGCGGCGGAACTCACGATCCCATTCACCTGGTGTTGAAGAACGGTCGCCGCGACGGTGGACATCGAGAAATCGTTCTCGTGATGCGACTGCGCTTCCTGTCGAATATCGTCGATGTCCTGGTTACGATGTTGCTGCTGCTGATGTTGAGACTGCTGGATAGAATGCTGCGAGTAGTGGATTCCAGGCGAGTAAAGTTGCCCGCCGCCGGTCCCTGCTATGTGGTTTCCACCGTAATGGTGGATACCAGCCGAGTACATCGTCGCACTGTCCTGAACGCCGATCTCCTCGATAATCAAGGGTGGCGTCGATGCCGCTGGACTTCCGGCGCCGGAACTCCCACCTGATATTCCCGAGTCGGCGCCACCCCAATAAGTCGACTGACTGTCCCCGTCGGGAATTCCTAGGGTAGATTGAAAAAGGATTGATTGGAAAAAGTTAATGTTGATCTACAGATTATAGATAGATAGTTTAGCGAGTAATGATAAGAGGTCAGTGCAGAGTTCTGATTATCGTTGGGGGACTGTGAATCTACCATTTGAAAATTTGAGTGCTAATTTACGTATAGTAATTTACGCATAATTTTCAGAAACAATTATCTATGCATTTATTTAGTCATTTATTTATTTATTTCTCTGGTACACAGAGGGTCATTTAGTTTTAAAGATCAAACGGGGACGCCTGACGGTCAAACAACCCTTAGCTGATGTGGAGACTTGTTAACAAATTAATTTTAACCTTAAAATAAACGATAATGCACATAGAAATAATGCAGTTTAGCAATTTGAAAAGAGCTCATAGATTTTTTTTCTAGTTGTCGTTCGGTCGTGTCGAAAAATTGGTAAAACTATCATTTCTGCGTAGATGAAAAGCATTTTATTTATCCACGGAAATACATTTTAGAGGAAAAAAATTTTATTTCACAATAAATTTTAGCATATATTTATTTTCTAACTGTCCCTATTCGGAACGTCGAAAGGTCCTCTAAGAAAAATTAATGGCGAGAGTTAAGGATCTATCTGCGGATAAACATAAATGGGGGACACCAGAACTTCTACATAAAAAAAATTAAATGTGAAAACATTAAAAAAATATATATTCCAACATAATTTTCACGAACATTTTTTATAATCAATTTTTTTTTATGTTATCAAGCAAACTCAACTAAACCGCAGTGCTTCAAATTTATTTAATCCTTCAAAGTAATTACTGTGAACTTCTTACACTTCGGTTTCATGGATTTTTAATTGCAAAGGAAAAAATTCGTCAATCCGTCTCAATGAAATTTAAATGAATTATATTTACGCATATCCTTTTTTTTCGTGAGCGTAGGAACTTACCGTAGGGTAGCTGAGTGACGTAGTCGTAGGGTTGGTGCCATTGCGGGTAGTAATCCGCTTGCGCCTCGTAGCCGCCGAGCATGCTTAATCTCCCGTCTGGGACAAACTCTTTCAAAATCGAAGAAAACCAACACCAACACCGCGAACCCTCAACCAAGTTCACCAAAGGTCACTTTGTCTATCAATTTTTTTTTTTTTTTCAAACCCTTACAACGCTATAAGATTATTCGCTTCAACGATCTTTGTTAAATTTTTTATTTGTCTTGCTAAAAAAAAAACAAAAATCGATAAAAACTAAATTTCAATATTTCTTCCCTACAGAAACCGCGGACGAAATTTGGAGCACGCGCGGGCGTTGCGGATGCTGCCGGAGTGACACTGAAGCCTCGGGGATGTTTCGGTAAAAGTTGCGGTATCTTCGGACTGAAAAACCAGCGAGGAGTCCCCGGAGGATTTCGACCGATGAAGCTGTGACATGGAAGCCGAGAGCCGATTGGGGAAGCCTCGGATCCGCCTTTGGGCGGAGCTTTATTTTCGCCCACGCGACGACTCCACCGGGTCGGCTCTGCAGGCCGACGATTCCGTGTGTCTCTATCATGCGGGTGCTCGTCGTCCGCTCCTCCTCGATTCAATTAGTAAATTGGTGCCGCTGGTTCACCGCCGATATACTGCTGTCCCGGACAGTGGGGATGATTTAAGATCGCCGACCACGCTGCGCGCCGCACTCTCGCCGTATAGAGTCAATTTACGATGACCGCGAGATTATATAATCCCGGCGAATAATAGGCAGTGGATCGATCCGGAGCCCCGGCTCATGAAATCTATGACAAAGGGCGAATTCGGATAATTGATAAGTTAGTCATTTTTTATAAATTTTATGAGCTTGCTCACGTAGGTGGAGTAAATTGTCTCGATGCGATAATCGATTGTTAGATATCAATTATAGAAGTTCGATAAGTAATAAGCTATATTCACATTTTTTCTTCTTTTTTTTCAGCTTCCGCTCGTAGGAAATTGGCTTGGGAGCGTAAGACGACACGAACCCCGAGTGTGTTACGGTCATCCAGACGCTGGAGTATAATAGAATAAAGAAACAAAACACTGGGACGCCGAAGACACGGGACACTACTGGCGCCGACCTCCCCCGTCGATTCGTCTCGTGAGGAGGATAACTTCTCCGGTCTGTCTGTGCGGGCCGTCTTCGTGGCGAACAGATGATGCTGAGGACGCAAGAGTCCTCGCGCGCGACGTCCGCTTGTTTGACCGTAATAAAGTGTAACCGGAGGCACCGACGACGAGGAACGGGATGTATACTGGGACAATGATTTTGCGCCGGCGAAAAGGATGCCCCAAAGACCGCATTCGGAGTCTTCGTCTCGGTGATCGTCCTTTCCGCTGGGTCGTGACAATGCGACATGCGTAAGCCATTTCGCTCTTTCCGTAAGGCTGTTTTTACGTCAACGGGACGAGCCGACGTAACACGTGGATCTGGTGCGCACGTGGAGTCCAAAAGACAATCGACTCTGGACCACAAAGGACAGATAGGTAAAAGGCTAATAAAAAATAACGAAAAAATATTCCCGAGAACAACGAGAGCGACACTTGGATAAACTGTCTTTGAACACAGTGCTCGAAATACCAAAAAAAAAAAAATGGCGAAAGAAATGAGTATCAGATAAATTGTTTGTTTCGGAAATTTGTGATAGTATGTAATATGTCGAAACGGTTGTGTACATGGCGTAACATTGTCAACTTAGTTTTCGGAAAATATTTTTATATCTGCCTTGGATCTTTGAATTATTGAGATGACGCCGGTGGAAAAAATATTTTGATGAAGCTATCTGCTTGTCTGGATAAATGAAGCGTAAATGCGATTTATCGAACAGCAGCAAAGGGAGCAAAAATAAATATATGTACGAGCGGAGTACGTGTAGTACAATAAAAGATAAGAGTGTGAAATGTGAAGAGGCGACCGAAGGGCTCAAGTGGTTGCACGTGGGAGTAATTTCGCTGGACTTTCCTTGCACACTTGCGACTCGACTGTAGTCGGAGGAGTCTCCGAGGGGGAACCGAGAACCCGCCTCGACGTCAACGACTTTTCTTCGGTAGGACCAGCGAGCACGCGTGTGACTCGGGGAAGAAATGCTCATAAATCGAGAGAATGAGAAACGAAAGAAAGAAAAGGAGATTTCGGGTCGACTGGCGCCATCGCGAAACTCGAGTTCTCGCTTTTTCTTCGTCTCCGTTGCCGAACTTTGTTCAACGCTGTATCGGCAAGCCGCTATCGACCTCGTCGACTTGCCGCCTTAAAAAAAAAAGAAAAGAAGAACATGGTCCTGAGTCTGAAAACCGATATTCTACACCGCCTTGCTCGTCGACCAGGAACATTGGACTACTTGTTTTTATGTAATCTTTTTTTTAAGTTATTGTATCACGTAGAATATTTTTTTTCTATTGTAAAGCTGTGTGCAGTTTGCCTCACATTTACTGTGTTAAAAAAAAAAAACAAGATCCTTAGTTTGAGAACTGATATTGGATCACGTTTTGCCACTGAGTCAAGTGCATTGGACTACTTGTTTTTTTTTTTTTTTTTCATTGTCACGTTTTTCGAGTAACCGCGTTACTTTTCTCAAGGAAAAAATGTTTGTTGTGAAAAAGCTTTTGGCAAAGAGAAAAAAGTTTATGTAAAGCTTGCGTGTCATTTCGATTAATCGAGACCACTGAAATGATACGCTCGGAATTTATTGGCGTAAGAATATCCGATAGGAGAGAGTAGATAAAAAAAAAAAACGAAGTATATCGAGAGAAGTGACTCGTGCAGACTCGCTGGTAGTATCGAATTTCGTGTAAAGGATCCCCGTGACGATGGTTAACGCCCACCGTGTCAGCGAGGAATCCGCTACTCCCGCTGTCGGTGCCTCTGGCCCGTGGGTTATTCGAGAACACGCGGGTCTATGTTGTGTAAAGTGGATTCGCTTCCTCACCGATATTTTTCGGTACCTGCTCATCCCCCTCCACAGCGCGCTTCAACTCAATATCTCAAGCATATAATTACTTGAAAATTTGGAATTTATTTGGGAATTTTTTTGAAATCCAGGCAAAAAAAATTGTAACATCATTAACATCAATATCTTTATTTAACAACAAGTCCATAAATGTCAGCAATCTATGGAAATTTCGATTTTCAGTACATCAAATTCACAATCCATTTTTACAGCATAGAATTAAAAAAAAAAAAAAAATTGTTCACTCGAAATCACGCCATTTTTGACGCTCTCAATCGGACGAACGTGAAGTTTGCGGATTGTGTGGATGAGCGTGAACGTATGAGGCGGCGGCAGGACGAGAGCGCGGCGTGCGAGAGAATTTCATTGACGGTAAAGCGCTTTGACGTTTCGTACGAGTTACGATGACTTTTTGTCGCTGCTTCGAGTACTCGAGTGTCAGCGGCTCGGTCGCCGGCCTGGGAAAGAGGCTGATAAAGTCACTCGACATCATTTCGAATTAATTTCAACCGCGCCGCACGATAAATATCTATCTCAACGTTTTTTAGGTTAACTACATGAAAATCCGAGGGAATGAAAACTGTCGAGACTCGCCTTAAATCCGGATCTATTATTATCACGCTCGACTACTACGAAAGCTCTCTCATTGAGAAACTTTTACCCCTTAATTTGTGAATGACGAAGCGATGAAGAGTAAACCATAACATAGTATATAGTAGGACACGTGCACGGGTGAGATGTTTATATTTTCGTGTTCCCGAAGCAAGCGAGCAGCAAGAAGAAGCTTCGCTCTGCGTCGTCGTAATGAATTGAAAAAAAAAAAAAAAAAATTATTATTAAAAAGCGTGTCACGCGGAGATCCTTCGTTCATCCGTTCAGGTGACTTTCATCCGTGTGACGTCACTTCCGGTGTATAAAAAAAAAAAAAAAAAAAGGACTTTCACCCCGGAAGTGATATTTTGTTTTTTCTCGATATTACGTTACTTCCGGTTCGAGGCGGTGAACTCCGAAATCTGGGAAGTGACGTTTCAACCGTGTTTCGTTATTTCCGGAAAAAAAAAATCGAGATACTCAAACCGGAAATGTTGAGAATTAATTTAAAAAAAAAGCATTCCCAAATACATTTCGATGCGGTCGAAACGGGTCAAGTTGAGGAACACACGGTTCGTTCGTTCGCGTCGAATTTCCTTTCTGTTTCGCGTCGGTAATGCAGATATTCGGAATTTGACAGCGCTCGGAAATCCTCCGTGACAGGAGTCGCGCGTCTTCGTCGGGACGCTCGCCTCATTTACGCTCGCCCAATCTCAATTTTCGACGGGACTTTGACGCGCTGCGCGCACGTATCGCGCTCGTGGCGCGTACATTAATACTCGGTAACGCAATAAACTATATTTAGTACGAAGCAGGATGCCCGTTACGGCGGTTCACGTACGTAGATACGGCTCATCATTTGATATCTTTCGAAAGGCCACATGGCCCGTGCTGCTGCGCCGCGCCAGTCTAATATCACTTTTCCGCCATCCACGAGCAGCGAGAGCTCCCCGAATACGCTTCGAATCCACGTTCGATGCGTCCACTCGGAGAAAATCGAAAATTCATGCGGTTGCCGAGCCACTCGTTGTCTCGTCGAAGCTCCGAGATGTGAGGTTAGGAGGACGAAATTTTTGTTATTATTTTCGCGGCTTGGGCGGCCATTTTTTTTTTTCGTTCTGTCTTCGTCGCCGTAACAGGCCGCGCTGAGGGTCGGAGAGCGAGGAACTCGGTGGAAGATGAGACGTAAACAGAAAACAAGGTATAAGGCCCAGAAGCATATCCGATGCCACTACCGAAGTTCTGCTCTACATCCTCGAACAGCTACTGAAACATTTATTTATTTTTTCTCTCGATGACACGTGGTTCTCGACTTTTACTCTTCCCCCCCCCCCTCCCCTCCCTCTGCCCCTTGTTTTTTTTCTCACTCCCTTCGCGCTCTCATATACGCGTATTAAGCGTGTTTTCCGATTCACGGAATCCCTTCGTGAGCCTCGTTTTCTGGCACATACTGTAAGACGCAAAATTGCTTTCTCTCATTTCTCGTCTTGTCTTCAAAGATTTTTCCACTTTCGACAGTTTTTTGTTTTTTTTTTCTCAGACATTAAAAATTTCATTTTTTTTTTTTTTTTCAGAGTCTCGACGCTATTTTGGCAATTGTCGAAACACGAGTGAAATGAGTTACGAATGATTTATTAGTGAGATCGAAATATTCGTACAATTTTAGGGAAAAAATTACTCTGAGGGAATAATTTTTTTTTTTTTGTGTGGTTTTACTGTTTCAGGGGAAGAAAAAAATAATCAGCCGATTAGTCGACGATCAAGAGTGTTCTGGATTGTGTCGCGCGCCCGCCTCCTCATCTGCCGGGGCCGTCGAGTCGGATGTGCGTTTCCACCCCCTTGGGCTACCGGGAGGGGTGAAAATGAACGCAACAGACTTCAACGCGATATGCGTGGCGTTTCTTCGTCGTCTCTCTCCCGCAAGAAAATGATATCGGGATTCTCCGCCGTGGCGCTGACGGTCGACCAGAAGGCCTCTCCGGCGCTCCCTCGGTAAAATCTTTCTCCGCTTTTATCTCGCCATTCCGCCCCCCAGGCACTTTGCTCTATCAATGATTATTACTTAATAGGTATCGTGCGGCGTTGTCGGGGAGTTTTTCCGAGGTTCGTTGCTCCTAACGGCGGCTGTGATGGCGAACGGAAAAAGAGGCGGATGAGGCCGGAAGCGAAGAAGAGAGCCGGGCAAAATGCGACGGCGGGTCGAAACGGATGAACGGGGAAAGAAACCAATTTTCCAATGATTTTTCGTCGCATTAATTTGCACCGAGATTCAAAGCCTATCGAGTAGCTTCTCGTGAACTTGGGGAGTTCAATTTTTTAAATATTGTCGGTGAATTTTTTTAAATTAATTTCTTTATTAATTTGATTATGAAGTTTAGCTATTTTTTTTTTTTCTTGGGAATGTGGCAGGTGCCATGAATTTCTTGGAGATTCATAAATCAATATTAAATTTTTGAGAATTATCGTTGTCGAAGCGTTTTGAGAGTGATTGTAACTTACGCGGATGAATTATTTGCGATAGAAGCGTCGTTACTCGTCAAATCCGAGTGAAATCAATTTTCACAATTTTTCTATTCCTGATTTGAGAGACTTTGTTTGATATTACTGAATATCCGCGACTACCTTTTTGTCGTCAATTTTTCGTCAATTTACTTCCGTCGTATGGAGTACTTTAGTTATTAATTTGGGATTTCAAGCCACGTTTTCTCCCACCACAACCGCCACCATCCAACAGTTATTGGAAAATTGCGTTTCGACCCATATTCCGTTCTGCCCCACTGTTCCATTTTGCCCTGCTTTTCCCCCCGATCCGACGGGTTTATCGAGCGCCTGCGTCGGAATATTCGACACTCCTCCTTTCTCCGGACCAGCAACACGATTCTCCGAGTCTCGTTTTCTTCATACCCAATCGGTGCACCGCGACCGACCGGATCTCACCCCTCTTCGCCGCTTCTTCCTCTCTTCAACCCCTTTCGGAAAGGTTAGAAGGAAGTCTGGCGTGTCTGGAAATTCAAGCGCCGCTGCCTCGCTCCGCACGACCGACGGACGAGAGTCCATAATTTTAGAGACCGCAAGCACTTCCTCTCAAGATTGCTACCTCGATGCGGGTCCTCTCGAGAGATGCGCCATCGCCTGGAAGGATTAAACATCCGGCGATGAAATTTCTCCGTCTGTGCAGATTCTCTTCAGTGTCAGCGCGAACTTTCGTTACTCGAAGGGTTCCACTTAATTCGATAGCCATATAATTGATGCTAACGCGTCCTAGAGATGCGGATCTAATTTTTTGTTCGAAACCAGATTTTTACGGCCACGAGTCGACGTAACGCAGTTGCGAATTATTACATTCGAAACGTGACTCGTCCTATTTATTTTGCTTTCATTAGTTAACCATCGCGTGAAAACGAATACGGGATTCGGAAATGTTTTATCAATTTGCATATCTAATGACCAATCATGAATTCAGTAATGTTAGATTAATTTGCATATCTGATGATTTTTTTTCTAGATACTTTTTTTCTTAGCGGGAGATAAAAATTTATTCTGAACTCGTATGACTGCAGCACTTGCAATTTTATTGCACTAACATTGTACATTACCATATGACAAATCGACATTTACTCTTACGGAAGTTTTCATAGCGCGATCAGTTAACTGAAGGAGTTGTGCTGGAATTTTGCAAACTGTATTAGCGACGGTAAATGTACTTTTCTCGAGATATTATTGCCTCTTCGGAAATCACTGCATTGAACAAAGCAGAGTCACATACGACATGGACGTTTGTAGTACCTTAAATGAAAAAAGCAACCAGTCAAGAAATTTTATCCGTCGTGAATCGAATAACAAAAACCGACAAATATCGTCGATCTTACGCGGCAAAAGTTCTCCATTGACATAACGTACAACTTTCCAGCGGTGATTACACAAGGTTCCTTACTCCGTCTTATGAAGAGGACGATTAGTTCTCGTGTCCTCGTGGACATTAAGTACCACTTACTACTGTATCTGTATGAGGTGACAAATTTACCAACGGCTGTGCTTCCACGGTTTTTTTTTACTTATCTCTGTGTACTCTTTATTTTGCAGCGCTGTACATACACCGAGATTGGAATCAGAGCACTGGTCTCCATTATCCATTGTCCTGGCAACGAGTTGCAGAAAAGATGAACTACTTGAGCGAGGGTGAAGAAAGTAAACCTCAAGGCGTCTACGGTACTCGTGCCCTTCGCAACAATCTACAAAGAGGAGAGTCAAAATTATACCAAACGAAAGCGACATGATATGCTCTGAGAATGTACCTGAGAACACGTGACGCTGATGACGAGCATATTCAAGCCTGCAAGTATCAGAAGATACCACTGACACGATTCCTGCATAAGACGTATGAACCTTCACCACAAAAAAAAAAAAATGCAGAATGTCTTTGGAAATCCATCCATGACGAGTAACATGTATGAGTGTTAATTTTATACTTTGATGTTTTTTTTTAAGTATGTAGAGAAAAGACACTTGTGGGAGGGTAGAATCCTAAGCAGTTGGAGCGAGAGGATTTCACTATGCACTGAGAAAAATAAATTGGAATGATTCCCCGATTTGTATGGCACTTGTGCAACAATTGGACAATATTTGATTCTTCTTCCAGACTAGTTGCTTGGATGATGCCTTGTAGTTGTATAAAAAAGCATCCTAAACTCGTTGCTGTAAAAACTCTTCGGATACTATTCCTATATTTTTCTCAGTGTATTATTGTTTGGAAATGTGCACGAACGTATTATACTTACTCTAAGGAACGCTTGTGTCTCCTTACGCATTCAGCCATGTGTTGATAGTACACATCTTCTTGGATATCATTATTAGGTCGTATACTATCTTCGTCATACATTTCTGTCATATTCTCCAAACGATATCTGCAGGAGAGTAGACATTGGATGTCCAATTAATGTTAGAATATTTCAGCTCCGAATCAACTTCAATTTGTTCCATTCGTTTCATCATAAAAACACAGCGTGGATCTTACGATAGAAAATTGCTTCAATGGCTTTGAAATTTGGTTGCATAAATAAGGCACTAATATTTGCTCAATAGAACATTTCCATATCAAACTCATTGCTCTAAACTGTTCAAGTAAAATGGGCTGCCAGATTTATTGCTGGTAAATCATTACGAGAGGGAACTCTTGAAGTTGATTTGTGATGTAGTTTTAATTTGAAGTAATATTAGCGGTACAACCTTAGTACGTCGAACATTGCGCAAGCATGCTGTGCAAACATCATGTAGGTCGTGTCGACGGCCACATACACTAACATGCATAGAAACGTCACTGCAGCTGCGTGCAAGAATATCGGATAGAAATACTTGTCCGGATCGACATGGTACTCCGTTGCGAAATACTTTATATGAGGTCTCGATTCGTTGAGCGGTATGATATAATCCATGGCAATTGGTATAAGCGGCACCGAAGTCCAAGCCGCAACAGCCGTGTAGACTATCGCTAAATTTCGATATTTAAAATACAATTAATCGTTAATGAATACACTAAACAGTGATGAACTAACTTAGATAAGCTATTGTGAAACGCCTTCCCGTTTGACCATGTTCATGAAGAATTGTCAGTTCTGGCAAGTCTCGTGTGCATGCCCAGTCGTTTAGTATCTCATCCAGAAGCTTTTTTATCTTTAACATTCATGAGTCACTGAACACAATATCGAAATTTTCTATACTCACACCTCGAGTTTCTCATCCTTTCATCACAATTGAATTTACATTCGATTCAAAACATTTTCTATTTCCTCACTTTCTGATTATGAATTATGCAATGGATAAGCTTGATGTTGGACCCAATGTTCGTTACTAAAGGCGAAAAGCACTCGATGGACCTATAAATCTGACCCCACGACTGTATCAATTCCAGTATCTAAATATAATCACAATTCTGAATAACACAAAATCTAAGTGCATACGATGAAAATCTATAAATTAAATGTTTGTTTTATTTTTTAGATTTGGAATCCTGGCAAGTCGTACCTGAGGCACCATAAGACTGAAGCTGACGAGTATCAGAAACGAGGACCTCGTTTTTCGTTGAAAAACGGATTGATAAGGCCACAGACCGTCATAACAGAGCAGCCGTTTGTTGATGTTGTAATAACGACCGTCGAGGATCGAATCCAAATCGTCATTCGTTGTACCAGACGTTTTTCTTCTCTTCATGGTCCGGGTCATGTTGCGCTTTGTTTCTACACCGGACGATACTGAAGCATGTCTGCAATGGTACGACAATATAATGACGGATATGACAAAGCCCAATAATTATGGTGGTTCATACAGTTTCTTCATTCTTAACTATCGCGTGCGAGAAAATGGGGGAGTCGTGTTGGACCGATTTGCATATCAGATGACCAATTATGAAGGCTTATGTCGGCTATGAAGTAAGGGCTTGGAAAACAAATTACAGGTGACACTTCATAGCAGGAAAAAAAAAATATATATTCACGGTAGGGCCTCGATTTTCTTGACAGAACCATGCAAGAGAGCGAATGTCGATCGACGGAGAAAGCTTTTTGTCACGATGATTTGTATGCGCAACCTCGATTTTTGTGCGTGTCAACATAAGCCGGGTATCGTTAACGAAATCGAGGTCCTAGTGCGTGCAAATTGTCACGACTTAATTTGGACAAAAAAAAAAAACGAAGAAGAACGTTCGTGATGCAGTACCGATGTAAGATTACGTATCGATTAAGGCTGTCGAATTTTTTTTTCAGGGTGCACAAACAATCGACCCGAGGCCGACCCTTCACGAAGACACACCTGGAATATTGGCAAGCAAATACGACCACAGATAGACTGTCCAATCGTCCCAATGATCGGTTTACAATCAAGGTAAACGACTTCATGCCAGAGAACATCATTTGTAGTTTTCGAATTGTGGTCAGTTGTCAAGTATCAAGAATCCCGTTTCTCGACCGAAAATTACATTGTAACTTAACATTTTTTATTGTCATGGCATATTTATTTTCAGGTGAGATGCGAGGTTCGAAATTCGTTCTTCTAATGAGAATGATCAAGCTTCCCGTTTTTGAATAAGTTGATGCACGACTGACGAGGATTTCCCGGACACTCGCAAATAAGGATTGGTTTCAAT
Source organism: Listrodromus nycthemerus (assembly GCA_963978505.1). NCBI lineage: Eukaryota > Metazoa > Arthropoda > Insecta > Hymenoptera > Ichneumonidae > Listrodromus > Listrodromus nycthemerus. The sequence goes on from OZ021684.1 coordinate 17,062,858, forward strand.
AAAAAATGTATTTAAATTAAATTAGTATTTGTCAATGTAAAAACAGATGTATATTTAAATCAAACATTTCAGAGGCCGCAGAAGAGCTTTCTTTACGGATCGTTACATCGGAGCCTCCTCTCGAGAATCGTGACACTGCCTGAAGCCGTCGGAACATCCGGCGAAGGAATGTCTTCAATATTACTTCCGGTATTTCCGCGAATCCTCCTTACTCAAACGGTCCCACTTGATTCATCTCGAGATTCGAGTGCAGGATAAATTTAGCGCAAAACGCATTTCCCTCATCGACGAGAGTGATAATTATAATTTTTTTTTGTTGCAGATTAAAGTGTCCTACGACACTATACCGGTCCGACGATAATGTGTCTGAGCCAGCGTAGGGACGAAGCGATGGTGCTTCAAAGGCCGTCTCAAATTAGTCCTCTGCAGATAAACTTTCCTCATTCGCGGTCCTGCGGTATTTTTTTCTTTGATGCTTTCGCTCTCCCTCCCCTCGTTCACGAGAGTCTTTAACTCTCTTTCTCTCCCAGAGCTTCGGATTCACAAGTACTACTCGCGTTGGGCGAAACCACTCGAGAGTGTCGGCGATTGCTTTTCACCGTACTTATCTCTTCTCCTCCTATTTTACTCCTGTTCTACTTCTTTTTTTTCTTCTTCTTTCATCCGTGCCTCCAACGATATCTGTACAGGCCACAGTGGTCGAGTGACTACGAGAATAGTTACAGACACGCTCGTGCGAACGCACGGGGAAGACGGTCCAAAATCTCTCACCGACTTGGTTCCACACTCAGAGAGAATTTTTTTCCATCTTTTTTTTTTATTCTTTGCCTCTGCAGAGACTTTACCTCTAGTTCTGCTCTTCGCTGCGCACTCTGCGGTTCCTACATTATCGACCGAGTGGGCTGTTCGGGTAGACGATAAGGGAGGCAATAATGGAAATTCTGTCCCGATTATGAGTTCGAGGACCGACGTCTGGTCTCCGGGATAAAACCAGACGACGCGATTATCGCTCGTCGCGTTTAATTTTATTGGAGTCGTTCCCGGTTCCCCAGTTTGCCATAGCCGTGAGATGTCGATCAGCGTTTTTCCCTTGTTCCGTATTATCTCCGTATGGTCTGCGCAGCATCGCTTCTACCGCCCCGTTTACGACTCGATCGGTTCATTTTTATATCTATTTTCTCCCTGCAGAAAAACATTTGATACGGAAGAAAAATTCAGTGTAAGCTTCGTTTGTATAGAACGACTCGGAAAAAAATCGATGTAGCAGGTGCGCTATTATTATTGATGTGGGCAGGTTGATGCGAAGAATCCCCCAGAGATGGCTGCGGCGACGAAAAGGCATTCGAAAAGTGTACGCGTCGAGGCAAAATACTACGCATCCTCCTCGGTCGCTTTGTCGGTGATCGACCACGAGACTCAACCATTTTTTCAGCCACTTGGGAAAGCTCGCTAAGCCGAGAAGCGGCATTCCAGTAGTCTCCCCTTTGACCCCGAGACTGGCTGTAATTTTTTTTAATCGATTCTCACCAGCGGAAGTTTCTCCCAACAACTGACTAATCGCTGTCTATTTTTTTTTATTTATTTTTTCCTCTGCACGCGTCATCAAATTTGTCCGGTTCAATGATTACTCATTGTGTTATAATTTATGCTCTTCACTCGGATAAATATGCATTTTCCTCGTCGAACGGAACAATGGTTGGTCACGGCCGCAAATGGGAAAACCGAGCTGTTTTCGCCCGCCACGCGAACGACACTTGTGACGAGGTTATGCGATTCGGCGGTGGAAAAATGAGGGGATAATAGGTTAGAAAGAAGCGCGCGAGTGGGGATACAGATGTCGAAACCCCTGGCAAGAATTATGGCTCGCAATATCGGCATCGAGCATAAGAGCGTGTGATTTAAGTGGAGAGGGGCAAAATGGGACGGTAGGAAAATAAGGCAGTTTTCCAATCGCTTTCGGATGTGAAATTTGACCCGATCGATGCATCCAGATATGTTCCGACCGTCTTGCCCGACTCTCTCATCCAGAAAAAAAATGGAAACTTGCGTTCTCCCCGAATATTCTTTTTTGCCTACTGTGCCATTTTGCCTCGCTTTTTCTCTATACGCAAGGCCGAGGCAATCTCTGGAAGCGACAATGAGAGTGAAATGCATCCGTCTGTCAGTCGCGACGGGGTGCGAGCGACCTCTCAGCGGGGTGCGCCGTGTGTTGCGCAGACCTCCGAATCTCGTGCTAACGAAATGCGACGATCCGCCAGGTTGGCCCGATCTGTTTATGGAAAAATCGTGGCCTATTCGGGACCCGTAGCTTCCTCGGCGAATTACGATCTAATGTGACGGGACGTGGTAGGTTTCATCGTGATAATCGTTGAATAATAGAACCTCGCTATGCGACTTTCGATCAACCGGGATTGCGCCTTGTCCGAGGAATTCAACTGGTTCGAGCGCCGGGTGTTAAGACAATCCTGTCGCTCGGTGTTCAATTCGGTCAAGAAGAAAAAAAGAGATTAAATTAGATTAAGGAGAAAGAGGAAAAATAAAAGTAGAAAGGCAAAGTCGAATATGGATGTTGAATGCAAGTGGAGGCTCCGATTTTTTCCCACGGCGTGGTGGAAGACGGTCCCGGGAGAGTCACATGCGCGCGTGACCGAAGGGATTTGGCACTTGTAGGCCACAAAACTCGAATGAACCCTGAAATATGACCGACTCGAGGGGATAATAATTGACAATATTAACAACCCTCGAGGGAAGTTATTAGATAATCGAATTTCCACGTAACCAATGTGCTAAGGGGTTTACCCTTTGACGATTATTGAATTCTCTGAAACTCGCATAAATTTCAGATAAACGAGTGAGAAATTAGAATCTTAAAAATATGGGAAAATATGTGAAAGTCTCTATTGACGAATGATCGAAACATTTAATTTACCTAATTCTCTTCAATCGTTGAAACGAATCTACTGCAGAATGTTCAATTTAAAGATCACCCTTGTGCGGATATTGCAGGCAGTTCCGGATCGCCTTTAACTGACTCGTACCAGGCGTGGGCAAATTCATTCCTACTCCTGACAATCCGGGGTGATCGTGACTGCCCGGGACGACTTTGGCTAAGCGATCCATGAGATCGTCGTAGCTATGCGAAACGTTGGAGGTGACGTTGTCGATGGATCGATAGATTTCCTGGGTAGAGTCCGAAGCCCCTAAAGTTGAAACTGTCGGGGTGAAGCTTGTCGCGGTGAAAGACGCTCGATGCCCTCTCGAGTTCAACAGACGATCCAGTCGAGCGAAGGGCATCTCGAAAGTGAGACTTAACATCGTCGAGATGATCAAAGTCATCGCCAGATTACCGAAGAAACTTTCGATCTGAAAATTTTAAACACCAAATTCGATTAATTGAGTTTGTTATGAACGTGAGATACAACACACAAATCAGGATAAATCTCTAAAAAGATAAGCAATATCTGATAAGTCTCTTATACGATGTTTTCAATGTTAGTTAATAGATTTACGTGTCTACGTTAAATAGTCGATTTAAGTTTAGCAAATTCGAGGAATGAATATGATTTTTTTACTCACGACACCGAAGGTCGTCAATGATCCTTGAATTCTGACTATTCCAGCGTTGTAGAGCAGAATTATGTAGTGCGTGAGGTAAGCCGAGTAGGTCAATTTACTCAGAGGCAGCCACCCGCTCCAAGACAGGAATGCTCCGACCGGTCCTGGAACACAATGGCGTACAACATTACATTACCTCGAAAAAGATATCTTCGTTACGTTTAAAACAATTACCGGCACAACCGAAGACACTAGCGACGATAATCCATCCGACGACCAGGGCGAAGGCTGGTCGGTGCAACCCGGCATAAAACGCAGCTTCAATTTTGTCGTAGCTATGATCGAGGAGGTACATTCTCCGAGGACCGAAGACTACGGCGAGGCCGACCACGACGGCGATCGTCCATCCACAGATCACAAAAGCCTGGAAATATATGCAATTTTTTAAATATTTTATTCACAGCTTTGCAGTCGGTTTAATGTAAATCGGTAGAAGAAGAATTCCATAAAATAAATCAAATTAAAAAATGAAAACATAAAGATTGTAAGGATGCATCGACATATCTTACAGCAGGAATCTTTGCGGTGCTGGGGTTGAACTTCCTGAAGAAATAGCCGAGCCCAAGTCCCACCAAGTACGGCGCAGCTCTCGTGTACATCCTCGTGTAGATTTGAAGATAAACTTTCGCCACGTCCGCCTGACTAGCGCAACAAAGACGTTTGTTAAATAATACAATCATTGACTTCGGCTTTAATTGCACGATCGTGATAGTTACGCGTCGAGTCTCACTCTTTGTGGTAGAGCATCGTGCCGGTGAGAGAGTTGAAGTAAGTGACTAGAAGTGGCGCGAGGATGGAGGCGAAAAGTCCGGTGGAAAGGACGACGAGAAATATGACGTGCTTCTTTTCGCCGTTGCCGAGCATAGGGTACAGAAATATAGGTGAGATCCAACTCAGCTGCATGTCTACCGAGAGATACCAGGATTGCGAAAGGCACTGAAACAACGTCGATCACAGGTCTATAAAAAAATATTTCATTGTAAGCTCGCGACCGTGAGACGTCGTATCGAGAAATTTTTTTTTTTTTACTTTCTACCATGTTCGCGACATTGACGTAATTATTAACGTAGAGAAGATTGGTCCACCAGTTGTGCCGGCAGAAATCTCTGTTGGTGCCAACCCAAGTGTTCCAGTGCGGTCCATTGCCGAGCTTGTAGAAAAGAGTTGCGTAGAAGCCAATCACTATCGCGTACGCAGGCGTCAATCTGGATGAAATCGCTTCTAATTATCTCGTCCTTGCCGGCCGCGATCTTCGAGCCGGTATTCGGGAGAAAGTTATCGGGCATCGAATCGCACCTGAGGTATCGATGGACGTAAAGGTTCAAAATGCTGAGTCTGTGATCGCTTGGATTTTGGATCTTCCTGCCGATCACTGTGTAAGCCACGAGTATACCACTGAGCAGAAAGAACGTGTCGGTCACGATGTTGCTGTTCAACAGGAGAAGATACGCCCAGCTCTCGTGCATCTACATAAAAAATAAATTTTACTTTTATAACTATTATGACTAATATTATTATTATTACAAAAGATTGACGTGACATATTATTTTTAAGCAAGTAAATTCACAGAAGGCATTGTATTTGTTACCGTGGATACTTCGGTGAGGTCGAGCTGCGCTCCGACGATCGCCAAGTAATGTGTGTGAGCGTATATTATCCAGCAGATGCTTAAAAATCGAAGACCGTCGAGACAGGGGATGGATTCGGGACCTCTTCGCACGTTTAGAAGACTCTTTCCGTTTGTGTAGGCAGAGAACGATGAGAGTATCGTGTATTTCACACCTGCAAACATACACATATGTTTAGTAACATGTTGAAGTTCGGCCTCTTCCTGTGTACAGAGTGGTCTATGTAATATTTTTTTAAGAAAATTTAACTTTCAACAGACGTATCGAAAATGCGTCGTTTCCACGTGGAAATATTGCTGGAATTCACCGTTACTTCAGAATAGTAACGAAACCATATAATGGGGAAATTATTATCATGGCTTGCGAGGAGGACTTGCATTTATTTATCGGATCGATAATGATTTTGCAATTTTTCGACCTCACCTAGAGTTCTCTAGAATTTTACTGACGCTTTCACGATACGTGCACCACCAACCGGTTCGCATGACATTTCCACTATCGAATCGGTTATGCTCTGCGTCTCTAAGCCGCGTAATCGAGAGCATTGCACCGAAGGCGAACTGCGTCAAAGACACCTCGTGTAACTTCTCCAACCAGATAGAACGGTTTTCAACCATAACTTCATTTATACGGCAAACAATTTCGTGTGAAATTGTGATGCTTAAAAAGTTTTTATGCTTAAACTGATATACTAAATTTCGTGCAAAATTGTTATAAGAATGTACAAGCATAAGCATAAGTTCAATAATTTTATTCAAATTCATCCCAAATGTTAATTAACTTTTTATTACAATTGTATGTTCAATTTGATGTATCATGCATGAAAACTTTCTGTTTGGTGCATTAAATTTATATTATATTTTTTTTTTGCTTCATCATATTTTTGAGAAAAAAGAAAATCTAGATATCTACTCAAAACTTCCAGCATTATTTTCAAGTGGCATATATCCCAACTCATTATATAAGCTAGAAAATGATTTTGAAATGTATTTAATAAAAATCATTTTAGGTCTGTGCTGAATTTTTATTTTTAACTTTTTTCACAGTGTAATGAAGAACAACTTCTTTTACCTTTGAAATCCGTTTTCCCCAAATTGCGTAGTTTGATCATGTCGTACGACGTGCTGGCGATAACTATACCTCCGAACAGGATCAACAGAGATCTGATAACATAAACGAAACATAATTTTTTCTTCGGTGCAATCGCTTTGCTTTCTGAATTATTGTAAAGTATCTTATTGCAGACGATATCAAAATCGATAGAAGCAATATTTTTCACGTGCATCGGGAACCAAGCTGTTTCGAATTTGTTTGTCACCTTTTCGCATGAGAGTACAATTATGCACGAAAAATATGTTTGAAGAATATACTGTGAATATTGAATTTATGCGCAAAAAAAACTTAAGCTATTTTTCAAGAAAAACGTAAGATGTACGTTTATCGTGAAAACTTATTTTTCCACGATTGTCGAGAATCTACGATATACCTAGACAAAATTTGTGTACATGTAAAGCCAGTCGGCCAGATCGAGGACCGGGCGATCGAGTTCCGCGGTGTGACAAGAGTCGTTGCCGACGGTCACGACGAAATCGACTTTTCTCGAACGCTTCATCGGCTCGAGAACAAATCTTATGGAGTCGGCAATGTCGCGCGGACCGCAGCTCGACGGGACGCACCAGAGCCACTCAAACCGCACCGATTTACCGTAAGTCCAGTTTTGCCATCCCTGCGAAACATTGTCGAGCGAATCGTTAATTTTTCCACAAAAAAAAACAAAATATTACCGACTGTTAAGTATTCGTCAACGCGCTGATTCTTACCGAGGCCAGAGCAACATTTGTCAGCAGATCTCCCATGTCAAAGTCATCCGTGGCTCCGCCATTGTTGCCACCGGAAACCGTGAACCGCAACTGCGCGCTGCAAGCTTTCCCGACGAAACGGCCGTCGCTCTTCACTCGCAGACACTCGTCGTAGTTACCAAGATGTTTGGAATTGCCGGTGACGAGTCCGGAAGGTATCTTCGTCGAGGCGTCGTACACTTGAAACGAAGAGTGGATGAACAAAGGGGAAAACATTAAGAAGTGTTATTACTCGACTATTCGTTTATCGATTTCTTTTTTTTTTATCCATATGCACGTTCCTCTTGGCAACGTCCAAATTGTCCGTCATAAAGTTGAAGTTAGGGTTGCTGATACTAGCGGCGCTAGTGAGACTCGGTGGATTGGGCACCGTTAAGAGACTTATTATGATTGTCCTTCGATGACAACTAGCAAGCATTCCATACGGATACAACGTAAATTGTCTTACTCTGCAATGCCCAAGGCTTGTAATTGCGAAGGGCCTCCCGGTAAAGAGCACTGTCCCTCTGGCACTCGGCGGATACAATCCCATTCTCGGGATCGAATGATTTCGCAAAGAGTCGTAGGAGAGTCTCGTGCGGATTGGCACTGGCGTGGGTCCCGACAGGTGGCGCTGCTGTGTCCTTCTGTGCCCCTGCAGGGCCTGCGATAGTCACGAGGGTCAACGAGAACAGTTCGTACATAAAGCGCGCACGCCTCGATCGAATTTCCATGACTGCCGATCGAATCCTCGACGCTTGCAGGTAGTATTTATAATTTTTAACGAATCCGCCGTTATCCTGTCGAATATTTCCGACGACGATAAAGATGCCCGATCTAAAGTTGCAATTGGTTCGTGTTGAATCATACTTAAACGAAACCAAAGAGTCCCTAACTTTTTTTTTTAGTACATTTGGCATACTAAAAATGAATTTGTAGTGAAAAAAATTATTTTTCATCGGTTGGACATTTTCTATTTCATTGTCATTTTTTTCAAGAACAACTCTTATAGTTTAAAAGATATCAATTTTTTTAAATTTCATCATTTAACAACCTTTAATACCTTTGTGGCTATACATTTTTTTTTTTTTCTCCGACTCTACCGATAAGAAAAAAATCATATTACAATTCATTGTGGATTTTTTAATCGTGCGAGATAAATTCTGTTTACAATTTCGTCTGCGCAAACACGTTATCTTATGATTTGTTGAAATTTTTAGCGGAGATAAGTCTTGTTTTATTATGTGCCGCACGAACAAACTCAAGCATTGCTGTAAGTATCCATTTTAAGCTTGCTGTCTCTTCGGGTAATGCAAAATAAAGTACTTGAATATCAGTAGAATCCTCAACTTCTATAAAAATTCTTCCTAAAAAAGTATGTTTCGGTTCAAACACGTATGAAAAACAAGAAAAAAAGTTTAGATTTAATTAGAAGAAGCCGAGCCCGAGAATGGCTGGATTGGGATGGAAAGCGCCACAATCGAATGCTGACGATTGCAACTATCAACGAGAAACATCGAAACTCAAGACAAGTTTGTAGATTGTTGTCAATTTTCATAAAAGATTGTGATCTGTATACAACGCGTTAATGTCAATGAGCTAAAGTTTTTCGTGAAAAGTCAGATACGAATGATTACAAGCAAACCAGCCTCAAGTGTTTCCACTTTCGACCCAAGTATGTTGGTCGTAAAATTCTTACTTCCCTTTGTAGAAAGTTCACACACGTCTATAATTTTTCTAAGGAAAATTTCACCTATATTAAGTTTTAGACGCATTGTAGGAATTCGTACGAATGTTCTATGACAAAGTGGAACTTCTGACGACATTGAAATTAAAATAAAAATATGTATCTAATACCCGAATGCAAATAAATTTGTATCGTATTTACTTGTAAATTTGCATAAGCAATGTGCAAATCCTACCTTAAAACTCGTCCCTACTCTGACTCGCTTCAGACCCGTTCTCGGTCATCCAGATGGGCGCCAAAAAATCACAATAACTCCTGAAGTTGTGGTTTTGGAATAGGAAGAACGCCGACACATACACACGTTTTTAAAAAATTCACCCTAAAGCAAGAAACGGCAAAACAAAAAAAAATTGGAAAATAAGTGAAGAATTAATTTGTCTCTACAAATTAAAAACTGCTGTGCGCAAACGCAAGACTCGCGCCTCAACGTCTCATAGTCTCGAAGGCGTGTTAACCCGTTCGCTCACCAGGTGACCGTTCCTTCTGCTCCTTAGATCTCGCCTGCTTCGGCGCTGCAACAAAAAACAAACTCTTAGCCACGGCTTGCCGCCTAATCGCGCCGTGCCGCGCAGTCGCATTCGCTCACCGCTATCTCCGTGCCGCGTGGCATTATCGCGGATTCTCCAGCTTCTCCAGCACCATCAGCCAGTCGAGGAATTAAGGTAGGCCTCGCCGATAGTTCTCACTTCGCATAAGTTTCAAAGACACGAGACCCAACCTCACAAACTCCTGGATGGCGAAAAAATCTGCAAAAAAAAAAAAACCAGGCATATGGAAGGCGCTGAGAATGTTGATTTTGCATATTAATAATTCCACAATGTTATGAACGGTTTTATGAAAAATATTTTTCTTATTTAACCGAGTAGCTCACTATTCGCATTTCTACAGACTTTTTTTTATTCACTTTGAATTTTTTTTCCTTACATGGCTTTTCAATATGGCGCACAGAATTCAATGTGAATTTCAAGAACCGAAAAGATTTCTGCGCATTCGGATAAATATATGAATTATTTACATTTGAAAAAAAAAAAAACTTCGGCACCTTCGATATGCTTCATTTTTCTTAAAAATGTTTTATCATCCAGAAGTGTTTGCGATTCCATTTTATTACTCTGGAACTTATGCGCCGTGAACGCTCTCCGCAGGGACTGCCTTAACACTCGGCAACGCTCGTCTCCGAGCAGGGAATTTTTTTTTTTGGAATACAGCAAGGTCGTAATTTTCGAGCCGTCGTGACTCTCGCGTAACGCGCCTGGAGCGCTGCACTGCAGATTCCTCTCTGGGCCATCGAAGTCCGTCACGCGATTCTTTATTTCGACTGACCTTCGGCAAGGTTAAGAACATGCATGTAAAAATAATTTTGTCCAATCGGAATACAAAGATTCGTAAGAATAATTCTGTTGAATGAGTGACAAACTCATTCGACAAGGGCGGCGTAAGGTTTGAACATTTTTCGTTGCATTTTCACATTTTTTTTCATGATTAATATGTCGACAGTATTGTGTACATTTTTAGTACAAATTCATTAAAAATAATAATACATTGTCGCGCAACAGACCGAGGTTATCGATTCGAAAATATGCGTTCACGTAGCTTCATCTAAACACTATGACGAGTCGTTGCAACAGGTGGAAAAATATTATTTATGTGAGCGGCGTGAAACTAGGAATCCCCCTGGGATGACTCTGGCTACCGAATAGCATCGAACGAGTCAACCGCGCGAGAAGCCTCGTATGAGGCAAGGAAAAATACTACACTGCCTGCTCTATCCCTCTGTCGGCGACAAGTGGGGTTTTCAGCCACTTGTTTCCCTTTTTTTTATCTACTTAGGGAAAAGTCACAGGGCCAAATACTGGCGTTCCAGTAGTCTCCCGTTTGACCCTAGCTTGGTGGTTATTTTTTTATCAACTCTCTTCGGCGGAAGTTTCTCGTAACTATTTAATTGACTAATCGATGTCTATATTTTGTCGTTTTTTTTTTCTCGGTCGTCGAAAACCCGCTCGCTGCACGCATTATCAGATTTTGCCGGTCCAGCGATTATTCATTGTGATATAATTTATGTTCGCCACTTGGGTAAATATGCATAACCCTCGTCGAACAGGACCGAACAATGGTGCTTCGTGGCCACAAATAAGGGAAAGCGAGCTGTTTTCTGCCTGCCACGCGAGCGATACTCGTGACGAGGTTATTCGATTCGGTGGTGGAAAGGAATGAGCGGATAATAGGTTAGAGAGAAGCGCGCAAGTGCGTCTACAGAAGTCGAGGAATAGTCGTGGCTCATAATACCAGCATCCGGCATATCGGTGTACGTGTACGCGTAACTGTAATTGGAAGTATACGCAAGCAACCCGCAGGAGGAAGGAACCCTGGAAGCGAGCGACAATGAGAGTGAAATGCATCCGTCTGTCAGTCGCGACGGGGCGCGAGCGACCTCTCAGCGGGGTGCGCCGTGTGTTGCGCAGACCCCCGAATCCACCGCTCTCGAAATGCGCGACAATCCGCTCGTTTAGGCCGATCTCTTTATGGAAAAATCGTGGCCGAATCAGACCCGAGACTCCCTCTATGAATTATGGTCTAATTTGACGGGATGAGGTGGGTAAGTTTAATCGAGATAATCGCTGCCTAACGCAGCCTTCCCCTGCAAGCGTGAGCGCAGCCATGTAGCTTACGACACGGGGCACGATAATTTATTTCTTGGCTTTGGGCTGACAGTCTTCGATGCAAATGCTCGAGTTTGTTTTTCAGTCGGAAAGGAACTTGTTGAAAAAAAAAGAAACGAAAGGAGAGACGCGGAGTCGAATATGGAAAATTGAATGCGAGCGGAGACTTTCTTTTTTCCCACGGCGTGGCAGGAGACATTCCCTGGAGAGCCACGTGCACGCGTGTCTGACAGAATTTGGCACTTGCGAGGCTCAAAACCCGAATGACCCATGGAAACCGGCGGGCTTGAGGGCAAAAAAAATTAACGGTTCCCGAGGGGAGTTATTAGATAATCGAAGCCCTACGTACCCAACTGACGTCGTAAAACCCTTTTATGATTGTCGGTGTCTCAATCATGACAGCCTTGCGAGAAGCGGAGCCGAGGATGCAGACATTGTTTCCAAATGATTGTCGAGACTTGTCATGCAACCAAATATTTCATAATTTATGAAAAACATAATTTAATGTATTCTACCAAAATATTCCAATATTTCGGAAATATACTTGAACTTTCATACATTTGAAATTTTTACTGAAATGTCTGCATTTTTCTGCTATGTTGGTAATGTAACATCAAAAAGATCGGCAGGTTGCACTTATGTATATGGCATCTGCATCGCCAATTTTAAATTTACATGCATCCCAAATTTAATTATGCTGTAGTTTATATATATATAGTATATTACAATTGTGGCCGACAAATCGTGCTGTCGTTATTTATTTAATTATTTTTATCACATTGCGAGTTTCGTTTGACATTAAACTATCTTTAATTTTTTTCAAATCCTCTGTCTGTCCAGCGGTTTGGCCACTTCGAAATTCCTCGCGCCGATGGCTTCGATTGTCTTCAACGGACTTTCGTTTGTATCCGACGGATTATGCGGACCGTCCAAACCGACGAGGTAACTTGTACCAAGCTCGGCCGTATAAGTTCCCACGTTCGAGAATCCAGGCTGATCATTACTCCCTATGCTGACTTTGGCGTAGCGTTCCATGAGATCGCTGTAGGTCCGCGAAACGGTGGAGGCGACGTCGTCGATGGATCGATAGATTTCCTGGGTAGAGTCCCAAGTGCCGAAGGACAATGCGATCGGCATAAAGGACGTTGTCGTCAAGGACGGCCGACGCCCTCTCGAGATCAACAGACGATCAAGCCGAACAAACGGTATCTCGAAAGTGAGGCTCAAGATCATCGAGAGGATCAAAGTCATTGTCAAATTACCGAAGAAAGATTCAACCTGCGGATAAAAAAATAAAATGTATTAAAGATAAAAATTCTGATCTAACGAAAAAATGTTATTCGTTCGTTGATTTATATTAATGAACGGTCGATGTCGGGACGTAAAGTTCGAGGAATCAATATAGATTTTTCACTCACGACACCGAAGGTTGTTAATGATCCTGGAGTCCTGACGATTCCAGCATTGTAGAGCAAAATTATGTAGTGAGTGAGGTAAGCCGAGTAGGACAATTTACTCAGAGGCACCCACGCGCTCCAGGACAGAAATGTTCCGATCGGTCCTGTAACACAACGACAATCTTGTAGATGACTCGATTACCCAAGAGAAGGTATTTTCCGTTACGCTTGAAAAAATTACCGCCACAACCGAAGACACTGGCGACGATGATCCATCCGACGGCGAGGGCGAACGCAGGCCGGTGCAATCCGGCGTAAAATGCAGCTTCGACGGCGTCGTAGCTGTGATCGGGGAAGTACATTCCTCGAGGACCGAATACCGCGGCTCCTCCAACTACGATGGCGATTGTCCACCCACCGATCGCGAAACCCTACGATTATTAGAACATTTTTTTCTTAGAAACAAAATATGGAGAAGAAGATATTTAGAGACTGATGAAAATCTCCGATTTACTATACCGTTTCGCTATACGCCTAGTTCCGTCGGTAAAGTAAACGAGATATTAAAAACCGGTTCAGCATCCTCGTAAAAAGTAATGAAAATATCTTACAACAGGTATCTTTGCAGTACTGGGATTAAACTTCCTGAAGAAATAGCCAAGCCCGAGTCCCATCAAGTAAGGCGCAGCTCTAGCGTACATCCTCGTGTAGATTTGAAGATAAACGTTCGCTACGTCCATCTGACTAACGCAACAACAATGATTCATGAATAAAGCGATAATTCTCTTCGGTTTTAATCGTATGATCGTTATGATTACTCGTCGGGTCTCACTCTTTGTAATAGATCATCGTGCCGGTGAGAGAGTTGAAGTATGTGATTAGAAGCGGCGCGAGGATGGAGGCGAGAAAACCGGTGGTCAGGACGATGAGAAATACGAGCTGTTTTCTTCCGCCGTTACGAAGCATAGGGTAGAGAAATATCGGCGAGATCCAGATCAGCTGCATGTCGAGAGAGAGATACCAGGATTGCGACAGGCACTGAAACAATGATACACAAGAGTCTATAATAAGAGAATTCAATTGTGAGCCCGCAGTTGCGCGACGTTGTATCGGCCACATTTTTTTGGAGCCTGCCTTACTATATTCGCGACATTGACGTAATTATTAACGTAGAGAAGATTGGCCCACCAGTTATCCCGGCAGAATTGCCTGTTGGTGCCGACCCAAGTGTTCCAGTACGGCCCGCTGCCGAGTTTGTAGAAAAGGGTTGCGTAGAAGCCAATCACTATTGCGTACGCAGGCGTCAATCTACATGAAACCGAGTCTAATTATCTGGTCTTTGACAGCCATTATTTTTAACGCAATATTCGGCAGACAATAAACGAGCAGCAAGTCGCACCTGAGGTATCGATGAACGTAAAGGTTCAAAATGCTGAGCCTGTGACCATATGGATTTTTTATTTTCCGGCCCATCTCCGTGTAAGCCAGAAGTATACCACTGAGCAGGAAAAACGTGTCGGTAACGATGTTTCCGTTCAGCAGAAGTAGATTCGCCCAGTTCTCGTGCATCTTTATAAACAATAATAAACAATCTTTTGATATATCATTTTTTTCGGGTAAATTCAGAGAAAATGTTATAATTCTCACCGTTGGAACTTCGGAAAGGTCCAGCTGAGCTCCTACGATCTTAAGGTAATGCGTGTGACCGTAGATTATCCAGCAAATACTCAAAAATCGGAGACCGTCCAGACTGGCGATCGAATCGGTACTTCTTCGCACATTCAGAAGACTCTTCCCGTTCGTGTAAACGGAGAACGATGAAAATATCGTGTACTTTATATCTGCAAACACACATATGTATACTGGCAGGTTGTTGCGACCCAGGCCCTTTAACTCTGACCGGTAACTCGACAGAATGATTTGTTCATCACGTGAACCAATGGAGATTAACCTTTTACCTTTGGAATCCGGTTTTTCCGAACTATGCAGCTTGATCATGTCGTAAGACGTGCTGACTATGACGATACCCCCGAACAGGACCAAGAGAGATCTGATAACATAAACAAAACATTATTATTTATTTTTAACCATTTCTTCTGCAATAATTTTTGTGTCACGAAACTATTTCGTGGAGAAAAAGAATTGATATGCATAATTTGAAAAAATCGCGTATACTTCTTCTCCCATTGGGGTCGAAAGTCTACGATATACCTAAGAAAAATTAGGGTACATGTAAAGCCAGTCGGTCAGGTCGAGGGCCGCACGATCGAGTTCCTCGGTGCGACAAGAGTCGTTGCCGACGGTGACGACGAAGTCGACTCTGGCCGAGCGCTTAAGCGGGTCCAAAGCGACCTCTATGGCTTCGGCGATGTCGCGAGGACCGCAGCTCGACGGGACGCACCAGAGCCACTCGTACGGCGCCGATTGGCCGGAAGTCCAGTTTCGCAAGCCCTGCAAATAATCGTCGAACAAATCGTTAGCTTGGTCGCAATGAACATTTTTTTTTCAAAATATTACAAAATGTTACAAAGTATTTGTCAACGCGTTGAGTCTCACCGAGGCCAGTGCAACGTTCATCAGCAAGTCTGCCATATCAAGGTCGTCCACCGCTCCGCCATTGTTGCCACCGGAAATCGTGAATCGGACCTGCGCGTTGCACGCTTTCCCGACGAAATCGCCGTTGCTTCTCACTCGCAGGCATTCGTCGTAGTTACCAAGTTGCTTGTAACTGCCGGTGATGAGGCCCGAAGGTATTTTCGCCGATGCGTCATACACTTGAAACGAAAAGAGGACAGTGAAAGGAAACAAAATTAAGCTGCGTCATTTCGGCGATTCTTAGAACTACCTTTTTTTTTAATTTTTTTTTTTATTAAATATAATTTCGCTCGCCCGACAAAAAATACCAATCGTGAATTCTCGCGACCACTCGTAGAGCACGAAATATTTTTTAAAAATATTTTTTGGAAATGGCATTTTGAAGTAGTCTATAAAAATACCCAAACGAAAAGGGTTTAAAATTTATGAGAAATACTTAATGTTCAATACATCTGAAATATTTGTAAAGCGGTGAAAAAATATTGTCCGAGCGAAAGTTAACAGGTGTGTGAAAAATAAAGAACGCCATGATTGGCGGATATGTTTCAGGGTTAGAACAACAAGAAGGCGTTATTTCACTTACGCGCCAAGTTCTTCTCTCTCTCTCTCTCTCTCTCTCTCTCTCTCTCTCTTCGTGATTCGAGAAAATAAGGGAACGGTGGCAAGCAAACATAACCTTTCCATCAGTAAAATGAATCTCGAACCCGAATCCGTTACTGTCGCGTTATGCGCAACATTTCTCGAGTCCTCGATGTATTTTTAATTCTTCGTTTACAGTTTGCACAGTTGCGTTAATTCCGTGCAATTCAATTGTTTATCGTATCGAAGAGTGCATCACACTATCGTAGATAATACAAGTACGAGTAAAACTCATCAGCTCTATTATCGCTTTTAATTTTTCTTGCGCTATCGCGAACGCCCCGTATCGGCCATCGTCGCATTAGCTTTGTTTTTCTCCTGCGACTTTGAAGTTTCCACAAATCACACGATTCCCACATGGCACGTAAATACTTCTGAAATCTTTCGGAAATATTTCATTGAAATATTGAAAGTTATGACCTGAATAACACTATCTGTGTTTACTTTCGATAGATATCTTATCGGAAATAGTAAATATTTTCTCGGAACAAAGAGAGAATCAAGGACTTGTTGCGTGAGACAAAGCTTCGTTGTTGTCGGCGTATGATGGCGGCCCCGGTCAATTTATCAACAGGGTTTCGTAATCGATGACAAAGGCGATCGACGGGTCAACCCTTGCGACACAAGTACGGTAATCGGCACGACCTGAACATCCTAAGTGGCCCACTGTCGTTTCTTGTTTTTATTTGTGCAACGTCGAAGCTCATATCGACCGTCGGTAATAGTGGGGGACTCGCAAACGATTAGATTTTTATTCAGACATTTATTATTGATACAAACTTGCTGAGAGATCGATACAAATTACCATAAATGATGTTCTTCACTCGAAATTCAATTCTACGCAAAGTTCACCTTTTTCGCATAAAGTTCAGTTGCACGGTCAGTCTGTTCGATAAAGTTCAGCCTGTCGCAAAATGAGAACGATCGAGCAGTAAATTCTTGGGACGCAAGGACAGCGATTCGCATGGCCTTTACCCCAACAATTCGAAGTGACCCACTTTCTTTAAAAGTTTTGTATACGTGCGACGCCGAAACTCGAACCAACCGTCGGTCTCGATGGCGAAGACACAAAGCCGTAGTGGACCGCGGCTTTTCGCGGGGTGCGCAAGAAATTTCTAACCTCTCGATAAAATGCACCTCCACGTGAAATTGATTTGTAGCTTCCCGTGTCGCCACGTTCTCCCACTCCTGTCCTGAAATCGTTGAAAATTTTCGAATCGCTCGACTCGAACATTACTTACTCTGCAACGCCCAAGGCTCGTAATTCCGAAGCGCTTCCCGATACAGAGCACTGTCTCTCTGACACTCAGCGGATACGACACCGTCCTCGGGATCGAAGGATTTCGCGAAGAGTCGCAGAAGCGTCTCGTACGGATTGTCATTGTCGCTCGTCCCAAGAGATGGCGCTGCTCTGTCCTGCCGCGCCACCGCAGGGCCCACGATAACAAGCAGAATCAACGAGAAGAGCACGAGCATAAATAGCGCACGAATCAATAGTACTTCCATCACTGTCACTCGAAACCTCGACGCGAGCACGTCGTATTTCTAATTTCAACGAATCCCGTGATATTCTGGCGAAATACCGACGAAGATTCAAGCGCTCCGCCGATAAGTTAGCGACAGGTTCACCGTAAGCACCGTGCCACGCGCCGCACGTGTGCGCTTCTCAGCCTTTCCTCTAACACGTAAACACCGGCGTTCTCGTATTACGATCTCGGAAATCGGAACGTCAACTGTCTCTATTAAGAATGCTCGATTGGATTATATATCGAGCGGCGAGTAGTCGGGGAAGGGCCGTTCGGGGGGGTGGACATATCGTAGCCGCCGAGCTGCGACGATCATCGCACTTAACGAACGAGCTGTTAACCGACCGAGGATCTCTTATCGCGAAACAATGATCTTTGCGATGAGACGAGGGTAGAGACAGATTCAGTGACGAATCTCCGTGGCGGACCGTAACAGGCACCTTGACGGCCCGAAAAACACCGTACACAAAGATGCAACGAACAGAACAAAATGAGCAACGTAATCAGCAAAGAATGGAGAATAATATAATTAGAAAATAATGATTAGAAATAATAGCACGGTTCTCACAAAAACATTCGTCATGAACCAAATCGAGATGATATCTGCTGTGTACATAACCGCTTTAACATATTTTGTCCAGGTACAGATTTCCTCCCACAAAATCAGAATTCGAGGCAAACCAAAGAACCGCTGGTAAAACGTGCACATTCTTAAAAATTGTAATCTATGAAAAGGAAAAATGACATCTTTCAAATACCGAAAAAAATCTCAGGCTAAGGGACCCAGACCACAAAGTAATAATCGGACAGTTGGTAACGCTAGTCGTATATATAGATATACTGACCAATGTTCATTTAGATTGAAAGTTAGATTTAGAGATACCAGCGGCGCTAGTAGGACTTGAAGGTCTCGGACAGGTCCATGGGTGCCATTAGCAAAGGTAAAAATAACTGTACAATTATCGATCATTACCGATAAATCTGTCACTGCTACTCGAAATAATACCGTTGTGCACATAACCTCAAAAATAATATGGGAAAATAAACGAGAAAATCGAACGGGTTGAACGTTAAGGTCCACGTTGTTTCTTGCGTTTATTCGATGGCATCGTATAATTCACTTAATCGCTAATCGCCGAGATAAAAAATTGCTAATCGGTTCTCGTCACCTGCCTCCAGCGAGTCGACGCGATCACAGATAAAGTCGTCGTCGTAAGATCTATGTTATTTAATCTACGTAGATCAATTACCGAGAAGACTCTGTGACGGGACTGCATGCCTGTAAATGTGTTGCCGCAACGATTTCGGCGAAAAGATCGCGCGATCACATTGGGCTCCTGACCCAGATTTCCTTTACTACACGCGGCGGCGCTTTCCTCATGCCACGACTTTCTCGAGTTCGCTGCCGACGCGGCACCTCCCGTCGGCCCCGGGCGATCACGACGTCGTCGACCTTGAACATACATAGTTCCGGTGGATTTCCAACAGGGGCGTCTTCCTCAACGAGATACCTATCTCGGAACCGGCTATCGGAGGTTTATTGAACTCTCGCGCAGGCGCGAAACTCGACGCTTACCCATCGCTTTCTCATGCGTAATAATTCGTTGTATGCCACATTCGCGCGTAATTTGCTCGGCTGGTCGTTATAATGTTTGCATGAATACGACAAAACTTTTTGAAAAGTGAAAGGCGAAAGATTCTATCATAAATTCAACGGAATGAACTGAGTCGTAATGCGCTTTGTGCAAATTTCATTTGACGACAACGGTACGCACCAGATCGCTCCGCTGAAAGAGAAGAACAGCAAATATACCGACTGTCTGCAGCGACAAGTCGATAACGCAGCCCGCGCGCGCGGCGCTGTACTTCTCGCTACGGATTGAACCGGGCCGAGCTGTGCCCACTCGGAACCTACAAAATATCCAGTCACAATTATCAATTCCCTACTCCACATTCCCATCATCCGTACTCTGCCCGTTCGCACCGTTTCCAAGTGGGGGCGAAAAAAAAAAAACAGGATATTATGGAAAAATTGGAAAAATTTGAAAAAAAAAAAAGGGCAAAGTTGAAAAAAAGGCCGAAAATTAATGAACGTAAACGATTTTTTCTTCTATTTCAGAATCATTCGGCCACAGTGATTCAGTGAGTACTTTGACGAGGTGAGAGGTCATAAGATTGATTCCTCAATGAGCCTATTTTATTGATGGGCCTCACTTGATAGACAACTCATACACATACAACAACAAAGTATTAACGTCCAAAGACAATGGACCAACTGAACGAATTTTTTCAAACTTCTAGATCAATCAACAGTAGAGATTAGGATGGTGATTCGATGAGGTGAAAGATATTGATTCTTTACTGAGTGTATTTCATTGATTATCGTACCAGAATACAACCATAGTTACATTAATGACCTTCGCACAACCCTCTGGTCTCGCGGTCCAATCATGATTCAAAGTTTACAGGGTCCCCTCACTCGATGGACATGGGAGGAGAACACACCCGTTTGCATATGTACATCACGTAAAATATAATTCATTGTATATCATGTACAAAAGATATTTGGCTCCTCGACTGGCGAGTGCTCCCTTTTTTCAGATGCAAAATATGCATACCAAGTACAGGCAAACTTTGGCGAGCCTCGTGCGCGTGCACCATTTTTTTTTTTCAGGGAATGTTATCAAGTTACTCTTCCTCGTTATACCAGGCCTGATATAACATTGACAAAATATTTTTCTATTTTCTATTGAAACAGCGAACGCACTACTATATTCAAAGTCTCGGTGTGTCTAAGTATTCAAAATCTTGGTGTATCTAACTTTTCCGTAAGTCTACATAGGACCGTGCCATGGAGACTTCAACGTGCACCATTGTCATGTCTGGGTGCTTGAGTAAGCAAAAGCCCATGCTTACCACCCAATGTCCTGGAACTTCTCGTAAACACTAGCCATGACTTTTTTTGGGGCCAATGAAGAGTTAAACTTGTACACCATGCCCAGTTCCTCAAAGTGCTTTATAATCGGCATCGTGTCGTTCATGTAAGTCAAGTGTCTCTTCTTCAGAGACTCGATATTGTCGTCGCTACGTCCACTTCCCTTCAGGCCTCGATTTAGACAGCGTGTAGTACAGATCTCTGCGCTGCACTCTAGAAAAATGACGCCCTTCAACACGACCTTGTCGCTCATTGTCTACAAAAAAACGTAAAAATTTTAAAGTAGAAATTTTTGTGCTGTACGATCGATAAAATTTACTCCTGGATCAACCTTTGTCCAGCCGTCGACATTGTCCCGATTACGCGGGAAACCGTCGATCAGAAAGCGTTTCTTGGGATTTTGGGATTCGTTCATTGCCCGCTCGAGGAGGCTGCACGTTATCTCGACCGGGACGATTGTGCCGTTACGAATGTGTTCTTCGATGAGATCGCCGTACTCCGACTGCGGCTTCGCCCGCTCCTCCCTCAACAAATCGCCGGCCGACAAGTGCACGCAACCACATTTTTTGACGATGTCCTTGCACGTTGTTCCTTTGCCCGAGCCCGGCCCACCAAGGACGAAGAAAACCTCTGGCTTCTCGATCACCGACATAACGAAACGTCGTAGTCCTGCCACGTAGCGGTTGTAATGGTGGCACATCAAACAGTTAATTCTACTAGCCCCAACCTTGAGTTACCGGTATCGACATTGGCCTCTCGGCACGACTGGCGCCATTCTTCAAAGACGACCACGGCAGAGCGACGTCCCGGCAAGCCAGCTTCACGCATCGCGACCCAACGAGTCTCGCGATAAGCCTCGCATCTCTGATTACCAAATTCTTCGAACCGGCCGCGGTTAGAATTTTTATTCTTTGTTTTGTCTAGTAGACTTGATCTCTGGTAAAGATTTTGTTTCCATTGTTCTTTCGATTTCATTTTATCAAACTTTTCGATTATTGTACTTTTGACTCGTACTGTACCAATCGAAATGATTAGCGTGACGAAAATGAAAAGACATTTTTATTCGTCTGCAAGCATAGAAATAAATAAATCATGTCTTTACTAGTATGGTCGTTTTATACATTTTCTCTGTATTTACTATACAACGAAATCTAAAATTGTGAAATTTGATGCGAACCTTTTATGTACCCGCCTGCCGCTCGTTCCGCCTGAAGTAAGCGTATTTATCGCTCATCAGTAATATCAGGCTGGCCAATTCTTCGCTCGCTTTTTTTTCGTTCCTCCGAAAGTCCCCTTCCTATGAATCATGATAGCTGACCGTTTGTGTATATTTAGTCCGACATCCATGGTCGTCTCTTTCCATGATGACTCAATGAATAAGAGGATTGTGCGCAATTTTGAAGAAACGTGTACTCATCCACCGAGCTCGGTGGACGTTTGACCGTGCTGAACGTGAAGTTAAGCGAATGACAATGTCGTTGAAGGACAATCTAAACAACAGCCTCCCGCTGCCGGCCGACTCGATGCCGGAGTGTTGGTCCAGGGACGAGAGGATGAATGCATTATTCTCCGAGTTTCGCAATCGCTCCGTCAACAGTCAAGACTGGGACTCGAAGTACAAATTTTGGGAGAAAATGATTTCCGACTGGCTGAGCTCCAAGCAGCGTTGCACCTTTTCGGTATCGGATTTAAAACTCGCTTTCAAGCGAAACGGCCTCACTCCGCTCTGTTTGACCACCGTGGCCGCCGAACTACGGCGGTAAATCATTTCTACCCTTCCAGAGTGATGTACCAATATTCCCTGCAGTGTTTACAACCTTTTTTTTTTCTAACGCATACTCCTAAAATCCCACTTTTAATTGTTGCGAAGAGTGTGTAGAAAGCCATTTTTTTGCATTCCAAACGTAATGCAGTATTTTCCTTTATACTACAGCCCTATCATTCACTTATTCACGTATTTATTTGCAAAACATACCCTTTTAAAATTAAAAAAAAATGAACATATAGACAAAAAAAAATGTTGCATTTCATACAGTACATTCCGAATGTGTTTAATTATAAGATCGCAGTAGATTCCATTGAGATTGAACAGAATTAGCATGATTAGTCACAAAAATAACTATTTTTTTTTTTTCACAGGAATGGAGAGATAATTTTGGAATCAGAGTTCGTTAAGGAATCAAGCAGCACATGGACTGCCTGGGCCATAGACACGATGGTCAAACGGCCTGTGTTATGGTCGTTCTCAAAGTTAAAGAATTATGTGGTCAAGGAGGTCGTCGATGAACATGCTAAGTACATTCACATTAAAACAGTAAAGGAATTGGGTGACCTGATACTCTCTACTGTAAAACAGAAAAACGAAAACGTTCTCTTGCCATTGTCTCGAGTAACGAAAAACTGCATAGAGAAATCAGGAAATAGCAGCATAACCGAGGCAAACGTGAAACTGGCATTGCTGTGGTTAAGGCAGTCCAGAAAAGCGGCGTTCAGGGGTGAAAATTTGCACAATAAATCGGAACTGATGGTCAAAATATCAAATGTTTGTGCAGAGATAGTAACGGAGGCTGAAGAGGGACTTTTCAAGCTGACAGAGCAGGAGAAGCTGATCGTGAAGAACATTGAGCGTCTGGAGGTTGAGAGAAACACTGTGTTGGCCAAAGCAAGGTCGTGTCTGGCTAAAGGTCTTCGCGAGGTCGCCAAAACTTGCATGAGACAGAAATTGGAAATCGACAAAAGCATCGAGAAACGTTTGCTCGCCCTCCACAACGTTCAGACTCTTATCGCGAGAATTCACGACGCTAGATCGAACACCGAGATTCTCGAGGCGTACAAAACCGGAAGCGATATACTTAGGAATTTCGAGAGCACCAGTTTAACGGAGGAGAACGTCATCAATACGATGGATTATATGTCTGAGGTAAAGCTGCGCCCGATGAACTTCTCACGTACACGTTTTAAGGCGACGCTGGACCGGTTTTTAAATCTCTACTTACCATGTCTACCTAAGCTATTATTAGACCAGGCTATTTCTTAGTTTTCACATTAACTAATTACGGTTGTCCGAGTGGTACAGGCCTGCTCAACTGAGTTTCATGGAAAAATTCAAAAATTTCACAACGAGCTAAAAATATTTAAAACAACTAACCATATGGAATGCTCCAAATACCTTTGTTATGTAATAATTTCAACATGTGATATCCTAAAAAAACAAATGCTGTTAGCATCTTCAGCATTTACACTGGTTTTCGCGATAATCTTTGAAATTCAATTTTCTTTATTTCTTCGATGTTTTAAACAAAATTCATGTCCATACCCGCAACGTTTATGGCTAATATTACAATACTGTAAAATTCGAACCTCTCGCACGATCTCTTTAATTATGAAAAGTTGAAACTCCAGCAGCCCCTTAATTCGATGCAAGGAGTTGAACTTTGCATGTTTATTTATTATTGTTTGATTGTTGCAAAGGTCGTCGGGGAGATCGCTGATTTGGAGAATATCATGTCCACGTCATTAGGAAAGTTGAAATCGGACGAGGAGTTGGAAGATGAATTGCAAGAGCTGCTAGATGCTTCGTCGACTGAGGGCCGCTCGAAGGACGAGGCGCCGCTAAAGCCCAAACTACCCGACGTAACTAATTTACCGGATCTACGAAATGAATTGTCCGCACTGAATTTAGAAGGTACTTCAAATACCGTTCGGTATTAATTGGATTTTTTTCGACAAGAGCTAAACGTGACTCGTTGCTCGCCAGATTCTCCACTGCCGCCGCAAACTTCCATAAAATCGAGTCCACTCTCGTCTCTCTCGTGAGGATCGCTTAACTTGATAACATGGGAATGCCGATGTGCCCAAAAACGTTCATCGAGCACACGAAACATTGTCGAACGAAGGAGAGAAATGTCTTATACGTAAATATACTTTACTTTGATTAATTGTTGTCGCAGAGTTTTCGAAAATTACGAGATAACATTGTGGAAGCCGTTGTCGTTTCGGGTCTCGATGAGACAGCTCAACGAGCAGGAACACCGAAAAAAGAAACAGTCTCATAATGATTAGCTGTACCCAACATTGTTTTTGTTTTCATTTTCAAAGTCCAGTTTTTTTTCCTCTATTAATCAATTCTTTGTCGATTTATCGTTCTGTTTGGACAAGCGGGGAATGTGTGATACATTTCGAGTTTGATTATAACGTCCTGTATCCATTCAATGTGGCTGGAAACCTTCGTGTACAGAGAGTAAGAATGACTGTCGCAGCTCCTTGTTCCCCCGGTCAGTGCAACGCCGATACCGACGCTAACGATTCCCCGCAGATACCACAAACCTCCCGTTTGAAATACCAGTCCTCCGCCACTATCGCCGTCGCAAACTGACGAACCTACAAAGCAAAGCAGATGTTAGAATCTCCTTGAGACGTGAGATATTATCGTCGGTAACAAAAATTGTACCTCATGTCGTTTGGAGACTTTAGTCTGTCGAAGAAAAAGTTACTTGCATTGCAAGAGCGTGGAAAGAGAGTTCTCGACAAGTGTGAAACTCACGAGTCTCCAATGCTAATTTTAAGTCTGCCAATAAAATAATTTTCCATGATGAATTCACGAAAATAACGCTTTTCGTTGTTGTAAAGTGTGCGCCAAAGGCACTTTCTCGCACTGGTGTGAAGAAAAATATCATACAGCGGTTGAACGCATACGCAGTATTTTTCTCGTACGCGATGTGAAAAAGTGTGTTTTTCCGATCACTTTACGGAAAGCGATAAAAATCCCGTTTTCCGTGTTACGAGCGTTGGGTAAGGGATTTATGCAAAATCGTAAATCCGCCAGGAAAATAGTAATTTACAATACTATTGCGATAAAATTTTGTCCGACGAGTGACACAATCAAATCAATAAAAATAACATTCGCACGAGCGAACAAATAGTACTTCACAAGATGTGACCATGGGGAGTTTACGTTCCCGAAGCGTGTGTAAAACTGCAACTTCCGCATCGAGTGAAACAAAATTATCTCCTTGAAAATTCAGCAGATGCTGCGACAGACTTTTTTTTTTCTCCTCAGCAACCTGCTGTCTCAAAACGGTATTAGGTACAATTTTTTGATACCAACCTGGTGCGCGCAACTGGGCAAGCGTTAGTGTCACATCAGCTTAATAATAAATTATTGGCTATTGCTCGAATTATCGAAGCTCACCGTTGGTATATCCGGCGCAGAATTTGTCTATCGTTATGAACTTCTCGGTGTCGGCAGCTGCGCTGGACGATTTGCACTCGCTCAGCGGTACGTACGGCACGGTCAGGTACTGAAGAATTTGACTAGATTGTCCGCTGGCCGTTTTCCCAAATCCGGCCACTTTGCCGAAGTTTCCGACTTCCAAGACGGTTTGATCACTGTACGCCGAAATGTCGAGACAGACGGGCATCAGCAGTGACGAAAATGTGAATGGAACATCGATGTGAAGTATCGCCACGTCCCGCGCGTAGTTTCCCTCCAAGCCCAGATAGTTACAGTCAATGTAGATGCGTTTTACCTGATGAAAAAAAAAATTGGTCAATGAAGAAAAACATCGTTTACTCGTCTAATACGTATTAGTACGAACATTGGCCTTCTTCACGATATTCGAATCGTGAAACTTGCTATCAAAATCCCGAAAGATATTTCCCGTTGCGACGGCAAACTTGTTCGCGTCCTCGACTCTCTTCGTGACTTCGTCGTAGACGCAGTGAGCAGCGGTGATCAGCAGATCACTCTGTATTATCGACGCGCCACAGATGAATTGCTTTGCCTGGGACGCAGTTTCTGATCTGTAGAGGGTTGCGTGCCAAGGAAAATCCGCCAGCTTCGGCAAAGACCCGTTGACGATTAGGGGTTTGTTCTTCGAAACTGTGACTCCGCAAACTGAAACGTAAAACACACTCAATCAGTCACTAATTACAGGGATTAATCTCGGCGGGGAATCCCAAGAATGCGCAACGGACATCGAGAGTGGGAGCAAATTAATTCGACGTCGTTTCGCCGATAATAATAGTCACAATTATCGTCATCGGCACCAATAACAATCGTCATAACAATCGTTGATAGACGCTCGATAATTCCGCAGGTAAAGAGAAAGACCCAAGCTCTTGCATTTAATCATATTTATTTAACCCTTTGAAGGCCAATCATTAAAAATTGTTCTCCTCGACGCTAATTTTTGACCACGTATTAAAATAACCGGCAAAATTTGGATAATGTCGGTAATGAAAAACGTGGCTTCAAAGGGTTAAAACTAGTATTTTTTTAGACTAATGGTATTTGTATAAATATATATTTCAAGTTGGTTTTTGCAGCTGAATTCACCGGTATCGTTGATAATTCGAATGATATTTGCATAAAAATAAAATTCATCGATTTATAACGTATTCTGCATTTCACGATCTTCATTCGGGGAAGTTCACTCAGAGAATTAAGTTCTATAAACGAATGATTTGTTTTTTTTTCCATTCTAAAGCGGTGCATTGACAGAGATTTGTCAGAAGATAGATTTTCATGTCATGTACATATCTTTACGGTTGTCATTGTCTGATCGTTTTTCGTAGTGCACGAACAAGGTGGAGGAGTTATTCTCATCGGGGCGCTTCCCAATTTAACGTCGATTGCGGGATTATTCGGGTCGTACGGACGATCCATGTATATGACGACTTTATCGTTGAGCACTTCGACGAGCTTCGAGACAGTGCAATTGTTATGACGATCGTCCTGCAACGCAAGGATCGCGCCGTTCAAGTGAATGTTGATTATTTGCGGACCTGGAACACATCGTATCGGCTCGGGTTCCCACTGGCCTTGGGCGTTGCATCGGACATTCTCTCGTTGGGTTGAAAGGATCGTTGAGTCTTGGCGATAGCTGTTCCGGCATGTAATTTTCGCCACTGTTCTCGGGAGGACAGGAGACTCGCAAGACGCCCACATATCGTTGTACCTGCAATCGGCGTCGGTCGAAGCAGTGCTGAGCGCTTTGCAGCGGATCTCTGAAAAAATCGGCAAACCATCGATTTGTATACTCCCTTTCGATTGTACCTGTAATAATTAACCCTTCGCGTACGGAATTCTCGCTCACCGAGTACTCACGTTGCGCGATAGAAAAATCACTCTATCAGTGGGCATTTTTTAGATTCTTCCGAATTTTTTTTTCTTCTAAAAAAAAATCGGAGTGAATTGGGAGTTCACTCATGCAAAAAAACCTGTGGGTCCGATACGAGTCGGCAGGGGTTTGACCCAGGTCGAAACGGTATATATGAATGGCTTATATACACGTCGGAATGCGGAACTCCTGTACGTGAAGGGTTGATGTAATTTTTTTTTTTCAGCGACGACGATCAACCAACCGACACAGACGGGCGTGTTGGACCATTGTCCCTCGGGACCGCAGAAAACTTGACCGGAGCCTTTGAGCGTGTACCCATCGCTGCAACTGTAGACGAGATAAGTGCCCGGCTCGAGTTCGTAGACGTTGCTCCGTGGGCTGCAGTCCTCGCCGCTCTGACACTGCGACTTGTGCAGTTTCCAATTTCCGTTCTGGGGCTGCGGTGGAATCCGGCAGGGCGGTCGGAACGGTCTCGGCGGCTGGTCTGTCGTGGGTCGTCTCGTTGGACTGGTGGGTCTGTTCGGCGATCCTGTCGTCGTCCCGCTTCGGCAGAGCACCGAATCCTCGTCGGATCCGTCCGCACAATTTCTCACGCCGTTGCATTTCAAGTTTTGGTCGATGCAGGCACCGTAAGCGCAACGAAAATTAAATGCAGGACAACTGCAATTCATCAGATTTTTCGATTGAACTTTCCTTCAACGTAATATTAATCTGGCTAACGTGGGTTTCCATATTTTATTTTAAAAAATCATAAAACCGAAATTAAAATTCCGTAAATTCGTGAATTAAAAACTTTAGATATCTTATTTTATAAATTAAATTTGAATTAAATATACGTACTCGATGTTGCCGCACTGGCTGACCGTTTCGTCTGATCGGTCGGTGCAATCGGCTTTGCCGTCGCATAAAGCAGTCCCCGGAACGCACTGACCGTTGATGCATCTGAACTCATTTTTACCGCACGATCCCAGGCTCGATGAGTTATTGCCACTTGTATTTCTGCATCTTGGCAGCAGCTCGTCGCTTCGGTCGAGGCAATTGTCGAGACCGTTGCAGGGTGCATCGCCGTCCACGCACGCTCCGTAATCGCATCGAAATGCATAATCCGGACAGATGATTTCGGGTTTTCTACATTCCTCTCTCGTCTCGTCCGACCGATCGTTGCAATTCGGCCGGCCGTCGCACAGCAGGTCGCTCGCTATGCAATCTCCATTCTTGCATTGAAAATGCAACGATCTACCGAAAAGACATTGACAGAGCTCAGAAAAAATTCATCGAACGCGTGCAAATAATTTTAATAATTTATAAAATTTCACTCACCCACACTTCTCGCGCTTCTCATCGTTCTGGGCTTGCGAGCTGGGAAGCCTGATCAAAGCTGCACGGACAAAATTTCGTTAAACACCTCGTTTACTATAATTCTTTCGAAAATCGCGTGTCGGAAAAAGAAGCCGTACGGTTCGAATTCTAGCGAATCCAACTTCGCGAGGAATTCGCATGCGTCAAACTCCAACCGGTTTTTCGAAGCCACGGAAATCCCACTTTTTGTCTTCAATTTAATGAACAGTTAGAAGATGCAGCGATTGCTTTCTCGTTAGCACGTTCGCGTCGCTGTTCACGATTTCCCACTTATCAATAAAATTTGCATAGTGCTGAATCTCAATATCGCAACAGCTCATCTCTAACTCTTTCCTCTCTTCGGTTATCAAGATTCGCATGACCTTTGATAAAAATTCTGTATGCCGTCCCAAGTTTACTGAACGCACAGCTGCGCGTTTACGATTCTGTTTGCCTGATCGTCGTGGTAATTCCGTCGTGACGTGGAATCCGTACAGGAAAGTGGACGATTTTGTGGAACTCACGTATGCGGTTTCGCTCTCGGCACGCAGCGCCCTTTTTTCTTGTTTTTTTTTTTTAATCTTCAATATCAGTACAAAAGCAGCCGTGTGCGCGCGTCCAATGCGAGGTGAGCAATGTCTTCGCGGATATTCGCCGAGACTGAATGTTTCGACGGACGCGACTGCAATTGTGACATTGGTCACGGTTCAATTGACTCCGTAATTTAGAATTAAAATAATTACCGCAGATAACAATCGTAGCGAGCGCTTCACCAGGAACAATCTTCATTTCAACACGGCACGAATTCCTCGATGAACCGACGAAGTCCTCGTTCTCCGGTAGTCGAACGTACACTGCTGGTTCCCGCTTCCGACTGGCAAATATATCAATTCTATATATATATACGCACACACACATAATTAAATCAAACATGACGAGATTTATTGCGAGTGTGTTTTCTCGCGCTCGTCGTGGACTTTACCGAGTTCAGTGAAACATCCTCCTTCGATTATTTTCCCGCACCTCGTCGATCGTCGATGTTTCCCTAAAAATTTCGCTCACGCTGTCTGAAACCGAAAAAGCGCGTCCCGCATCGTTCTTTCGTGCGATACGCCCTTTCTTTTTTAGGCCCTCGATCTTGCAAACAAAAAAATACTCTAGTCATTAGTTACATCGTGTACTTGATTTATTTTTTTTACGCACGACGATCGTCGGCCGTGACACAACAATCAACGATTGAAAGACGATCGAGTCACTAGATCGTAAAATATATAGTTATCTGTAAAAAAAAAATTTTACGCTATCACGAGTAAAATTCTTTATGGGATCTCGCTAGATGCGGCGTGCTGGTCTCTGATGCCGTAAGTGTGCATGGCCAGCGAGACCAGCCAGAGAAACATTCTGGAAGAAAATGTAGTTAAGGATCGTTGCAACAGAGCCGAAAAAAATCGAGTCATTATCCGCGAATTAAAAGGATACGATCTTTCCTTTGTCTCGGTGTCTTCGATGTGACGCAGAATGTACTTTTTGTGAAACTCCATAACTTTGTCATCACTCTCCGTCCAGTCGAGAGCCTCGTGCATTCCGTCGCTACCGTATCTCTTGTTGTAATTGTCGTAATGCACCTGAAACAACGAATTGTCTCACAACAAGGCTCGTGTACTGTTCGCCCGCCGATTTTATTTATTGTAACGATTACGAAGCTTACGTGGTTAAGAACCAATCCCAAACTCGGCACGATCGGGATGTCCATCTTTTCGTGCTTAAATGCCTCATTAAGAGTCTCCTCGGTCGCGAGATTCCTTACTATTCCGATAGCGAGCGCGACCATTTTTCTTATCTGATGAAGCATGAAACTCTGTCCCTTGATCTCGAGCGTAACGTACTCCACGCCTTGCGAGATGTATGGTTCGGAACAGCTGAATTGCATTATGTACCGATTCGCTCGAGGATCCAAAGGTCTCCTGGATTAAAATAATGGTAGGTTTGATTATGGTGCATATGAAAGGTTCAGCGTAATCCCAACGAATTACGTTTATTCGCTGAACCATGTTCAGAATGACCGTGATAGTTCTGTGCAAATAGTTCGGAAAATATTTTGTAGAGACGATTACGCAAATCACCGCTTCACGATTCTCGTATCGAATGGTGGTTTTAATTATCAAATTATCGGGTACAGTATTACCCATTTCAAGGAAAAAGTTTTTTTTGAAGCATGCAAATCACTGGAAAAAAATTTGGTGACTGAGGGGTTGTTCCGTCATCACCAGGGCTGAACCATTCACAATAGATATTTTGAAGTAGTAGTTCGCGTAATCGTTCTCATAAAATACTTTATAAATTCTCGCGCAGACCCTTAAATCTTGATGAAAACGACCGTGGAAACTACAACTTACACTTTTGATGTAAAATTGTGATAGTTGTGCGTGCCTTCGAACAGCTTCAGTACTGTGCTTATTCTTTCGTGCAATTCGGGACTCAATCGAAACTCGCTGTACGGCTTTCCGTCTATGGTAGAAAGTGTCTTTTCTCGCTCGACGAGATCAATATCGTCCGTGAGTGTGTCCCGTTGCCGAAGAATATTCGGATCGTCGGGTGCAAAGGCGAACGACGGAAGCGTGTACGTGTAACTTCTCGCGTTGCACTGTATCTTGCTATTGAAACCCTTCGTAACGCGCTTCAAGCCGAATGTTCTTATAACGTTCGGAAGAAATTCATTTATCTTCTCGATGTTGGCCTCCTCAGCTTAATAAACAATGAAAAAAAAACACAACTGTCACAATAATGTTCATAAGTAGTTGGATATCGATAATATGTTTACCATTCCTAGATTGTAATCGAGAAACATAATTAAACCATAATAGATTAACGAATAAATTTTATGCACACACTCTATTGCAGATTTTTTTGTATGGACTAAAGTATTTTTTAGAACATTGTGTAAGTCGAATAAACCTCAACTATATTTACCAATGATTGAAGAAATATTTTAAAAAACATCTGCGAGACCTGCGACCAAGCTTAACAGCTTATGTAGGTAAAACGAATATGTAGAAATATTGTATCCTTAATCTATTAATAATAAAAAAAGTAACAACTCTGTAAGTTACACAGAAATTTTGCGTCGTAAACACATGTGAAGTTAATTGATTAAATTTATCCTTACGCATTCTAAGCGAGACAATCTGTCTGGTAGCTGAAACTCCTTTGTCAGTGCGGGCTGCCCTCTGAAAGTGTATCGTTTGTATCGTCTCAAAAGCTTCGTTCGATATAAAGTCTGCTTTCAGCAGAGCGTTAATCAAATCCTCCTCAATAGTTTTTATGCCTGGGTTTCTCTGCATGCCATAGTAATCCTTTCCGAGATAGGACAGCATCATTGCGTAATTGCGTTTTTTAATCCTGACCGGTTCCTCAATCTTCAAGTGCTTGGCAGAGGACGATTCCTCAGGTTCCTTGGCGATGGTTCTTTTATTTATTCGGAGCATTTTCTCTGGTTCTACGGCGTTTTCTACTTGAGCAGACATTTTTTCCAATCGTTTCTTTACTGATTGAAGAAAAGAGAAAATGATGAGTGGAATAAAGATGTAATGTGCCGCTATACGAAATTTTACTGAGGTTGTTTAGATCGAAAACAAATATTCTTCCGACTATTTGCGGATCGGATTTTCGGTCACGAGCAATAAACGGAATGAAGTTTACGCACCGAAAGAGGACAATACTGTGACAAATCGACTCTGTCGTATTGCCTGAAGCATTTGGCGAGTTTTAAAGTGCCTGTTGTGACGAAAAAATTTGTCAGGCATACAACGATTCAATGCTCGTTGGTCACCACGCGCCGTTCGCCATGCTTCGCAGCTAGATAAATGTGGGCAACTATCTAAGATAGGGTTAACTTCTACGCAAAATTCGTTTCATTCAATAAAACGCATTACCGACGGGAAGTAACTAGGTTGGAGTAACGACATATATTCACAAATGTCCAATGACCGACATGTTGCGTTGAGGTCAATGACCACAAAAATCACCGTCAAAGGTCCGTCATTTTAGTCATTTCTTGAATCTATCAATCTAAACTCTATAAACATAACCAGTTAGCTAATTTGAAAATGTCATAATTAATTGTTCTCGGTGAGAATCGATGGTGCTCGTCTTAGTTACTTTTTAGGGGAAAACATTTTGACTAAAATGAATTGACCGGTGTAACTGAGATAGCCTACAATCTAAACAGATAAAAACTGGCAATCTTATCTTCTCACATTTGATACATATGTACATAACCTCTGCCGAACGAGTCTGCTGGCTGTTTCGATACATGAATAAAATGCTCGAAGATTGATCTGTTTTGTAAAGAGACACTCGCCGCTCGATCCGCCGAGGCTTCAAGGATAACTCAACATTTAACCGCGGCGCAAGCAAAACATTGCCGACTATCGAGATGTCGGGATATGCTCTGCGAGCGGTCGCCGCTCTGGGAAACTTTGCTCAGGTAAACCGAATAACCAAATAACCGTAAAAAAATAATTTGTTCTTGAAACCGAATAAAATTATTAATATTCAATACTCGTTTTTGCCGAATGCAGTATAACTCCGGGGTTCTGTTCGCTTCCGCGAGGAACACGATAGCAGCTCATCAGTCGTCGCGATCTCGTCACACCAAACACTGGAATCCCAAGTGGAAAAAACTGCGCGCCGCCAAAGTCATCAAAGTCAAGTTACCCGATTTTCAGGAGGAAATGACAACTGAGAGGATGCGTGCTAAGCTGAAGGAGCAGGGCATGAAACCGCAGAAGCGGTGGCAGGAGATGCCAATCTACGTCAGTTGTACTGGCACAATTTTTGAGGAGTATGTGCCGCCAGAAGGTGATGGAAAATTTTCTGCTCTTACAACGACTGTAAGTAGTTACATAGTGCACGTATATACACAAATGTAATGGAACAGAGAAAATTTTCTTACCGTTGATTTGGAACCAGGGTGCCAAACAAAAAGTAGAGTTCATTGGCAAGAAAAGTAAAACTCTGATGGCCATTAGGAAGATAAAGTCTTATGACGAGGAGTTTAATGTAAAGGAATTTGGTGAAGTTGCCCAGGACATATACATCAAAGCCCACGAAGCTCTTATCAGGTAAGAACTTGTAGACACCCAGTATGGAATTCTAATACAATTTAGTAATAATCCATTCGGTATCTCAATGCAGATACATTCATCTTCAATGTAAAAATAATCTGTAAATGTAATGTAAAGGAACGTAAAGGTAAATACATGATATTAGAGTCACAAACCATTTGCCTGGAATTCATAAAAAAATTTCATTAAAAATACAAATTTCGCTGTGCAATTGCAATGCTTATATGTTTGAAATTTCACACAGCTTTCCTCGTTGTGTGGAGCTGAAGAACTAATTTATCATTTCACTTAGAGCATGTCTACAATTATCTATTTATTTATTCATTTTTGTTTTGTTTTATCAATGCCTTTGAATTTATGAAATTTCGATTGTAATTATACGCGTAAATCTGATTTATTAATTGTAACTTGTCACATCGTTTTTCTCGCGAATAAATAACGCATACTTATTCCCCAGCAAGGACAAGGATCTCCTCAATACTTTCGTTACCGAGCGAGCATACCCGGTAAGTAACAAAAACAGTGACAAGCATGATGGAGGCGACGCCCGAACAACGTTAATTATAACGGCCCCGACTCCTTTTCTGTACACAGCTAATGCTACACAACTCTCTCAATAAGACTATACACTGGAAATTTTTGGAATCGTTGGAACCACCTCGCGTCGTTCAGGTGAAAGGCACGCATGTCATATCGGATGACAATTATTTCGGGCAAATTACGGTCCGCTTCCACACTCAACAGGTAGGTTACAATTTTCGGCTGTTTGTCCGATTCAGCGATTTTCAAGATCGAGCAAGGCTAACTAGATTTCACACACCATTCGATTGCAGACTCTCGCTGTTTATGATCGATTCGGACGGCTCATGAGCGGCAGCGAAATATTGAAAAAAGACGTACTCGAATACGTTGTCTTCGAAAAGCATTTAGCAAACGAATACGGAAGTTGGCGAATTCATGGAAAGATTCTACCAGCTTGGGCGCCTCCAAGAGAGTTCGGTGAAAGAACGTACATCGATCCGCCGCCAGAACCCGTGGAAGATAAGGAAGCTGCTGTTTCGACTGTTGTTGCTGCTGAAACCGATAAGGATCTACCAGAAGTCACGGCCAAACCACTTTCATAGATGATTTATAAAACTTACAGGAAATATTAAAAAAAGTCTAAAATACCCGATGTTCTTTTTTGGCCCAGATGTAAAAAAAAAAAATTACCTATCCGGAAGTTATCCGAATGAGTTGGTAACTATAAATTATCGTATCTTCAAAGTTAACAGTTAAACTGGGCGGAACATAACTTATTTACACGAATTTTTCCGGTCTGACATCCTCGACGTGGGAAGTGCTAGTGAGTCGGCCACAATAAACAATTTTACAGTAGATATTTTATTATTATTATGATGATTAAAGTTTACAGATGGGAAGTGCAACAATTTTTATCCATTTTGTGTAAACATAATGTAAACAATGGTTCAGCGAATCTAAAGAATTTTGTAGGGAGACAATTTTCGCGCCATTATCTTTTCTATAATGAGCGACCAATGGATGCGTCAGTCCAATGAGATCGTCAAGGGCCGTCATAGCGCTGGCGACGCCGGAGCCCGCTGTTGTGTGTTCTATAAGTTCTATTTAGTGTTCTCACGATATCTATTCAAAGTCATTTGAAACGATATCGACCGATTAATAATTTGCGGAAAAATTTTATTCATAGAATTATTTGCGCGAGGGTTGTCGACCGGATGCCGTTCGAGTTGCAAGTGTCGAAGGCGAATCGACTACTAAACAAGGTGTTTCCAATCTGCAAGACAGTATTTCAACATCGAACCCATATAACCAAAAACTGCGTTCAACTACGGTACAGCAACAAAACAAGAAATAAATTGATTCGTGAGTTTGCTTAATGAGACTTGAAAGCCTCAGTGCGACAGATTATCGCCGTTTATTTCGCTCGATTGTAAGCCGTTTATTTTATTTTTTCCACAGCTCGTCGTCGGAGTGTCCGAGCCGTCCGGGATGACTAGAAAGTGCGTTCTGTGCAAAGAAACGAATTACAAAAATTCGTACAGTTTCTTCTCGGCACCAAAGGATCCAGAGACCCGAAAGAAATGGACCGAAGCAATGGCCATAGACAATTATGTTGTCAGCGACGATACATACGTGTGCAGCAAACACTTTACACCTGACGATATAATAACACATTGGGTCAGCGGCGTTCCTCCGCACGTTGTTACTGTGAGTAGGTCAAACAGTAGAATGAGATAACACTCACCTTGATGAATCAATCATCGTACTTGCATCGTTAATAAAACTTGTTTTTACCTTTTTCTATACAACACGGCAAATGTTATAGATTACGCTTAACTTTTTGGAATCTTTGAATACGGAAGTAAAACGGAGGAAACATAAAAAAAAATGATGTGTACGCAATAATAAACCTTACGTCGATTAGATAGTCAGACCAATACTCACAGCTCTTATATGGATGCTGCGACAGCGCTAGTCAACGAAGCTACTAGTCATATTACTTATAATACAGAGTTACACCGTTACGAACAGAGATGCATTAATTGTCTGCATGGGTCGCTCGAAGCAGTTGCTATGTGAGACTCAAGTTCATTTGAATTTTTACTTTCTTTTTGTTTTCAGATAAAGTACAAAAAATGTCGTCTGAGACCGGGCGCGATACCCAGCACGAGTTGCGAGTCAATGAACAATTTGCTGAACAATCAGGAGGAGGAGTACGACGAATTCGAGGTGAATCGCGGCACCGGATCGCGAAGGCCGTTCGTGGCTCCGAGCGCGGACAAGGAAACTTTCCTGATCCCTAGAAAGGGTAACGCGAACGAGCGCAACGACGTTGACGATCCGGAGGACGAGACGAACAACCATAAGCATGGGCCAATCGAATTCGCGCCGGATGAGATGTATTCGAGCGCGGATATGCGCCACGAGGAGTCGTCCGAGGACACGAATAATTCGGTTCTGCCGGAAAATCCCGACGTGGAACCGGCCGAGCTCAGAATCGTTAGTATCCAAGAGGACGGAAAGTTCGCTTACGCGGAGAACGAGGAGGACTCCGAGGTACTGTACGTGGAGGCGGCGAACTGCGAGAATGCAGAATGCGCCGAGGAGGAGATCGTCGAAGTACCGGCGAAAAAATTCCGAAAAACCGAAGCTCTTCGTGCGTTAAAAACGCACGCGTCAACCGCTGAGGAGGACACGTCGATGGACATGTGGGACTCGATGAGCAACGAGAACGGTCTGCGCACAGAGAAGAAAATCTACAGAACTTTCAAGAAAAAACCGGTGAGCTACTACTCCGAGGATGGCAGGATCGATACACCGGATCCGCTACATATCAGGAATGAAACGGAGTACGAAGACAGCGAGGAGAAAGCTATGCTCTTCGAGGACCTCCTCGACGTTTACACGGAGGTTCAGTTACCGCGCGGCTGGTCCTCGATGGTAACGTCGCAAGGACACGGGACAACGGTCGTTTACGCATGCATGGGTATGACGAAAAACGGCATGCCGTACGTGGAGAAACAAGTCTTCTTGAAGAGCGACATGAAACTGCGCTGCGGAGCGGCCAATAAAGAGCTTAGTCCGCGGATGCACAATCTGGTCAGGGAAGGAAGAAACAGAACGGTACAGACGCTGTCCGACGTTGAAGACCTCGTTGAGGAATTTGACCAGAGAATCGTCTGTGAAGGTACTTGTCGTTTGCAGACACTTTAAGCATCTTTCGACATCCAAGATTAATATTATATATTTCTTCCGCTCCTGGGTCGAGTTTCCGAAAAAAAAAAAAAAATCTGTTCGATGAAATATTCATTTGAGATTTAGGTAGAAAGAGTAATCAACTAAAAAAATTATTCTTCGTGTCTGGTTCGAGTTTTGGGAAAGTGGAACGTAAAAGTTAAATAGATTTTTTACCTAGATTTATCGAAAAATAGTAATGTCAAACATATTTTTTTATCCTATCGGCTCGAGTTTCTAAAAAATGATGAAAAAATTTATAGATTGCTACATCGAATTACAAGTACTGAATTCATAAACGTAACCGATTTTCTTTTCACCAGGCTGCGCCGGAGAGAAGACTCGGCCG
Source organism: Listrodromus nycthemerus (assembly GCA_963978505.1). Classification (NCBI taxonomy): domain Eukaryota; kingdom Metazoa; phylum Arthropoda; class Insecta; order Hymenoptera; family Ichneumonidae; genus Listrodromus; species Listrodromus nycthemerus. Next base: position 17,101,131 of record OZ021684.1, read on the forward strand.
GAGGACATTGAGAATTCGGTGGCGTACAGAGACGTGAGCTCAAAGTGGCGTCACACGGAATGTCCAATAATAGTTAACAATGGTTCGACTCGATGCTCGAAATGCAGCACACTGGACAGTTCGTTGACGCGCAGCAGGACGAGAAGGCACAACGCCGAGGTTCACGAATTCGCAATAGCGATGATGAAGAAGGAGAAGACGATACGAGTGCTTCAGAGATTGCTGAGGAAGATGAACAAACGTAATCAGCGATTCGAGACGATGAGGGACAGCATCGAGGGTAAATTCAAGTCCCTCGTCTCCGAACCGCACAAAATTTTCATGGATTCGCTGGAGAGCCTGAACATGCCCAAAATCCAAAAGATCATGATGAAGGAGTGCCTCAGGGCCGGCACTTTGGAGAACGGCAAGACGAAATACTCCGAAACTTGGGTGTTTCTTTGTCTGCTTCTTTATATCGAATCACCTCGGATGTACAGGTATATGTTGCTCAACAAGTACATGGTTCTGCCTTCGATGAGAATCATCAGACGTTACCTCCACCAGATCAAGACAGACACGCAGTTTTACAATCTTTTCCAACGTACGGTCGAGCCATTTCAGCCGAGCGATCGCGATAACGAGAAAGAACCCACGTGAGCGAATAGGAACGGTCCGCCGTTTGGTCAAACTATTGTGTCGTTTTAAGTAAAAAAAACAAACAACGGAAAATAACGAAGTCGGTACCAGAGTTTCTTAATTATTTTGCGGGTCGAAGATGTTCATCGGACAACTCCGACGACCGACTGAACAGGGGAAAAAGCATGCTCTCGTTGATCAACTTTGTATATCAATTGGTTTAATATTTTAATATGTACAACCATGAGCAGTGGAACGGAGGTATCCTTGTCACTTTGGCTTTCGTGTTCTTCCTGGCTTTTGAAAATCCATCTTCTTGTCGGAATGTCCTCCCTTCGGTCCCCGAATATGAAAAATCGTCCAGCTGCTCGTTAGCTCGTTATATTAAGGCAGAAAAAAAAGGAAAAAAATCGGTCTAATTACCTGCGTCCATTCACGTTGCAACTCCTGAAGCATGTTTGGCGTAAGAAGTCCTTGTGCCAAAAGTCTCTCCGTTAATCGGCCACGACCGACGTCGCTCTTGAGATTTCGCATCAATGGAGGCTCTGCAACATGAACGAACATCGTTTTAACCCATCAAGTATGGAATCATCACCGAACGAGAACTTACATTGCGCGGTATAAAAATCGCTATATTTTGAGAACACATCGAAATGGAGCTCTTTGAAGAGTCATTTTCATGATGTTATATTTGTGTACAATAATATTTTTATCGTCAATATATATAGTGTGCTATTGTTATTCGAAATTTAGTTAGAAACTTCAGAATGGTTTGAGATGTTCGCTACTTGTGTAGACAGGATCGGCGCGAGGGTTCTGTATGCAAAGCTGAACGAATACACCAAGTTCATAGAGTACGTATTAGATTATCGAGTACTGATTCAGGGATCCGTACTCAGATCTTGAGGTTTTAACTTGTGGAAGTACTGAGTACATCGGTACAGCACAATTTCGATTTTCCGACTCCTGTTATTTGAACCGCGACTGGTTCGGATAAAGTTGCCACTATCCGAACTATTATGTACATTGAATTAGAAGGTTTGCAAATAAACAATCAAAGACGAAACGGATACCTTTGTAGTAGTTCTGTTTCTTCGTATTGAGTTCAAAATTATCGTCATCCACGACTGCACTAGCACTGTTGGAACCTGCGAAAAAATGTACTATTCGTAAAAGGCCAACTTTGCAAAAACATTGTCGTGTTCGAAAAAGGCGAAGTTCGTCCGTGGAGTTTACCTGTTTCCGAACCCTTAAGCAGTCTTGTCAGCTGCACGATTCCACTTTGAATAATATCGTCGAGCTCCTTTTGCATGTCTCGCACGGTATTGGTGTCCGGAAAGAGGTCGATGAACCTGTAGCTCAGCCAAAGATATAGATCCAAGACGTCAAAGACTGCTTCGAGATGAATGAGATCGAGTATCGTTTTTGGAAGAGTCAGCGGCCAACCGATTTGTTTACACAACCACGTGAAAGTGATCGGATCGTTTTTACTGTACTGCCGAGCAAACTGTAACAAACGATGCGTATTACCCACAGTTCGGAGTATCGCTTAATTGCGTTAAGAGCAGGTGATATACCGCGGTTGGTAGTAAAAAATTCGAATCAACTTTGATTACAAAAGATCAGAAAAAGTCATTTTCTTTCTGATTACAGCTTATGATACGAACTGGGTACGAAATGGGTGGATGCGGAACGGGTCCCACACGTGAAATACTGCGATAGATAATAAAAAACTGTGATCGATTTTTCTAAACTGAGCGAGTGTGCATGTTGAAAGGAAAAGTCTCATCGGATGCGGCCGTAATATCTGCTTCCAATGAGGCTTTTATTTTGGCAGTCATCGTCGGGACCCGTGAAAAAATTTGATCACACTTGCTTAAAGCGGCCGACCTCGGATTAGGCGATGAGGCGGTTTTGCATAAAGTTATTGTAGTTAAACGGTTACCTTTAGGAACATCGTGCATACGAAAGGTATCTTTTTGTTAATCGGAGCGCAGCAGAATACGTAGCGTGCTCTCAGCGGCAGAGGTACGTGTTGCACCATGTCAGCGAGGAACTTGAACTCTTCGATGTTGCACATGAAATAGAGAGAGTCATCGACGGTGCAGAGCGAAACGAATATATCCATGAGATTGGACAGAGCAGCTTTTGGAAGATGGTAGGCGTAAAGTTCGATTTGATCAGCAGTCGGATGGAGGCCTGCTTGCGTCAGCGTCTCGGGAGTTTGACTCAACAAACTCTTCAACGTAGGAAGATCCTCATTCCTGAAGGTTGTCACGTATCCCTTAAAAAATATATCGATCAGCTCAACGAACCTCATTTCAAAGATACTTTATCGATTATTTGGAAAATACCTGTTCCCACTGTGTACCGTAACGTCCAGCGCGTCCAGCAATCTGCAGGGCCGATGAGACCGATATCGTGTCTATCTCCTTGTCTCCTTTTTCATTTACCGTCGGTTTTGTCAACGAGTAAAATATTATTCTTCGTATGTGCCTGATGATTAAGCGTTTTGTCAGCGTCATGCCTTAGCGTCTTTAGCCATTGTAACAAACCACAGTAGTTTATTGCCAAAATGTAAGTACACAACCGACTGGCTCAGAAGTTTCCGGTCTAAAATCTCTAAGAACTCTTGAGGGTAATTTTTAATTCGATGGTTTTCGTCATCAGAACTATCGTTCAAACCATCGGCGGAGCTTCTTTGGAGGGTTTTTGCACCACGATTGTTTTATTATCAAAATCATCACACAACCGTTATTCGGATGAGTGCGATTTTTAACGGGAAAAGTCAAAGTTGGAAACTGTTGATTTTTTCGTTAGCTCGTATGATTATTTTCGAGCTAAGAGGGCAGTGGAATTGTCGTTGACGAAAATAAACGACTGTGATTTTTCCAGTGGCTGAGTCCGTTCGAGTTGCGATTGGTAAATTACTTGCTGGTGCACTTACAAATTCAAACCCATTCCTATAGCGTCGGTAGCGACGAGGACCTTGCAAGGATTGTCGGGGTCGTTGAATTTTAGTGCCTGAGCGAGTTTCGTGTTTGGCGGTAAACTACCGTATATCACAGCCACCTCGACGCCACGCTCTTCGAGATAACGGGACACCGAGTATATATCGTTTTTGCTGAAACATACTATGCAGTCACCGGGTTGAATATTGTCCAGCGATCCGACACCTCTGGTCTCGACGTGCAATGGCGTCAGACGCTTGTATCTTCGAATTTCAACGTCCTCTCCCATCGTCGAGCACAGAGACTTCACCTGATGGTGACAAATAAAAAACGTAAATGACAAATTAATGATTCACAAAAATGTTCGTTTCCGGTTGGTTAAGGAAAACAAAAAAAAAGCATTCGAAAACGTACGAGATCAATTGCTCCGGGCTCACCGCACAGATGAACCTCGTCGGCGGCAATTCCGAGAAGCGCCCTCGTCCACGCCCAACCTCTGCCCTGATCCTTGAGCATCTGAATCTCGTCTATAACCGCCACCTCGTCTGAAAAGTAATCAATAAAAAATAATCTACAAACGGACAGTTCCATTAGCCCCGAGTAGAGTCGAGTCCCAGCTCACTTACATGGTTCGTTAACTTTGGTCATCTCTACTGTACACGATACGTGATGGGAAACGCTTTGATCGTTTTTTGCGTACTGTCGTTCCTCTCCCGTCACTAAGTCGCACGGTGTATTCTGGAATGATTTACCGAACGGGACAGTGTATTGAAAGGAAATACCGAATCGAGTCTCAGTAAAGAAAAAAATAATAGAAATAAAAATCGTATAGACTATCGGTAGAAATCAATGGAAAATAAATAGAAAGGAAAGGTCGATAACAAATAGACCTACGATAAATCAGAAGCGTTTCGAAAGAAAAATCTGTCGGATAATTACCAATTCGTTACACTTGTGGAAGACCTCTGTAGCTAGCAGCTTCAGAGGACCACAATAAACACCGCTCTTTGAATTCACGAAACGCTTGAGAGCGTGGTAAGTTTTGCCGCTGTTAGTCGGACCCGCGTGAAATACGATTTTCCTGGTTTTCGATCTAGCCAACGGATACCTAATTAGAATAAAAAATGTGCTGAATAAATATAGTTAAAAAAAATTAGATCACTGCAGAGTCTCAATTTTAGCGTCGACGCTTTTTACCAGTTGCACGGCGTTCTGAGATCACCGATGTGTTTGAGGTCGTCCAAACACTCCAGATGCGGAAACATCTCCTTGGCGTGTCTGATAAAATACGGAAATATGTCGGCAACATTGCCGGCACCTTGGAGAATGTCACTAAGGACGACGTGCAGGTCGACAGGCAGCGATTCGGCTTCCAAGCAATAACGTCTAAAGTTCGCGTACGCCTGGTGTTGAAGATAAGCTGAAAACAACTGAAATGTATTTTTCATATTTAAGATTCGACTATTGGTCGAAAATCCGACTATCGACGATCAACGTACGATCTAAGCCATGCTCGGTGGCAAGAGCGTTGATCTCTTGCTTCTGCGAAAATTGACTTAACACTTTAAGCAGGTCTCCTTTCTTGAGAACGCCGGTGAGTTCGGCGCCAACATTGATGTCGTCTGGACTCGGCTTCACCGGTACGGGATGGAAAAGAGAGGTGATTGTCAGATCGCCATTGTCCTTTTTGCCTCTTCTCGGCTCAACACGGTAGGAATTTGGCGTGAGGCACCTGCAAAATTTCAACCAACTGACTAGATGATGCTTAAATTCTCAGATACGGAATTAGATTTATTGTATTAAATTGCTCGCAGAGACTATTTTTGTGGAATAAAATGACAAATAAAAAAATATATATATAGTAATAAAAATACATAACTTAAAGATGTATGTAAAACAAACTGTTAGACCTACCGAAAGAACGTATAATATTATGGTTTTTTAATGTTAATGTAATTTTCGATTGTAGACAAGTTTTTATCCGGAAAAAAAATGAATAACTACATAGAAGCTTGTGTTATCAGAATTTCATTGGAAGATCGTTAACGTGCAACAATACGAGCGCGAGTTGAATTACGAACATAATGGAAGTTAAAGGGAGGAAAGGATGAGAAAGGCGCCGTTGCCTTTCTGGTTTCTTCTAGAGCCTTCACGCGATACAAATCCGGCGCGAGATAACCGTGAAATTGCGACACTCGATTAGATAATCCTTGGACGATTGTGTCGGAAATTTTTTTAGTTGATCGTCAACGCGCAACTTGCCGAAGGCAAGAATCGTAATAAAAGTAAGGTAGAAGTTGGATAGAAAAGACATCGATATAACCTGCTGAGTAGAGAAGGGTTGAGTAATGAATTTCTTCGAGCGATCAGTTCCGGAAAACAACGTTTGACAGGCAGCATCTTGGGAAGAGAAATCGTTCGTCTTAACTGGGTAACGTATTATGTTCGTTTATGAGAAATGACAAAACATTTTAAATATATTTTATTAAGTTTTCTGTGATCTGCGAGGTTATATTTCAAGAGCGTGTGACAACGAACGGAACGGTTCCCAGCGATGGCGACGGTAAAACTGGGTAAAACTAAAAGCAAACAATATGGATGCCCACTTAAAGTTCGCACTGACATCTGGTGCCGGTAAGATGTTATTAAAGAAAAAAATATTTTTGGCTTTCAGGACAGGCGGAATTGCGCGGCCGGTAACAAATCGTCGGACCTATTTTCTCCTACACTGTTAAGGTACACATTTTCGATTCTCCTTTGTGAACTTTGGGACTTAAATTTTTGTAAAATTACAGTTAATCTTTTTCATTGTGAGAACTGTTCTGGGCCGGATGCAAAATTGCCGTGAGAATTTACCTCAAATTTGCTTTTTCTTGAGAAAAAACAACTAGCACCCTCGAGAAGAGTTCGTTACAGTTTTCATTATCGACTGCGATATTTCACCTCCCCTCAATTAAAAAAAAAAAATTGAAAAAAAAAATATTGACCCTTCAAGTTTTTTCTTTAATATGTAAGACGAATTTTATTGAATAATCTGGAGTGCAATATTTAGCAATAGCTTTATTATTAATCGTTTCAAATACATCGGAGTACATAACATCTATGGGTTTTCCGATCCCTCGCTATTTCAATCAAATAATTGTATTAAATCGTTTCTCTGCGATATTTATATAGTTGTCTTCTTTTTTTTTTTTTTTTTTTTTTTTTGTCGTGAGTGGTGCGTATGAAGGTTTACATGTTTTCTCATTATGCTCGGCTACTCATGTTTATGCATAGTATTTCTAGTATGGATATTTGTTTTTTTTTTTTTATGTATAACATAAGTTAATATATTTTAATTCATAATACGTATTCACGACGTCGGTACAACAATTATGTACATAACGCTATTTAAGCTATCGCTAGATATATTGACGCTTTAGGATCGTTTAGATAGTTTAAACCGTGGGAAAGACGTAGTTATTTATTTATATTGTTTTTTTTTTTTTTTTTTTTTTTTTTTATAAATCGTTGGTTCTCTAGGAGTTTTAATCGCTCGACAAAGCCGAGGCTCGACGGAACTCATCGAACACCTACGGTTTTTTTTGTTTTTTTTTGTTTTTTTTTCGCTTCCCAGAGATCTCTAAACATGTATTCGACACTCTGCAAATCGAAGTTGAGTCATTCAGCAAAGTAGATGAGATAAGTTTTTTTTTTTTTTTTTTTTTTCAAATTTTTCTCAATCAGCAATTTGCAATTTTCACCTGGATGCATTCGCGAAGAAGCACCGACTTCGTTGTACGCTCGACTCTTCGATTCTCTACTCCCTCGAGCATTGACACGTTTTTAATATCGGACCGTTAATCTACGTAACTACGAATTCGACTCCACTTTCAGAAATTGGTAGATCAAGAGAAATATATTCGACTATAAAATAATATAACATGTATTGACTGTGATTTAACGACATAAGGACACAATTTCCAATTGATCGACGTTGCATCTACACCACGCTCCTAATATTGTACCCTTCTTATCTCCTAGTAACATCTAACATTTTAACATCTACATTGACCGTTCCGTACCAATTCCTGAACAAAGCCTTTCTCTTTACTTTAATCGCTATTTACGAAAAAGATTTTTTTGTTTCATTGAACATTTCGCGAATGAAATTTTGTCTCCGCTCATAGAAAATTGATTTTTGTCATGGGAGAGCATATCATCTTCGTTTAGTGCCTGAGCTGTCGTATCGTCTGGTCTATGGCAATCGATGAAGCTATTCGCTTGGACTCTTCGAAGCGTCGCTTGTTACATTTTTTTTGTTTTTTTTTTTTGGTTCAACTGTTAGTCTCGGGTCTCCTAGCACAGCTCACTTTAAAACACAGAGCTTCGATACTGGTCCGCACAAATTATAATTTGACTATCTCACTGGCTCGTCGTTCGTTTGTGGCGTTTCGTACAGTGCCGGAAGTTGTTCGCGTCGCACGGTCTCGACTTACATTTACAATGCCTATCGTCGTACCGTCCTATTACTTCTTTCTTCCATTCTCTTTAATATAAATAATTTATAACGATACAACTGCCTAACTCGCTAACGGATTAAACATAGTGTATACGCAATAATTTTTGGAAGGACCAAAGCGTCCTTGTCAACCGATCTAAGCTTGTCTTCTTTTTTTTTTTTTTTTTTTTTTTTTTTACACGATAATAGCTAGGTAATAATTATAATACGCTAGAGCTACTGCGCGATCCCTGCGATCGCTTTACCGTTTGCCTCTCGCTGGCCCCCGATCGCTCTCGAGTTTTATCACATCCGCGAGAGATACAATAAAAGCGTGATGTTTTTTTTTTTTTTTCATAAAAAAAATAATATATATTAACGATAATAAACGGAAGATCGATGCGCGAACTTGAGAGATCGTAGGAGGGAAAGATTAAGAAGCGAGTCGCGGGCGCGATGGATCGCGAGGCTCTCGAGGGCGCGGGACGATCACGCCGGAGCTTGAGCTCAAAAGATTGGAGAATCCCGGAAGCGGAAGTATCAAGGAACGCGCAGAGTCGGGGTTTATTTTTCTCCCTTTTTTTTTTTGTAGATACTTTCATCGGATAAGGCTGCGTCAATTATTGTCTTTCTTGGTTTTTTTTTTTTTAATCCACCTATATACGTAGCCAACGGTATCGAAACTTCCAGTACTGGCGAGCGTTCCAACGGAATCTCTTCTTGTCCTCCTCAACTTTTTGTCCCTGTCCTCGTATCCTCCTCGCCTCCCGGTTTTCCTCTGGGTCTCGATTTTCTCGGTCCGTCGCATACCCCCCAAGCCGACCACTGAACACCACACCGAAACCACTCACGCTAACGAGGAATCTTTTTGATCTTGCGAAGTCTTCGCGCGCGGTTTCTTCCATCGAATATTGTTACTTTGTCGTTTGGTGTGTGTGTATATTTTTTCTTCTTTTTTTTTTTCTTTTTTACTACTCCGTCTTTCAATATCCCATGTCATACTATGAGTACGAATATGCGTCCGGTGATGAGTTTACGATGTACATACGAATTGTCGAGAGTAAATCGGAAAGTCGGCGAGACACGGGAGTTATTTTTATTTTTATTTTATTTTTTAATTTTTAACGAAAGATTTTTGCAGTCCGGCACTGTGTAATTTTGTCAAAATAACTTCGTGCTCTGCCGAATTTCGCGAAATGACTCCCGCTTTCTTTTTCTCGTTCGCTCTTTCGGTCTCTCACTTTCTCATACACTTCCGAAATAGCTAACGACTTTTTATAATTTTATAAATATATAAATGGTGCACCCGACCGATCGACGCGTTAGGCCTATATAATGGAGCTCGTCTAACATAAGCTATATATATTAAATGCTATGAGTTATACTTTTCTGTTTCATTGTTTTTGTTTCTTGTTGTTTTAATCTGCACCGAAACACCGGGCGCGTACGTCAGACTTCTGGTTTTTTTTTATGTACTGGATTTTATCAATTAAAAATCTAACGTTAACCATTATCGCAACCGGACGTACGCGTGGAACTCGGAACCTGTTCGATGCTCCCCCACGCCCCATTCGTAATCATCATCGCCGCGGTCTACTGATCAATACAGTCCTTGAATAATTTTTTCGCGACGTATACTTACGAATAATTGTACGCGCAGTTAAGCTTCCAATAACAACTTGTACGGCTGATTCGGGCCACGTAGTATTACTCCAACTTGGGCTATTTTTTTAGTTATAATGATAGATAATAATAGTAATGAACGCTCATCGTCGATAGACTTTATATGGAATAACAATTTAACGGAATACTGACAATAATATTGTCACTCGAGTAAGTTTACGCTACTCAGCGAGACGACTTCATGTTTGACGGTCTGGCATATTATTATTTCCGCCCGAAACGGAATATACCGAGTGGAAGTGTTGTTTTTTGTTCTAAGATACGATTAATATCTGCTCCTCCAAAGCCCTTACTCTTCCCTTCAATTCCAAAGCACCTGTATGCCATTTTCGTTAGAGAACCGCGCAAACGAGACGCAGTCTCGTTGACGCGGTTCAACCCTTGTTCACCAGTGGGTTTGTACCGTACAGTTTTTCAATCCGACTATCGCAAGTGTCGGGCGGGCGCGAAGACGATAGCAAGCTGGTGTTTGCGAGGCTCCTCGTCCAGGCCCATAGTCGTCGATCAACCTTCGCTGGGGTAACTTAAAAGTCACTCACGCACGTGGCCGGATTCATCTGGCCGAATATGTTGAGCTCGTACATTGATGCGAACGCTATGAAGATGAGGTACCAGGCCATCAGGACTATTCCGTATCTTCGATCGAGTTTCCAGCCGTTGAGGTGAGTCGCTACCACGAGGAAGACGACAGTCGAGAGCAGCGAGAGCGTCGAATAAACGAGGCCTGAAAATTTATATCTCATATGTATTTTCGAAAGTTATTTGCTTCACCTAACTTTCAAGAATCCCCGATTTTATCTTAGCGGGACGCTACCCTGATTATTGAAAAGTTCAAGTCCAATAAGAAGTTTGCGGGCGGGATTTACCTCTGCTCGTTACGTTGACGTGCGACCCCGGCTTAATCAAGGCAGTCTGGATGAACCAGGGAAGACCGAGGCACACGAGGATGTCGAAGACGTTGCTGCCCACGGCGTTGCTCACAGCCATGTCACCCAGACCCTCCTTGATAACGGCCAGTGACGACAGAGCGTCGGGAACGCTTACACCGGCTGCCACGAAAGTAAGACCCATGACGGTGTCGGGGATGCCGAGCGTGCTGCCTGCATGAGCATTACAATATTCGTTAATAACAGAAATATCATTATGTTATGCCGATAAGATAAAAGGCACAATTCTTGATACTGTCTTGTGTCTGGTGTACTTCTTGCCGACTCTTGGTCCTTCTTTTTTATTTCTACGATTTTACACGCTTGAGAGAGCTGCATAGAAGTGTCATAAACTGGGCCTTTTATCTCACAGGGATAAATAAATCGAGGCAAAAAATATTTCATATTCGTTAATAAAAAAATTCTGCGAAGGATCTGTCAAATTGTCTTACCTATTATCGTGATCATCCACACCATAATGTAGCTGTAGAAACTGATCCAGATCATGGAAATGCAGAAGGTAAATGGATACCAGCTACGCCATTTTTCCTGTCGGCAGTCGGGCATCGTTGCTCTACAGGTGTAGTGAATCGGGTAGACGAGACCCCAGGAAAAGAGTTCCCATTTGCTGCCATCGACCGGCTTGACCAGTGGAGAGACTTCGTTCGGATCCGGCTCCTTCGCTTTGTAATATTGGGGCTGCTTCGGTTGGGGCGGCTGCTGTTCACTCGCTTCCGGTAATCCACCACCTGCATATAGGTCCACTGATGAGTTCGTGATACTCGTACGAAATATATAAATTAGAATGGAGTCGGTGATATATTTTGTTTTCAAGCAAAAATTTAGTAAATCCAATATCGGATCTGTTTAGGTGGTGAATATTCAAGAAACATCTCCTTAGCGTATAATCGATGGAATATTTAAACGTATTATGTTCGTACATTTTAGAAATATTTTGTGAGATTTCGAAGATAAAAAAATGTTTCTGAAATTATTCCAAATGATATCGTGCTATTTGGGAGATACGTTGATTTACCTTCTTGGCTCTTCACCTGTTCGGTTACCGGCGAATTCGGACCTGTGTACGAGAGTCTGTCCTCCTGCAGAGAGCGGTAGCTCACGAGGGCGCTCTCCTCGGCGGGTTCGTCGTCCTTCGGGAGGAAGGGGATGTTGTATGACTTTGCCCAACGCTCTAAACGAGTATTGAACGACAGGGCCACGCAGTAAATTACGTACGTCACCAGCATCAAGAGAGACTCACCCCTGTATCGACATGAAACAATTGTTACAACATGGGTCTAGCAGCCATATACGTTTAAAATATTATTATAATTATTTTTCCACCTCCACACGGAAATTAATTAAGTGCAAAAATGAATATTATGAACATATAAAGACTTTAATTATCTTATCTTATTAAATTTAAGTTTTTTTTTAACGTAGTTATACCGCTTTGGACGCATATTAAGACAAATTTTAAACGCAAGCATCGCAGAAACCATGTGGAGGGAAATTATTATCAATTATTTTAATGAAGCCTCATTGATTGCTTCATAACACGTGTTATGTTCAATTTTAAAAGTAGAATAATCGTTCTGTGCCATATTCCCTTAATAATATATTAAAGCTTTCCTGTTGGCATTAACTGCTCGACACAACTGTACGATTAAAGTTTCATCGATTACGTACCAAGAGATGCTGTCGTCGTAGATGGTGAAAAGCATGACGAGGATCGATATGAAGTAGAAGAAGGAGTCGCGACAGAGCGGCCACCAATTGAGTTTCGAGACGGTTGAGGTGCATAGCCCGCACACCGCAATCACGAACATTATGTTGAAGACCGCGCTGCCTATGACGCCACTGACCTACCACAAACGAGTATCGAATCACACGTCTAGGCTCGCTGGATAGCTAGATCGCTGGCTTACGACTGCGATAAAGAAGCTGTAGAGCGTAGTGCATGGAATCGAAGCTCGCAGATTTGCTAACGGAACGTACCCCAATGTCGTCCTTTGCGAAGAAGACTCCGATGATTACCGTGGCCAGTTCCGGCGCCGATGAGCCGGCTGCCATGAAAGTCGCTCCGGCAACGTCTGGGGGCAGCCGCAGCTCTGAAAACGAAAGTATTCTCATAATGTCACCGTCGCGCAAACGAACGACAAGTACGAATAAAACGATACAATACAAATACATATTTTCCAATTCTACACGAAGAGAACAATGGAAAAATGTTAGAAAAAAATTCGGAACAATTAAAAATATGAAAAACATATCTTCACGTGTACTTTTTCTCTCCGCGAAAGTGGTACTCTCCATTATCTCACCTTCGCAAATTCTATCGAGGCTAGAGACGAAGTAATCGTCGCAGATAATGGCGAGACCGAGAAAGGTGTAGACAGCCACGAGGACGTGAATTATGAGACCGCCGTGTTTTCTCGCCGAGGGTCCCATGAGAGGCTGCGGGAACTGCTCGATCGCCGGTGGCGAACAGTTTCGTCTGGGTCTCCACGTCGGATGAACCTCGTTCGCCGGTGTCGTCGTTCCCACCGTGGGGACGTTCTGTAAAATAAAAAAAAATGCCCATCTTATTCCACAGAATTCTCCGGTCGATTTTACTATTGAAAAAAAATATCTTCGACACTGACGGTTGGCGAGTTGGTTGGGGCTTTCGGCAGGGTGTCCTCTTTCTTCGCAGATTTATTCTCCTTCGGCTTCTCGTTAGTTTTTGGTTTCGCCGATTGCTCGGTCGTTTCCCTCATCTGCTCGTGAGCTTTGGGCATTCTCGTGGTCGACAGCTCCGCGGTTGTAGCTCTTCCGGTAACCGGCTTGGTTTCTTCAGGCGCCTCCTTGGCACCGTTGCGCGAAGGCTCGCTGACGATTCCGACTCCCGTCGTCGTCGTCGTCGTCGTCGTCGTCGTCGTCGTTCTCTCGGTCGAGGTCTCCTCGGTGCTCGTTCGCGTCGCGACCGTGGGGCCTCTCGTCGTTGCGGATGCCACCAGGTGTATCAGCACGTACAGCAGGAAGAGGGCAAGGTGCAACGGCCATTTACCCCGACGCGAAAACCTTCGGGGCTTCGACCTCATCGTTTCCGGCTGCAACAACGAAATTTCCAACATTAAAACAAAATAAAATATCCCAATAACAAATAAAAAAAAAAAAAAAAAAAAATACAAATAAACGTTTAAAACATAAATTGAAGTTAAACGAAAGAAAAAAATTAAAAATTCAATCAAACTTCAATAAAAATGAGTAATTTAATATTGTGTGAAAATAAATGTTTCTTCAGTTTTAATATCGGGTAGAACTGCAACGTCTTCGGTATTTCTAATGGGAAAAATGTCAATGAAAAAATATACCGTTGCGGAAAGTTCGCGACACACTCGTGTACTGAACTCGAGGTAGTCGGCTTCGCAATAGCGAAGATAGGCGACGACTGGGTTAGCCGAGAGCGTTGAGTGCGCAGATTAAGTTACACTGTCGAGGACCTCGAGCATTACCAGCTCGTTCGAACGTATCGAGGTTTGGTCGGGCAGGCTTTCCTGTTTTCTTCGACGCAAGAGAATTTCGAATTGCTTTCGAGTCGCTCGGAAAAAAAAAAAAAAAAAAAAAAAAAATGCATATAGCTTCCTCACAGCAAAGCAACAAGCGTGGACAGAATCGTTCATTTGCACGTAGCGAGACAAAGTGTCGTCGCAGGCGTCAGCAAATCGATCGTTGCTCGCGTGTCAGTTAGTCCCACCCGGTCGATTAACATTAAAAAGATATTAGAATCACGTAAAGCCCTGGCGTTCCGCGAAGATAACGTGGCAATGACGACTCACTGTGTAAGCGGTGAAATAAGATAATTTCTGTGGAAGAAAATATATAAACACGAATCGGCTACTCGTTAGCCACACGAGAGGTCGTCGAACCGTCCCAGATCCAAGGCGCAACTAACTTTGTTGTTTAATTTGCAATATACCGGAGAGCGGGGCATGACGGACCACTTTCCAATTCGAAATAGTTATTCGAATGGAACGAGTACTATGTTCAAAATAAAATGGCATAAATTTGGCGTTTCGAATGGAATTCTAATAATTGTAACTGGCATTGATTTTTTTCACTTTGCACGAAAATAATTTATTATTATTATTTTTTTTTTTTTATATCATTTCAGCTAAAGGCGAAAGATCGAATAACGGATTCGAATTTAATATTCGACACACGCATAACAGCGGGACAATTGTTGGCTTTTTTTCGGTGAAAAATGAAATAAAAAATACGACAAAATATTTAGTCATTATGTTTGTGGAATATTTTGGATGTGCTGAAAAATCGAGAAACTGTGCGTTCGGATATTTTGATGGAATATTTCACGATATCATCTTCGCACATTTTACAAATATTTCGTGCTGTACTGTTGAAATATTTTCAATTCCATATTTCACCAACAAAATTCTAATCCTACCGATTGAATTACTATAATGCCGAAGACGTTGCAAAAAATAATTTCAGAAAAAGATTTCTGAAACACTTGGATGTAAAATTTATAAACGAACAAAATGCGGAATATCGCCACTGTATTTTCGGCAATATTCACAAATATTTTTCTACATAAATAAAATTTTTTCGATATTTCAAGAGAAATATTATCGAATTTGGCTGAGGCACATGGGTCGATGGCAGCCTGGCAATATATATATTTTTTTCACGTCAATCGACGTTATGTAATGCTATAAAAAATAATAAGTTGCATAATCTAGCTTATTCTCAATAAATCCACTATAGCATTGAAACCTTCCAAAAGTATTTCCGACCTATCTGGATATTATTGTAATTAATGTTTTTATTACTTTAACCGTTATTATTGTTATTATTGTTATTGTAATAATTGTAACGAATTAATGTAATAACTGTTATTAATATTGTTTCTTGAAAATTAAACGTGGGGGGATAAATAGTTTTGATATTGTCGCCGGTCTGGGCATCTCCCGAAGGGTTTTGAGCGCGGGCCAAAGTGTGCTTCTTGGATCGATTCTACTACTCCAATCAACTACCACCCCTTTCCATCTCTTTGACGTTCTCCGGCTCCCTCGTTCTCGCACGTACAGCTCGGTATTCTCTCTCGTCTCTCCACCCAGAAACTGTAGAGTCTTCGCTTCCCACCGTTTTTCTTCGGAAATTCCTCGTTCACTGTGTTTCCATTAATTTGTACTTCGGACTTGTTTGAAGAAATCCAAATGCAATTAACGTTACGGGCCCGTCGTCGAGCTACCTCAACGAAGGAAAATCAGAATCAGACTCGGAAAGCCCTTCTCAGTTCTCTTCGCTTATTAACTTATAACGCAACAACGAGAAAACTCCTCCCTTCCGGTATCGTCATTGAGATTCCGTCTGACGAAACGATTCATTCACGAGTCAATGGGGGAAGTTTCGTTCGCGCCGGGACGCGAAACGAGGCGAGAGCTCTCGAGGGACGGGGCAAGAGAAAAGAAGAGAAGCTTCTTCCCCTGTGTTTATTCAAGAATCAGGGCCGAGGCACTCCGGCCAGTGAGCCGGAAGCGGATGACGCGAGGGTCTCGGAAAAGTAGGCTGACTCGAGTGAGAGAAGACATTTAAGGGTCGAAGAACATACCCAGCTTCGAGTCACGATAATTATAGCTTCAATTTTATTTTATTCTTATTGTTTTATCGGTGGAACGCTCGCTCGACGATTCATCAAAGAAATTTAAGAGCCGAAGGACACACCGGCTTGTCCAGCCACCACGATTCTAACTTCATTATTTTTTTTCTAAATTTCATTGTTATTATATTATTTTTTTCCGTTCTAATGTCATTTAATTTGCAAGCGAGCCGGGGAGTGGTCCGATAACGCTCGGCATGAGAAATTAGCAGGATGTTTAAGAGTCGAAGAACATGCGAGGTTTTCGAGTCACGATAATTGTAGCTTCATTGCATTTTTTTTTTCTCTACTTTAATTTGTATTAAAGCGAAAGGCATTTGAATTTTTTTTACTTTCATTTAAATTACAAATGCACCGAGGTGAGTGGGACAGCACAGGTGCGAGAAGCAATTAGTCACACGTGCGATAAAGCCTCTATGGCGTAGACGAGAATCGTGGTGCAACAATAACAACGTCGACGAGCGAGGAAACAGGCTCTTCCGTTCGCAGCCGGAGAAACAGCCGTATTCGCGGACAATGAGTCCGGATATTTGTGTACGGACGGTGGAGAGACAGATACGGGAATCGAATCGAAAGTAGGAGGAGGAGAATTCAATCGGAGAACCGATGGGACAGTCATATCCGCTCCGGTACATCGAGAGCAGTCGAAGCTGCACTCGAGCCGAGTAGCTCGATTAATTTGCATATCTATCGGAAAGCCCTCCATCCGTTCTGCGCCGGGTGGAAGCGGGCATTCGCTCGTGATAAGAGAGATAAGAAAAAATGAGACAGAGGGCTCAGCCCGGTTGAATTCGCTTCACAGGGCATGCTGAGCAGAGCCGAAGAGATGGACGAGATCACGGATTGGGATCACGGGGTTGCTGACGAACCCAACGCCCCCCTTTCGTAGGGCTTGAATGAAAGAAAGAAAGAAAAAAAAAAAGGAAACGTGACTCGGAGCTTCGACGATCGTTACAAGTCCGTCGAGATTCCGGAGGCCGTAGGTTTAATCCGTTCTCGGTAACAGCCGATGTAACATTCGCCTCGTTAAGTCGCACAGCTACTTGTTATCGCGGCGCTCCGATTGGCCAAGGCAAAGAATCCGCTCCGCGTGCCAGAGAGTAAAAAAAAAATCTTCGCTTCACACCCCAGACTCGGATGTCCTCCCGCTATCCCGTCCACCGTCAGCGGCCGAGGTATATTTTTAGGAAGCGTCTCCCTTCTCGCTAACACGGTGAAATTATTGATTCGCATAATGCCCTCCCAGAATTATCTGCGTTTCTCTGGGGCTTCCCAGCGCAGTTATCTCTTCGGTACCGGACGAGTCTTCAATTTTCGTGACGCACTCACCCTTGAGCTCGGCATCGTCGTCGCTTCCGGACGATAAATTTTCTTGATTGTTCTCTTCCTCCGTTTCTCGACGACAAGCTAATCCGCACGGTTTCTCTGGCACGACTCGCGCCCGGACCTTGCTTCTGCACGTTCACATTTCTCTCTCTCAGGGCGCTTTCCGTTCTACTCTTCGGTACATCCGGCACGCGCGTGCAGCCTTTCTCTCGGTGCACGGTCGATCTCGCGTTACCGCGCGTCGTTATGCACGCTCCGACGGTCGAACCAGTTACAGGATTCTATTGAGAAAAAATAAATAAATTAAAAATACGTTAACAGGAGCGTTTTTTTTTTTTTTTTTAAATAGGCGTCGTGGTACGTTTCGTCCGGGAGCAACCTCGAGAACCGGGCAGCTGAAGCGACCGACTGCTGCGGAGCGAGCTCGAGTGATACTCCGATAGCGAGAACCCACACCGAGCTTGCGGCCGGTTCTTTTTTACGCCTACGCGTACTTCCGCGAATAATGGAGCTTTTCGCCCTCGGCGGGGTACGCTTGCGCACCCGCGAGCCACGACGAAGTGAGGAAGGGGCGAACGCCGCTCGCCTGCCCGTCGCGCATCGTCGACCCACCGACCTCGCTCCTGGCGTACCGCTGTCTGCCCTCTCGTCGATTTACACTACTATACTACTCCTCCAGTTGCCTCCCGCTTGAATGATTTTCGTTGAGGACGCGGCTCGATCGAGTCACCGTGCGCCACGTTACTCCGAAAGCCTCCGGGTTCCTCTTCTTTGCGAATTAAATTTTATCGTCTATTGTCGAAGATGCGGACAGCTCGACTCTCCCCCGTCGATCGCCGGCTCCAGATTGGTCATCCTCTTGGTTTTTTCATATGGTTTTTTTCGTTGATTTTTTTTTGCTCAGCGAGCCAGGAATCCTGGCGCCGAGTTCCCGGACTGGTTAGCCCGTCGCCGTCGCTCGCAGCGGCCCTCCGGAACGGGAAATCGATACAGCAATCGGCATTCAGAGTTTCTCGGAAAGCCCTCTCTGCGAAAAAAAGAAAAAAAATGATGACGGACATGGGAGTTTGCTGATTTCATTCGTGACAACGCGGATCGCTATCAACGGCTCTTAATGGAGACGACATACTTACCCGGTAATAAGCGCGAGGCTCTCGTCAACCGCGCAAAAATGTGTCGCGTGCCAGAAAAACAAATTATAATTATTTGAGGTTTGAAAAAAAGCACGTGTCGACTTTCGAAGAACGACTAACTTCGGCCTGTAGCTGTTTTTTCTTGAGGACGGAGGTCGAATCGAGATAACCGAGGATCGTTACGCTGCTTCTTTACATATTGTATATCGAATTTGTTCTTCCGACGAAAAATAATCGGGAATTACCTATTATACAGTTGTTTATTTTATAAATATAACGTTGCAGTTGTCGATTTTCTCTGGATGTTTTTTTTTTCTTATATATGTAGGAATAAGATTATGTTTAAAAAAATTAGCTAGAGTTCTGATTGAATTTAACGGAATAACCGCCGCTATTTGGATCCTGTTGCAGCTCAAAATTATTTGTTGATAGTCCGAAGGGCTTGAGTACCAAGTTACCTAGCTCTTTGAGTTTACCCAACATCTCTGTTTTGAGCTTCTCGTTGGCAGCTTCGATCAACGGCGGTAGCCTCTGTTTGGAGGGAGGAACAAATATTAGTGAACTTCGAACACGAATCTGCGTAATTATAGACGAAGATTCATCACGCGGCTTACCCTCACTGCGTGGTTAGCCTCGGAATGGGTTGGATCTAGCTCCAAGATCTTTTTAAAGTCGGCCAACGCGTCATCCAGCTTACTTGCCTCCTCGTACAACTGCGCTCTTCTCAGGTATGCCCTCAGGTATTTTGGATTCAATTCCACTGCTTTGGTGCAATCGGCTATCGCCGATTCCTTGTCCTCCTGTTGAGATCATTCTTTTATTGTAAATTTCATTCCTCGTCATTCCTAAATTTTAGTTAATTTCGGATTGTTATCTAAACTCTAAAAACGGTGAATGTAAAAAGTCGCGTCCCAGAAAAAATTCTGGAGATCCAATATTTATGATTTATTCAATACTGATTGTGGAGGTTGAATTTTTCAAAGTAGTATAAAAAAATATAGAAATAGAAATAAAAATATATAAATAAAATATACGTATTGTAATTAATACTATATATTACATATTGGGAGAGAGCAGGACAAAACAGGATAATGGAAAACATGTAATCTTCCAAAAACTTTGAATAGAAGTGGTGACGAAAAGTGAGGCGAAACAGTGTTAAAAATCTAGATCTCTCATTAGGACGCAATGGAGCACCTAAAAATTATTAGATATCTGAGTTTCTATCTCACTGTTTCGTTTTTCCGCGCTGTCCCATGTTAGCCTGCTTTTTCCTACATAACGATTTTAACAGTTAAATCCATTAACGTAGGATATCAGAAAATGTATAAGAATGAAAATATACATTCGAAAATTAAATTATTTTACTTTAAACATAAAATTGTACACACACAAAAATTACCATATATTTTATCTTAGCAGCTGCCCTGTTAGCATACAAAATGGCTCTGTCATTGTCGAATAGCAGAGGACAAATGTGCAATCCCTCTGTGTAAGTCAGCATAGCTTTGCTGTATTCTCCGTTTCTGAACAAATTGTTGCCGTCGTTCTTCAGAACCTCAGCTTCGGCTCGTAGTTTCTGGAAAACGTGAAAAATAGTATCGACACGAAAAATCAGTGGATCGTCAATTGGGAGTGATTGGTTGGAATGGGAACCTGTTTGTCGTCGTCGGACAGCGTGACTTCCCGGTCTTTCAGAGCTTCCTCGTCGACGAAGTCCAGCGGCTGTTCCTCTTTTGGAGCAGCTTCGGCCTCGTCGTCGTCCGGACATTTCGATTCCTTGCCGATGTTTTGCCAAGGATCGCTTAACATTTCGCTGTTTTTACTTGCTGTGTCATTTCTCGAACTCGTCGGCGTTTGTTTCGCGTCCGACGTGTGACACGAGCTCTCCAAGTCGCTGGTTAGATCGTCGATGATTTTTTCGTTGGACGGTATCGTTGTCGAAGGCTTGTCATCCATTCCTTCCGTATTATTTTCGCAGAGTACAATTGTTTATAGATGCAAGGTTTTGTTAGGTTAGATGCGATCCTTGGCAAATGATCTGTCAGTTTAACAATGGAGTCACGCGGCTTGTTAAACTGAGAAAGGAGTATTTGGCCCAGGATTGCGAAATCGTTTCCGTACTCCGAGAAGACATTGGTGGAGTTTTGGGCCAACCTCGTTCTAGCCGAAAGTCACTTCCATCGAAAAGTAACTAGGGGAAGAAACTGTAGATGAAATTTCCGTACGTAAATGCCGCTGTAGGGCGGTTTTCCAACTATAATTTCGACCCGATCGCATTATCGGTGGAAACTCGGTAATATATCCCCCTACCACTGAAGTTTTCACGCTTGAACTTACATCGACATAAGGTTCGATGCTCATGAAAGCGACGAGAATTATCCGATTTATTATTACGGTTATTGTAACTTAAAGCGACCAAAAGTGCTTTGAGTGAATTAAAATTTAGGTAAGATTGTCTTACAAAGATTAATTTATAAATAATTTATTATAAGTTACTTGTGTGTAAATGAAATCAACGTAAATAAAGCCCATTTCGGGTGTCGAAATGTCAGCGGGTTCGCAGATCTGTCAAACTTTGAAACCCAACAAATTTTCTGTATTACTCATAATTCATAATAATGACAATAGATTTAAAAAATTGACGATCGATAGATCGACCAGGAACCGATACGCTTAAAGAACTCCACGTCACTTTTTCACTTTCTTTTTTTTTGTCAATACTTATTTCGATCGTCAACTTGTGATTTCTCGGTAACGAAGCAGGAACCGCATTCAATGGCCGTATAAGGAGCGTTGCGAATGGCGCACTTTGACTAATACAGTCACAACTGGTACCGCGAGGAGTGAATGGTTGCTCCGTTAGTTCACCGAGGCGAGTGACACATTCGATTAATTTAATTGTAGAATAAAAATCGGTTCACGAATTGGTTAAGTTCTCACTGATAACCCTTTCATCTCTTATTTTCCTTTTACAGGCATAAGAAAAGTTCAAAGACAAATAGTAAGACCCTAAGAACCCTTCAAAAACCATGGAGGCCATCATACAGCAGAAAGTGATGGAAGTGGCGAATCAAGTCGAGAAGCAAATTGATGCAGAGCTGGAAGCTTTGGAGAGGCTCGACGTGGATGACCTTGAAAAATTGCGCGAGAAGAGACTGAAAGAAATGAAGCAGATACAGCATCAGAAACAGGCTTGGATTGCTTCTGTACGTCTCCTCACACAACGTTGACCAATTTTGCACCATGAAATGTATTATGTTATTTATTATTCTTTTAGGGCCATGGTGAACACTCAGAGATACCTGATGAGAAAGAGTTCTTTGAGATTTCAAAAAAATCTAAGAACATTGTGTGTCTCTTCTACAAGGACGATTCGCCGAGGTGCAAGATAGCGGATATGCATCTGAAGATTCTTGCCAAGAAACATGTTGAAGCCAGGTTCTGCAAGCTGAATGTGGAAAGATGCCCATTCCTTACTGGTAATTGAAATAAATCAAATAATAACAAAGTAAAAAGAAAAATAATAAATAATCCTATTATAAAAATTCCGTTCATCTACAGGGTTGCATAGTTTATGGGAGATTTCATTAATTTTTTTTTTTTTTTTTTTTCAGAGCGTCTACGTATAAAAATCATCCCCACTATCGCTTTAATATCGGACAGCAAAACCAAAGACTACATAGTCGGTTTCACCGATCTGGGTAACTGCGACGATTTCTCAACGGAAATGTTGGAGTGGAGAATCGCTCAATCTGGAGCAATAATGTACAGCGGTGATTTGGCGCATCCGCCTGAAAAGGGTAAAGGAAAAGCTTGGATGTCGCGAGTTCAGAAAGCAAAAACAATCAGGGGTCGAGATTCCGATGGTTCCGACGAGGATTAGCGTCGGTGAATTAACGCTTTCAACAACGATCTCGATTATCACGGCGATTAAAAAATTTACCGTCATTTGAAAGGCATTCCAATTGGCACAAAAACAATCACGCGCACTTGGTTAAAAAAATGTACACGCTTGTTACGTAAAATATTGCTGTTAACGAAGTGAACATGCAGGACACAGTTTGAGAATTAAAGAGGAGCTTTTATCACACAATTAAGAAACGTGGTTACAACAGTTTGTCACGTGTACATGCATTTTTATATTTTATAATGATTTTCATAACAAAATATAACTATCCAATTATATATATCTTGATGATTAAGTCGTTCCCCACCGTCCGGAAATAACTAATTTTCGATTGGCTGGAAAATAGAAAATGTCGATTAAACGATCGTAGAAACACTATAGGGTGAAGTAAAAAAACTATTCCATTCGAATCGTCGAGCAGCCGTAAAAAAATGGAAACGAGAGTAATAACGACAAATTTAATTCACGTTAAAAAATTAGTTTCCTTAAAAAAAAGTTTCGGAAACTTCAGACAATCGAGCATACTGTGTCGCTCGTAGAATTTGTCGCTCGTCCCAACACTGTTTTGTCCCTCTCGTCCCAGAGCGTCAAACCGTCACAGGCGCAAATTTTCTTCGTATTCTGGAAAACTCCCGAGGACCGCGCAATTATTCCGCAGGCCAATCTACATCGGAAAGAATTCAATTTTTATGTATCTGGCAACGAATATGTGATTTTCGTGCGATTTAAACTTTCACCCCTTACCGATTTCCGCTGTTTCCATCAACTCTCGACGCTGGACTGTTGCCTCTACCAAGATCGTCGGCCTTCTCGGTAATCACCAGCGATCGCCCGATTATATCCGGTACCTTCAGATATTCGTCCTTCATACGGAAGGTCGCGCGTCCGGTCTCATCCGCCACTATGTTCCCAAGATCCCCAACATGCTGCAATAATGAATTGCAGACAGTCCCAAAATTGTATCGGCTATGACGCGATAACAGATTTAAAAATTTATCAAAATTCCAACAATGTTGCGGTACGATTTCAGCTACGTGAATAATGTCCGTTAGTCGGTAATATTTACACGCCGTGACAGTTCGTCATCCGGGCCTCCATGCGCTGCATTGTGTGGATTATAATGCTCTCCCACACTAGACAACAATGTTAGAATATTAATAAAATTATCCGCAGTACAAGAATCCTTACTGAAAATATTACTATTACTATTTTTAATTAAGCATCAAACTGGCCGACACAAATGACACGGATCAACTTGCTGTACTGTCAAAGATGCAAAAATTTTTTAATAAACAGTTTCAAAAGAACCGTAGTGAGTAATGCCATAGTTCAAAGTACTTCATTGACAAATTGCATCTATCAGTCATGAATTATCAATGAGTTTGTTAAACCTCTCGCATCCTTTGGAGATATCTCCGCATTCATGTATGTGAAGACCGTGAGGTCCTGGACTCAGTCCATCCACCGTACCATCAACTATGCAGCTATCCAGCAACTGCACGAATCTGATGACTCCTTTTATATCATTGCCGATGCTGTAGCCAGAATCGCCGCCCAGCATGGATACAGCGTTACTGGTACTTTCTGCAATAATCATGATTGTCGTCGATTATTTTTACCAAAAATACCCCAGTCCAAAAATATTGACGGCACCTCCGTATCCCTTCAACACGGCTCTTCTACCCGAACTTTCGATCTTTTGTTGAACCAGGGAGCAGGGGAGAGACGTGTCTACGACTACCGTTCCTCTCTCCAGAGACACATCTACATTGTTGACGTTGTTCATTCCTGATAGAGAACTCTGAACTGCATCGACGCATTTTTGACACGTCATCTGCACTGCAAACTCAATCTGCGAACAAATTTTTCGAATTAAAAATACAAGTCATTCAAATGGTCACTTGAATGATGACTTTTAATTCTTGCCTTAGTCGTCGTCATCTTACGATTCGAAACACTCGGTAAAAATGATACGGCAAATCTTATCTGTACTCTCGTTGACGGACAGACGAGTCAGTATTATTTAGTTGCAATATATCGACGACGCGTATATCAAATATTTTATTCACTTCTCCCTTCTTCAAATCTTCGGGCGGCTGAAACGATAATGTACGTCTCGTTTTCTCCTCTCATTCTCACACCGGCTAAACAAATTTCGTTGGTCATGGTTTGTTTTTTCTCTTCATTCTCGCCGTCGATTCCTCCTGGTTATTTTTTTACCGTAGTGTGGCTGCCATAAGTCAATCACGATTTCCCGCGCTTTCGCGTGTCTTCCATTCCGGACACATCCGCTGTTAGGCAACTAAATTATAACACTAATTATCGTATCGGTTAAATGATCGAATATTCTATACTCTGAAAGGGTAAAAAAAATAATCCCGCACGTTTGTATTCTTTAAATTACATAAGTCAAATAGGTGTCCCTCCAATCGCTCAGGTTAGGTCTTTTCGCTCCCTGGTGAACATTTTTTTTTGTTTACTTATATCTCTTCAACGTTAAAAATTAACGTTAAAATCCGTAGGATACTTCCATATTAACTCGTCAGTTTCACATATTATTTTATCGTTCTTTGGAAGTGCCAAAGTATAAGGCAAACTATGAATACTTCGGTCATCTATAAAAGTTTCTAGATTTTGGTGAAAACTGGATGTGAATGGCGTCGATACGCGGACCGAAAATCAATTCGTACATAGTGTGTCGTTTACACGATATTGTCAACGCTGTTTGACCGTGAAATTTTACAATTCGTTATTAACCTCATAAAAAACATGGTTGAGAGTTTTACCCTCTTACAAATTTATCGGACGCAGACATGTTTCTTTCGGAAATAATTGCCGAATCAAAGCGAGTTCAAATGCAAAAAGACAAAATTGCTCGGGCTGTCTGATGCTGGTGAGAGGTAAGAGCCCGAAGATTCACCGGATACATGTTATTCGACAGTAGTTCGGCACCAACGTACTATCGTTCATTTATCGCGACGAAACCGATTGTTCCGATATTACTCGAAAAAAATCATTTCTATTTGTTCACTCGTTTTGTCGTAAAATCTCGTCGAAAAATCCTGCTCTTTTGTTCTAACAAATATCCATCTCGTTTAAAATTCAACAAAAATGTAATTCCGAATTTGGCGTATTGATCAATGAAAAATTGTCCATTGCTTTCCAGGCTTGGGTGTCATGGACGGACGATTTAAGCCTGCCGTTACCCTAAGTTAGGCAAGGCCGATAGTCAATATGGATAGAGAAGAACGTCTCGTGATGAGGTCGGAATAAGCACAGGTATTTCTCTTTCTGTGTACACTCTGTAATAAATTTCTTTTTGGTAGAATAATTAAATTTTTTTTTATTGTTGAAGTTTTAAAAAAATAAATTTTTTTTTTTAAATTGTATGTTACTTTCTTGCATGTGACATGTGGATAGTTTTGAAAAATGCCGAGAAAAGTAGCGGCAGTGGCTTTGCCACCTTCTACTGGTGAGAAGACGTGTTCCTTTTGCGGCCTAAAGGATGACAATGAATTGGAATATGGAAAATTTCACGAGTATGATGGAATTGTCACGCATTACTACTGCTTGGTGAGATAACAGATTAGGCCACTTTTTGTGTTGTTTTAATTTGTGAAATGGGATTTTCCACTGACACGACATTGACCCTACCCCAAATTTGTAGTTGCTGTCTTCGAACATGCAGCAGAGGGGAAATGACGATGAAGGAATCCTAGGCTTTTTATCTGAGGACATAAACAAGGAACTCAAGAGAGGGAAAAGACTTGTAAGATTCATTTTCATTGGATACTGCTTGAATTTCAATGATCATAGAGTTATGTGCATGAGACTAAACTTTGTCAAGTTACAACAGCTGTCTTTTACATCTTATTAACTTTGCTCAGGGAAGTTCACGTCGAAAATAAAATTCGAGAAGTCAACCATTTTTTTTTCTCTAAGTAAGTCTTCTCACGGCAGTGTATAGACAGGGTTATGAATGATAAAATTTAATGCCATGCAGATATCTTTAGGGTCTTAAATTCCATGAGATCATACTGTACGCTCTTGAAATCTGTGCAGACTTGTTGCTACTGTAAAAAAATCGGCGCGACGTTAGGATGCTGCAACACGAAATGCAAAAGAATATTTCACTTTCCTTGCGGCCTGAAGTCCGGCTCTCTGCATCAATTTTTCGGCGAGTTCAAGTGAGTTCTATCAACCATCAGTAAATAAATAATGAATAATAAAAGTTATCAACGATTATTAACAAATATTAAAGTTATTGATAGTTATTAAAATGATAGAAAATCGGAAACGATCCCCGTTTTTTTCGTAACGCAGTTTTTTCGAAATTTTCAGGTCGTACTGCAAGACCCACAGACCGATTCAGAAGATTGACGAGAGGGTTTCCCAAGAAATCAAAACTCGCGACTCGATGATCTGCTACATATGTTACGACGACGTCGACCCCCGCGACATGCTCGGAACACTGTGGGCGCCTTGTTGCAAGAAGAACGCGTGGTTTCATCGCGGATGCGTTCAGCAATTAGCGATGAGCGCCGGTTACTTTTTCAAGTGCCCTCTGTGCAACAATAAGACGGAGTTTCAGAAGGCGATGCTCGATCACGGAATATTCATACCAAGCCAGGACGCCTCGTGGGAGCTCGTGCCTAACGCCTTCGAGGAGTTGTTGTACAGGCACAATCGATGCGACGCTGACAAGTGTCTATGTCCAAAGGGACGCCAGCACGTGAGCACGAATGCCAAGTGGGAATTGACGCTCTGTCGGACGTGTGGATCTCAAGGGATTCACACAGCCTGCGGGCGCCTCAAATGGGTCAAGCCGATTTGGGAATGTACCGAGTGCACTTCCATACTGAACAAATCCATCGTGGGCGGTAACACCGACGCTCGAGAGGATTTCAGTCCACTGGAAAACGGCGATCTGCTCACCGACGACGAGAACAGCGACTCCGATATATCGGTCGGCGGAGTTTCCGACACTCACGTGCCGACCCCGAGTGTCAAAAGCCAGGAACCCACGAAGGCTCCGCGAACCGACGATGAGCTTCCACCGGTACCGAAGAAGCCAAGAATTTCTGTTATCCGTACTGCGGAGCCGCTTCCGGCCGACAGTGATGACGACATAATCGTAATATCCGGAACGAGTCGAAACGAAACTACGATCGTTCCGGAGAACGGAGTCAACGATCCGGTGGGAAGACTTCTACCCGATCTGCGAATCGCAGAGGAGGAGAGCAAAGTCGAAGAGCAGTGTCCGACGAGTGTTCGTCAGAAGGACGCGGAGACTATCGAAGAGCCCGAGACGTCGGCAAAATTACCGTCGGAAACGTCGAGGCCGCCAGAGATCGATGTCGTAAAGCAGCCACCGTCGGGGACTCAGCCGTCGCCGCCGGTCGAGATCGACCTCAGCGAGGGCGAGATCACCGTACCGGAAGGAGTATCGACGTCCGAAGAAAAACGCACGGACGGCTCGTTCGGTGATTCTCCTGAGCTGAACATCAAAATCTCCAACGTCACATCTCTAGCTCCCGGAGCGTTCGATCTGGTCCCGGAGTCGAGAACTCGGCACAACAACATAAACGTCATAAACGGCGGCCTCACGCCTTCGGATCCGATCGTCGTCGAAGATAGCTCAACCCCGAAGGAATCTCACAACAACAACACGCTTTACAACTCCGACCGTGATCAGCCGAGGATCGTGAAGTTCGACGAGGCGCCCAATTGTCCTCGAAGCGAGGCTAATTCCGTAATCTACGGTCTTACGATACCCGGCACAAACCATACCGTTCCTCTGATCGTTACACCGCCGGAAAATTGTAAATCGAAAACACCTGGGCTTCACGCCGATCCGAACAATCCCCTGGGTGTCGCACTGTGCGACTGCAACAGTTCGCGTGCTTCCTCAATTGCCGATATTCTGAATCTTAGCGTATTCAGCGGACCGATAAACACCTCCACGATAAGTTCGTCGACCACGAAGACGATCACTACTCCGAAAGTCATTCAAAAAGCCGACAGCGCTCAGAGCGTCATTCAAAAAGCCGACAGCGCTCAGAGCGCGAGTTCGACGGGCTCTTCTGTAAAACAGAAAATGGAAAAGCCGACGGCGCCGCAGTCGATAGATCCGAAAACGTGGTCCGTGCCGCTGAAGTCCATCGTGCAGGGAACAATTTCAAAGTCGGCGGCTGAATCGGTCCTCAACATCGCCAATAACTCGATGTACCTTGGTAACTTCTCGTCGTTCGACGCCATGAACGGTGCTTCGGCTTTTTCGAAGCAGACCGTCACTGTGCAAGCAACGAATATTTTGCAGAATGGCATTGGATCCTCGTTGCCGCCGGTCTCGTGGTCGAACGCGATGCCATCGCAGAATTACGTTCGCATCGCGCCGGTCGACGCTCCAGCACCGAACGAAGTTGCTTCGCGGTTCTTCACGCCCTTGCCAGCTTCTCAGAAGAACACCGCGACACCGATGCCGATTAAGACCACCCAGGCGAAGACCCCAACGTCGAATGGCGTTGATTCATCGGCGAAGTCCAAGAGCGCCAATGTTCCACCAAATTCGACGGGCGTAAATTCCGTCTGGGTTAAGGTGAACGGTTCGTACGTTCCCGTCGATCCGGCTACGGCGGAGCAGTTCGTCACTGCGACGACCCCATCGCCTACGCCGTTGAAGGTCCAAAAGTCAACGACCAACTGCCGAGTTTCGAAATCAGCGAAGAACCATCGGGTCTCGGAATCTGGGACAAACCATCAGGCTTCCAAATCTGGGAAGAAATTTCAGGTCTCGAAATCTGGTACGAACTACCAGGTTTCGAAAAAATCGGCGAACTATCAGGTCACAAAATCAGCAACGTACGATTCTTCAAAGTCGGTAACGAGCGACAGAAATTTCCCAATGATTCGATGCATTTCACCGGACAAGAACGACACCGGAGACTCGAGGAAAAACGTAAGTGCGAGCACTGCGTAATACTGCAGGGGTAATCGATGTTATCGTGCAACTGGCACAAATATCGACCTTTCGATACGGAAATCCGGCAAATTGTTTCACGATGATTTTATTTTTTTGCATCCAATCCTTCGCATACAGCAGTCTTGTCAGTTCTCTTCAGTTTTATATTCGAATTATTATTTTCGAATTACCATATCTTGTTACATAATCACACAATATATATTGACAATGAAAATTTCATTTTACATAAAAATATGATCTGACATAAAAAATATTATTCTAGATAAGAATATTATTTTACACGCATATAATATCGTGACATTAAAATCATTGGTTCACTAAAAATATTTTTTTCAACTTTCCATGTCAATATATTATTTTGAGACACAGCTATTTTTGTACCGAGCAATGCGGGTTCCGTTTGAAATTCAAGACTCTCGCTCAGCGAGAATCGCGCACCCGAAGGGTTGATGAGCCACGGCAATCGTGTAACATTACCAAACGTAATTAAGGTTTTCTGCGAGGATAATCTTGTGAAAAATTTTAGCACCCAAATTTGTATGACAACGGAGATTTGCGTATCGGAGAGTCGATGCATCCCTTGTCACAAAATAAAAATTACGTTCCCGGGGGATTGTCATTGACTTCGGGATAACTATCTCTGGTGAGACGGTGGGGTGCGGGGATTGGC
This sequence comes from Listrodromus nycthemerus, assembly GCA_963978505.1. Taxonomy (NCBI): domain Eukaryota; kingdom Metazoa; phylum Arthropoda; class Insecta; order Hymenoptera; family Ichneumonidae; genus Listrodromus; species Listrodromus nycthemerus. The sequence goes on from OZ021684.1 coordinate 17,131,472, forward strand.
AATATGAAATCTTATCTCCCCGTACCTTCTCTCCAGTGTATTTGTTACGATTCTAACAGTGTGACGGGGATGCAGGCTCCGATCCTGCTGTTCAGCCCGCGTCTGTTAGCCCAACAAATGCCCGACTCGGCCGTCCTCGGAACACTTCAACTAGTCCTTCCGGACTCGGAGCAGTACTCGACGATCGGAAACCGAGTGACGCAGATGGACCGTGAGTAATGATTTTTGGATCCGAAGTTTCCCGCTGAAAAACATGAAATAATTTTTTATGTAATTAATAATAATAAAATACTTATATAATTCTTTTACATATCGTTGTATCATTTACATTTTTTTTGTTATTTTTTTTTTTAATATTAAATTGTTATATTATTTCATTTTTTCCATATTGAAATTTTTCTTCTAAAGAAATGTATGCACTGATATTGTAAATGTGCGATGGTTTTATACCTTCTTTTACGGTCTCTTCAAAGAAAAATAGTAAAAATTAATAATGAATGAATTAATTAATTATAACAATATTTTGCAGCATCGCTACAAGGTGCGGTCATCAGGAAGATGTCGCGGTTGAGTGTCCCACTGCCCAGAACGGGGGTTACACCTCTAATAGAACTGGATTGATAAACAAAACGATAAACCTGCGGGATATTAAATTCACGATCGCCGGGCCAGATATTGTTAAGGTAAATCTTCTCATCGATTCGAGCCGACAAACTCTGTGACGATTCAAACATTCAATGATATTAATTATATGATGTTTCTTTCTCTGGAACTTGCAGATGACACTGTACGAAAGTTACGATGTAAATATCAAAGTGGCTACAACGGGCAGATGTAAATATCACACATTAAACGATGCGCCAGATGCGGAAGTATGGGACCACGAATCAACGCACAAAGCGTCCTTCAGTCCAGGAGGCAAAGTTTCGAGCATGGCCAATTACGATTTAGAGGGTATCGTTGATTCGCCGAAGATCGAATGTTCTAATTCGGCAGTCGGCAGCTGCGGCCATGAGGCACTAAAACAGTCCGAAAGTACATCCGGAAACAACGAAGCTGCAACTAAAAATATCGCAACTCCAGCTCAAGTCAATATTAGCTCGCGTGGGCAAGACGAACTGAAGGAAAATCGAGATCCTGTCCCAGCATCCAACAATTCGACTGAGGCATCGATACTTGTCGATCGCAAGAGCAAGACCCACTCGCGTGTCGGCGTCAATGACTACTCGATGCGGTCTCTGAACGAGAAGGATGGCCAAGAAACGGTGGCCGAGAAAATCACTTCGAGTCCGTGCAAAGTCGCCGCCAACGAGCTTGCCGTTATTCCAACGAAGGTTTGTCACAACGGTTGTAAAGAAAAAATCGAATCTCGACCGCTTGTAGCTTCAATCGAAACTGACGTAAACAATTCGGTAACGGCTCGCATTTCCGTGAACGAGGGTGCTGCCAATGACGATACTAAGGATCATGTGGAAACTGCGAAGAGGCGACGGATATCCGATGAGAATTCGAATGGTTCGCGGGATTCTAGGAAATCAATGATCGCAGATGACTCAAGACATTACAATTGCAACGGCTGGCTCGCGAAAGCCAGCGTCGGTCACATCGCGGAGCAGTTTGAGACTACTAATAGAAGACGGACGTCGGTAAAAGATGGGAGTTCGAGCGGTGCACGGGATTTTGATAAATCATCGTCCGACAATATCTCGAAACAATTCGATTCCGCGAACGCAAAACCAATTATCGGCAACGTGCGCTCTCACAAAATTAGGGAGTACTTCGAGGTCGCTAAGCGGCGACGGGTGTCGATGAATTGTGAGAAGAACACATTGGACACCAGTAAAATGGAAATTACCGATGAGTCGAGGGATCACAATAGCGCGATCATAAATTCACTAGTCAACATTGAGGCAAGATCAAAGAGAAAATTTAGCGAGTCCAATCACATTTGTCGAAAGGAAAAATTACGGGGAGACTATGCATTGCGAAACGGCGAGACTGCAGCGAGTGAGGAATCTCTGTGCTGCAAAGTCAGCATCGATCTGACGAGAATTCGCGAGTCCCTCGCGACGAAGCTGACGGTGCCCACTGGCATGAGTTTCCACGATCAAAACGACGAGAGGTGCATGATGATATTCAATACAGCGAGCAACGATGATTTGAAAACAAATTTTAGACACACGAAAATTTTGACGAGATCCCGTAGTTTCGATAATTCGGCGGAAAGCGATCGTCGACGAGGAGACCGATCTTCCAGCGTCAGCCTGAGGAGATCGCAGAGCTTCGATAATTTGCCCTGTTTTTTGCTCAAACGGCGTCGCACGAACGATGTGATCGAGGACGATAGAAGACGAAGTTCCAAAAGAAAGACGCGAAGTTTCGAAAAAAACAATTTCGTCAGATAGATCGGTTATTCGTTGGAGCTCGGAAAACGAGAAACTTGGATGTTCAGTGGCAACATAAATTAATTTAATTCCGGCCTTTAGCGAACGTCGTTCCGTCGATATCAATATCGCAAAAAAAATGATGACGAACGACATTAAATTCCGTTGCTCGAAATGATGTACAGTATTTTATACGAAAAACTACTTTATTGTTCCAAGAGCTTCGATTCAACACAGTCGCCGAAACTTTACCCGGCCGAATGTTGACAAAAACCGATTTAAGTTTATACATTTATAGCATGAATGTTTCTTTTTTTCACGAAGTTAGAATGTTTCTCGTTACAATTGGTTTGTAGTATATTTATATTATGTAGATAAGAGTTACCGCGCGGTCGATTAGTTGTCGAAGGGACCGAGTGTTGGCTTCGATTTTTTCTCTTCATGACGGTCTCGTACGTTCACGTATATAATATATGAAGATATTATGGTTGTACGAACAATAAATACCTCGGACTTGGTTATCGCCGAGATTGCCGAAGCTGTAATTGTACACGAGTTTCTCTCAATTGTTTTTTTTTTAACAACAGACAAACTTTCGATACTGTAATTTAATTTAGCAGACATCACTTTTTTCTTGTGGTAATTCCAACAAATTTCGTCTGAATTCGAGATGAAAAAATGCTAATTCGCGTTGATGTCAAGATAAATGTGCTATGACTGTTAGGAGTGATGATGTCACGTTTGTGAATTTCTTAACGTTTGTTTTTTTATTGATCATAGCAGTCTTCGACATTGTATTATTATGACTGAAGATATCATGACATTATAATGGCATCTTTGTTAAGTCTGGACGCATTCTTTAATGCTGTTCCGCCAAATCCGGAAATATTCGAGGCGTTCTCATATTTCGGTCTGGTCTCTGGTGAGGATTTAGTTTTTAGTTTTTTCACGGTTTAGTTTTAAATTACCGCTGAGCAAACAAAGCGGGTCTAGCACGCTTACTTTGTATCATCCTCTCTCTCGCACAGTAACTACCGCGTCGAGCAGAGCCCTGGTAAATATATCTTCGAGCCATAAATTACATGCGAACGTCGATAGGTTGATATATCTTCGTTATCTCCTCCGTCGGATCTCCAGGATAAACGGACTCTTCGCTCAGTATTTCAGTCGTCTAGAAAAGAATAACAAATTCATTCAATCATCCGCTTATCTCCTCCCATTTTAGTTCCATTATATATATATATATATATATATATACGTCCATCAATTATATTTTGTTCTCCCGAGACGAAGAGTTGCCTCGCGAAGTACACGATGGATATTGTCGAATGATGAAGATTATCGTTCAATGGCGAATTCGACGAACTAACGCTGCCCCAGCGGAGCTCGCGGCTTAGTCATTGGCTTTTTGTTATTCATTCATTCGCGTTCTCTCCCTACCTATGGCCTCGTAGACCCGGCATGCAGAGAGGAAACGAACGGATCATCGGCGGATTTCGCTCGGAGAATCCCAGCGGTCAGTCGCGCACCAGGATATCCGCGATCGAGGTGTCTCAATATAAACATGAAACCCCGTCGATCTTTCTGCAAAAAGGATACATCATCGCCATTGGCTCAGCTAACGTGCGGGTATGAATGCCTCGACGCAGTATTCTATAGAGTCTCCGTAGGTTGCTTTGTGTTCTCGGACAGAGGTCAAGGTTATAATTTTGTTTACTTCTCCGTCGGGCCATGGGCGCAAGACTCGTATCAACAGTGTTTTCGTTCCAGTGTAAAAAAAAAAGTTGGGAACGGCTCTCGAGATTGCCCACCAGTTGGTCACAAATAAATAATCAGATCACGTATCGCAACCAATCGTTTATTCACGCTTTAATTCCGGATTTTCTTCGTTGCTGCACGCGCAATCACGGTCCTCGCTGATCGACGATTCTGCTAGTGAAAAAAAAAAAACAAACAAAAATAAAAATAATCGCGATTCATCACCAACAGAGAGAATTAGCATCGGCAGCGCAATAACGACTCGGCATGGCGCTGCTATTAGAATCCATTATTTCGACACGACGGTTTTACTCGTCTTTCGTATCGTGACGCATATGATGATCCTTTGTCATGGCATGCAAAGTGCGAGACATCTTTTCAACCGACAGGATAAGACATACGCGTTGTGCGGTGACTGTCGCGAGAAGGAAAAGTCGAATCGAGGAATTGAAATAATTGAAAAAATGAGAATCGACGTCCACGGTAGGGTGATTATGTTATGGACTAATGACCAACCGGTATTCCCCTTAGGATCTCCCTGTCGCAGAGTCGAACAATTTACTTTCAATAATTCGACGACCATTCGCCAGACGCTGGAAAAGAAGACAACTGGCGAAGTACGACACTAGAATAAAAAATTTTTAAAACTGAAAAAAGTATAAAATGTACGGGGCGATTTGCGGAGTCGTTTCGATTGGTTTGGTGCTTTCGGGATTGATAAATCTCGGATCGTGTCAGTCACCTTGTCCGAATTACTTTCGTTATCTGACGGACGACATTACCGGGGAAGTGACGGGAAGAATAGAAATACCGAACGCTCCCAAAGACATCGCATTGCATATACGAATAAGTCTCAGCGTTCCTACGACATTGCCCACGGTAAGTTTCGGAACTTTTGGTAATTTATTGGAAGTAATACTCGATCGATTATTTGACCGCAGAAATATGTTGGGACATTGGAACTGGCCAGTTCGAAAAGCGAATCCGTAAAAGCGGTTCAGGAGGGCAGACCTTTGATTTATCGTCTGCACTTTCCTCTTCGCAATCCGATACCACTGCTCACGGAAATAACGTTCAATGGACAGCGTTACTGCACGGGGCCTCGAGGTAATAGTATTTTTTCCAACAATTCCACGGACATGCGCCACTTTTCGTGACTGTAATGCGTGACAATGGCGCGCACGCGCCGAAGTTCTTCCTCTTGTGTGAGAATTATAGAAATTAGCATGCAAGAAGTAAATTGTGGATAAAAATATTAATTTATTTTTCAGCCGCCGGTCAGGTAGTGACGACGATATTTCTCGAGCATACTCTCTATCCACCCGGAGTTATGTCTCTGGCTGACAATTCTTCACCGACGACTTCCGGTGAACCGTTCAGCGTTCCTGAAACAGTGCCGTCACTCGATTTTCAATCACCTCCGATTTCTGGTGATTCGTTCGATACTCATAATACATTTTATGACATTGATTTTTCATCGGCATCGACTTCCGGTAAAATGTTTGGTAATCGTGAAAAATTTCCTGGCATCGATTTCTTACCGAGTTCGATATCCGGTGATTTGCCGAACAATTATCGAACGTTGCCGGAAATGGATTTCTCACTACCTTCCATGCCCATCGACACATTTAATACTCACAACACATTTTCTGAAACTGATTTTTCATCACCGCCAGTTGCAAAACCTGATCTGAATTCAGTTCGTCCAGTTTTGCCCGCCGTCGAAAAGAGACCTGCAGTGGTGGAACCAGTCCGAAGACCCCGACCGGAAGTTCCGTCCTTGCTGAAGCATCCTTCCGATAGCAAACCAATACCGGACAAGAACAACAAAAATTGCGGACGCGCGAACCCCGGAGGTGTTAATTATCTCATAGCAAATGGCGAGAGAACTTCGCCCGGCCAGTGGCCCTGGCTAGCAGCCATTTTCGTGACTAAGATCGAGTACGATTTTCGATGCGGCGGAAGTCTTATCACCGATAAACATATAATCACAGGTATTGAATTACGATTGGCTTGATTATGTTGAGTTACCCTAGGGACCTTGGCCACTTTCCAGAGTCTGATAAAAATTTCACTAATGATATTATTCCAGTTCTATTCTGTGTCATTCGTTCACTTGTACAAAATAATGTGGTCCCTAACAGCGCTATGCACTATTGAGCAAAAAACAATTTTTTTGGATTGGAAATACGTTGAAGTTGACAATCAATTTTTTTTTTACGAAATGCGTCATTACCTGGAGGAAAATCTCATTTTTCGACAGGAAATGTCCCTCTTGTCTTTCGAAAATTTCGGCCGGTAGTGGCGTGGCACCGGAAATGTCGATCGATTGTTAATTGAATTTTCTTTTTTTCATATACAGCTGCACATTGCAAGTATGAAAACGGTGTGGACTTGCCAGCCAGCGCATTTCTCGTGTCCCTTGGTCGCTATCATTTGCGCAATTGGCGTGAACGAGGCTCCAAGAATCACGAGGTATTGGAATTTATGCGTCATCCGGATTATCACGATCGTGGCAGCGCAGATGCCGATTTGGCATTGATAACTCTTCGAGACAGAGTCGAATTTACCGAGAGAATTCGGCCTCTCTGTCTGTGGTATGGTTCGAACGATCTCCAGAGGGTCGTCGGGCGTTTTGGCTACGTCGTTGGATGGGGAAAAGACGAGCATGGCAACATAGTTTCAGAACCACGCATGGCTCAAATGCCGATTGTTTCGCAGGTAGCAAAATTTTCCTTGTTTATACACTGCGTGATTATTTGTCCTTTTTTTGTGCAGAATATAAACCAATCTTTTTATCCTTTCCTTGCAGGACGATTGTCTCAACAGTCATAGATCATTTAAGAAAGCGACATCGAATCGTACGTTCTGCGCTGGACTAAGAGACGGCAGCGGTCCATGCAATGGTGACAGCGGTGGCGGTCTCGTTATCCGCGACCTCAGTACGGATAGATATTATTTGCGAGGAATCGTTTCGTTGTCGCTGGAGTCTAGCACAATGGGATGCGATCTAGCATCTTATACGATTTACGCTGACACCGCTATGTATATGGATTGGATCACAATGTACACGAGATCGTGAGTTCATTCCGATGGGAGACTCTCGACAGCCTTTACGGCGATCAAAGCACGTCGCGTTATTTAATACGTAGTTTGGCGAGCAATACTCGCTGTCTCATGGGGAAGAGTCTTCAGTTATTCATTATTTATTACCGCGCGGAAATTGTACGTTTTTAATTTTTAAAAACAACATAAACGTTGCGAACACTATAACAATTAAAACAAAAAAGTGATCATACTCAGATAGCACAAAATATTTTGATATCTTTTTATTAATATTTTTAATCTTTCAAATCTCACGAAATATTCCTGAAATATTTGGAAATATACTTTCAAGATATTTCAACGAAACGTTTCTAAAATAATTCTGAAGCACACTTAATCTTTAAACACGTCTAGAACTTTTTCCAAACATGGTGATAAAGTATTCTGAAATATTTTTTATTTCATGTTTCACCGAAATGATTCCAAAACATTTCAATGTGAGATTCATGAGCACCCGAATGAATTTTTTTTTCGTAATGTCGAGAAAATATTTCTAACATTAAAGACTGTACATATTGAAAACTTTGAAAAATATTTCTGTGCTATGTGGGCAGATGCATTAGCGTTTAACGATGTTTCGAATAAATTCAAGGCCATTAATTCGCGATCGGCGCCGAGGAAGAATAAAAGCGCGGCTTGGAACTTCCTGCTGCGTACATGCGATACCAGATCGTAAGTTCGAACCGCTTGGACCGCTTAATCGTACATTTATACTCTTTCACGGTGCGCGACGAATATAAATCAATTCGTCGCTCGGCACGATAGCGGGAACATCGGTAATTAATTTTCTATCGGGCTGCGGAACTGTAAAGCGCGACCACTCGGTCCCGAAGATGAAAAACTTTGTTTTTTAATGGTCCCTCGATAGTGAGATCAAACGCACGTCGTAGCCAGTGAACGATTATACGGAGATCGAGTGAAAGAAAAATGTGGCTTCACCGTGTTCTATTAAGCATTTTATTAGTATACGCAATCGTAGCTCAGGGTGAAGAATATTCTTCTTCGCCTCGTCCTGAGGAAATTATTGTTTTGAAGCTGAAGACTGCAGCTCGATTGCGTGAAAATCTCGGGAAAGTTTTGTCTTACTTGCCAGTAAGAAATTTCGAAATGTACAATTCTATAAAATTGATCAGGAAGTATCTGAGAAACGGTGGATCGCTGGTGAATTCATTGGAAGTGTTACCTTCGGTCGCTCATCTCCCGATACGCGACCAGCTTAACGAGATTCTTTGGTCAATGGAAAACTATCTGCCTCGCTACATTCTCCCGGCCATTGGGGTAATTCGCGGTGCGATTAACGATGAAAGAAGACTCGTCGACGTCGAGGGTGTCTTCAGACCGAATTACGGACCTCTCAAGGCGGATCTGCTGTACAAAATTCATGCGATTGATCTGCCGATCGTTGCCAAAGAAACATCCTTATCATCGGAAACGTCCGGAGAACGAAGGGAGTTGATCGAAGAAGCCTTGGCTGCCTTATCTTCAGGAAACATCACAAACGTTGGTCCGTTGATCGCTCAAATCCTCGACAATATGAAACTGAACAACGAGAACCCTGAAGTCCGAGAGTCAGTGAGACACTTGGTTCGCGTTTTGAGCGACAGTGAGAATAAATTAAATGACTTGACTGTAACGGGCGACGCTTACGAAACAGTGAAAAGCGCAGTGATAGCCATAGGAGGACGTCGAGAAGATAATCACGTTTGGGAGAGTGCGCAGACTCTGTTGCCTTACCTGAAGAAACCGGAAGAGTTCTGCACTCCGAATAAAAAAATCGAACGTTTCTTCGTTGGAAAAGTTTTTAATTATTCTCTTCTTCTGTCCCAGGGCATCGGTTCGAAGCTTTCGGAGCAAGGTGCGACCCTCTTGAAGATGATTGAACGCGGGGATATGGACGTTGATCGAGCCTTCGAAGGATTTCACTTTATGGAGTACGTTGAGCCGATAGATCTTCTGATAGCCTCGATCAGCCATCTGAGACGTTACCAAAGCAGCCATGGCGCATCCGTCGAGGCTTTGGAAGAGATCTACGCTCTTCTGATAAAAAAATACCGTTCGGATAATTGGCCCAAGGTTCGTCCGAGCAATGTCGGAATATTTAAGACGCTTCTTCGTGGGATGATTCATGGGAACAGTTCGCCGAGGATTCGTCGATTGGTCGAGGATATCGTGGCGACCATCGGCAACGGTCTTGCTCCTGGAGCTTTGCGAAAAATCATGGCTTTCGTCTCTTCATCGGAGTGCCATGGACCATCCTGTGTGGCAATGAAAGTTTTACGAGCTCTGAATGCTTCTCGCGATATAAATGATCTCTCGCTGAGAGCAAGCGTCACGAATTTGTTGACAACGTGGCAGGATGAAATGGAAGAAGAGATCGATAACTGCGCGCGGTCTTTGAGAGAAGAAATCGGTACCGATGAGCTCGAAGCTCTTCGGGATGTTCAGAACGTTACGTTAAACGCTACGGATCTGTTGCAAGCCGTTCAAGGGCTGGTTCCTGGATCGCCGTCCTACATTCTTCTCCAGGAATTCCTCGCGAATCGGACGGACCTTGAAAAGCAACTCGGGGAGGTCATTGATCTCCAAGCACATCCCACCAGAGGAAGGCTCCTCTCCTGGTTGTTTCAGAAGCTCGCGGCTTCGGAGAGCTTGGAAGAAAGGATCCGGAAGCTTACCGGAGATCTTGTGGATCGTGTTTCTCAAGATGGTTACGGCGCCGCGAGAGTGGAGCAATCTGCGCGTCGTTTATGGATCAGCGCATAGAATATAATAAAATATCAGCGTGCCCGACAATAAGAAATTACTGTGCGTTGAGGGAGATAGTTGCAATTTTCAAATTAACTTTATTCAATGGTTTAAATTTTTTCGAGAAAAAAAATTTGATCTTATTTGCTTTCTCCGAAAAAAATTATCGACCTAGAGAAAAGTTTATTACAGTTTTCAATGCCGATCGCGATATTTCGCTTCCTTCTAAGGGACTGTTAGACCCTTCCGTTTTATCGATCGAACGAAATGATATAGAATGGACTTTACGTCATTGTGAACTTACGTCACAGTAAAGTTACGAGTTATTTTTTAATTTATTTTTTTTCTAATAGTTTCTAGTGGCAAGAATATTCACTTAATTTTTTATATCGAAATTCAACGAATGTGGTGTCACTAATATCCTTAAAAAGGCTTTATGAATTTTTATAAAAATTGTGCCCTGAATAGTTAAACAAATTCTTTGTCCTGGACCTTTTCACATGAAAAATTGTTTCCACGTTTAAAAAAATGTGTGCAAATCGATTCATCCAAATGATCACGATTTTGCCATTTTTTTTCTTTAGTTCATCATTCCTGTTCAGGGGCAAAACCCTTTAGCGACACATACACACAACGGCGACTAACAAACAAAATACCTCACTGTAAAATTTAATAATCCAAATGCAAAATCATACGCTCAAAAATTAAACTACACTACAACCAGAAAAAATTGAACTGAAAAGAAAGTTTAAAAAAATGTAAAAGAATATGGAGGACTGTAATGTAAATAATAATCCCATCGATAAATAAATCGCTCAGCTTCGAGATCTACGTGACGTCCGGAAAGCTTTCAACTCAAACGTCGTACCTCGACAGTCTTATCGATACCTACTTTCCTATAAAAGTCCGTCGAAGATTTGTACCAGTGCCAACGTTCAATTAAAACTTTCTTCTCGACTCGAAATATAATCGGTGACGGTGCGTTAAATCGTGTTCGACGATAAAAGAAAGAAGAAATCCCGTCCTCTCTCTTACTCCGGCGAAACCTGATCGTTTTCCTCCGTCGGCGCAGGACGATTCGCAACTCGACGCTCCTCCAGGTCACGCACGAGCCACGCTCAATTAAAACTCAACATCTCCACGCTCAGTTCGCCATATGGAATAATAAGGGTAGAGCGGTTCAGCGATTTAAGGCAGTCGACAGCGATGTACCGTTCGGGCAAGCCGTTTCACGGATCCGCGAAATTTTTTTTGTACCTGCTGATTCATTTCCTGACGACGACGCTCTTGACGGCCGTCGAGGTGGCTCAGGCCTCGACCTCCCAGAGGTAATTAATTCAGGGCCACCGAACCCCACGTTTCAACGACCACGTTCTCCACTGTCCATATTTCATTCTCACCAAACTATTTTCTTCTCGTGAAATACGTTGCATTTTTTTTTCTTCCTTGTAGAAGCCACGTTACCCGAAGAAGAAAATTCACATTTCAATGTGAGACTACTCGTCGACAAAATTTCTCACGAAGCTATGTTGAAAAAATTGTACCGAATGAAGAAATCACTGGCAACATTTTTCGCAACTTATTTTCACCAATTTATTTTCTTCAGGGAGATCCAGGAAGCTCAAAAGACCGTGGGTCGTTTCCTGCGAAACGGAGTCGGTACGGCGTGGCTGTCGGAGCTGGCGAGGACGAAATCGACGCCGCTGAAGACGGAGGACATCTTGAAGGAGCTTCTTCGTACGACGAAACCGAAGGGAAGAGTGTGGCGAGCGGCTTCGATTCTCAGCGAAGCTCTGAAGGGTCACAAGCCGGAGTCGATAATCGGTAGGAGCGACAACTGGAAGGACATAATAGCGGGGGTCGAGAAAGAAGACGACATAATATGTCTCTACCGGAAGAATACCGCGGAAACGTCGAAGAAGTCGGACGATTGGCAGAAGTTCCTGAAAACTGTTTCACCAGGTTACACGGTTCATGTGGCGATCGACACGGGATTGAAGTACGTGATTTGCCTGAAGAAGTTGGACGCACCGGAAGCGACGTCCACGGATCTTTCGAGTTTGGCGGAAACGACCTCGGGGTCGACCGAGACGGTCACCGAAGCAACATCAGCGACGGCAACGACGCGGACGACGACCGCCGATGCTAAACCAGAGATGGCTCCGACTTCATCTACGAAGTCAGGTTGGACCAGCGAGAAAAACGTTTCGAAATCCCGGACGGAGAGCAAGTGTTGCGGCAAAATGGGACCAAAGGAAGCGGAAGAAAACGAACGGACCATGAGGGAGGCTGAGGAGGAGATCGACAAACAGGATTTGGAGGACGCTGAGGAGGAGATTGACAGCGAGGATTTGAAGGATGAAGAGGAAAATTATATCGCTGGTGATTCCTTCGAGAATGAGCAAATGGAGGAGACGGAAGAAATGGAGGAAGATCCGAGTGAGGAATCCGGGGATTACCATGGAAGCGCCGAAGAGGAGCGGCGAGCCTCGACGCTTCCACCGACGGGTCTGCGGAGATTCAATTCGATGAATCTGGACCGGCCGGGATTTCCCTCGACCTCGGCTTCCGGTGGGCGTGGGGAATCAATTGGCGAGGCCTCGATCAGAGATCCCGAATGCGGACGACCGATTATCTTGGTCGTTCAACCTGGAACCTCTCTCATGAGGTTTTTTCCTACACCCCCGTTCGGACTTCCGGTACCTTCGAGACTCCGGGAACCGCCAGAGTCACCGTTCGTTCCGCAGACACCCGCGATACTTTCTGGATGGCCGAGGCGAGCGTTCCATATTCCCGGATCCCCGAATAATAATCCTCGCTCGATGACCTCTGACAATTTAGTAAAACCGAACCAGGCCTTCTCGACTCTCGTGTACGAGCGACCTCCGGTGCAGAATTTCCAAAGAAACATGAATTTCGCTTATAAATTACCTAGCGAAGAGACACATGTTGGGAGGAGTGTGAAGAAACTGATTTTTCAGAAAAATCGAGACAACTTCGTGTCGAAGGTTCTCCACAAGGAACCTCTGGGAGTTCACCGGCGACCAAGCGTTATCGCGCCGAGAAGAGTGGAACGACTTCCACAACGGGCGCAGGAAGTAAAAGACATCGTAATTCCGTGGACCAAAATCCCTGACCGGTCCGATCTTATCGGATACAATTATCTACCTCGGTTGGAGCAAGAGAAAAAAAAATACCACGTTCCTCAATTACCGATAAATCGGGTGAGTTCCCAATCGGTCCCACGGGTACGGATTCACAAACCGATATTAAATTCCCCCCTGCGGCGACCCATGCAGTCATCCGCAGATCAATTCCGACGACCTTGGATCTTCACTGGATTTCCCGTCCAAGAAAATCCCAAGGTCACTCGGGGACTTCCGGTACCGTCCGTCGATCGGACGTTGCCACGGCTGATCAAGGTCATCGAGCCTCGTCAAGGTCAATCGACGACAAAAGCTTTGAGTCCTGCGACCCAAGGACAACTGATTTCCAAGGACGTTCCGGTCAACGGTCCGTGCATCAAAGATCACGTGGGCCAGCATTATTCTGCTTCTTGTTCGAGCCCTTGCGATAGGTCGACAGGGTTGCAGATTGTTATCCAGGAGCCCTCGAAGCTTTACGTCCTGCCGGAGCGTGGAGAACGCGCGGTAATCGTTGAATCTCTAAATCCAGGCATTTCTCATGGGTCAAGGTCGTTCGCCAGTGGAAGGCGTGGGAGAGGAGAGTCGAGAGAGGCGAGAGAAAAAATTGAACCGGTAGTTGCGGAAGTGGAGCGAAGAATGGAGAACGTCGCGAGGAAGGAAACTGAACGAAACAAGGGAAGCGAAGATGAGGCGTTTAAGATAGACGACAAATCGTTGAGCGAGGAATCCGAGAGCGAAGAACATTCGATTGCGGCTGGAGAACGGTTTCCGGACGAAATGACCCTAGAAACGGATTACAGTGCGAAAGCCAACTCGACTGCGTCCGCGGTAGCGAATTCTACGATTATCGCTTAAGTCGTCTCTTTGAGTCAATCGAGTACCCGGATTGAAAGAATTTTTTTGTCGATGCTTTAAACGTTAATTTTTTAGCGAACCAAAGAATTCCGGATTAAACAGTTGGTGAAAAATGTGTACAAGAAATTTACAGAAAAATAAGCGAGCCTACACCAATAAATCTCCGTTAATATTTTTACGCAATTTTTCTAAAGTACAATTTGACATTTTGGTCACATCCTGACGGGTAGAATCTTTTTTTTGTTTAAATATGTTTTACTAATCCGTCCCCTTAACTCGCTTCGTTCAGATTTTCAAACAGAAAAAATCAATTGGCGATAAACAATGGAACAACGGTTTTCCGATTAATCGACGATGGAAACACTTTCGAGTTCGCTTTCGAATTCAAAATTGTAACTACGTCCGCGTAGTAACAGTTCGGGGTCTATGACGAGTCATTGTTTACCATAAAAGTATGTGTATTTATTGTCCCGTCGAAGAAAGGTGTGATAAAAAATTTACAATTTCAAAAATAACTAACCAGAATTTTTTTTGTAAATTACGCGAATAGTATAGTTATCGTATTGTTACATTCATCTGTTTTTTTTTCTCTTTTTTTTTTCTTTCGTGACGGTATTTTACCGGAAAGGAGTAACATCGGTCAACGCTGCTCCAGTCGCTCGTGGAAGTTTAGGTTCTCGTCGGAGATTGACGGCTTTCGCTATCTCCAATCATACGTTGCACAAACATAAATAAAAAAATATTCAACAAAGAAATAGACACGCCCAATGTTGTTGTCAAACTTGCAAAAAAAAACTTAAACGAACTATAAACAGACGATGAACAAAAAACAAGCACGTCTTCGAAGCTGGAGTGGTCTGTCGACAAGTCTCACTTGTCGACCCTCTTCGTCGGAGCAATTTTTTGAGAAGACCAGGAATGCTTTTTCGTATGCCGCGGCATCTACTCTCAATGTAAATTCAACCCGATGTAAACGAGAACTCTTGGCACCGATTAAATCAAGGGACTACTTTATAAGCCTTTTAAAGATATTTGACAGACTCCATAAAAAACACACACCACGAGCAAGACTATTCAGCGTAACGTGGGCCCGATTTACGCGGAGGTAATGCATACAAAGGTTCAACAAATGAGGGAGTTCATAATTGATTCGCATCGATTTGGAAGTGTTGCCGAGATATTGCTCCCAATACGATCTCGGCGTTGAAGACACCTGTGAAAAAAAAAAATGGTTACGTTGCATTATAAGATTCACTTACAATATCCGAGTTGGACATGAAAATTATGTTATACCGAAACTTACTGATGTTAGCGCGTAGAACATCGGCCAGTAAGTGGAGATCATCGTCGTGCGTGACGATAATGTAATTGAGTTTCGTCGAATTCATCTCTTGTATCTGTGCTACCGATCTTCGTGTTTTTTCCATCGTGCCACCGGCACTTTCCACTATTTCGGCGAACGCTGCTGGCGATGGCACGATACTCGGAGTTACGTAGAAAGTTTTACCCTATGCGAGAAAGAAAAAAAACGCAGTTTGAGTACGAACGTTTGAATATAGATCATTACGGAACATACTAGAAATTTAAATTCCCCTGAAAACATTGCATCAGACCAAATTCCATCGAGTTATAACGGCTGGGTTTTGTGTCGCACAACCTTTTCTCGAGCAAGTTCGCTCAGAGAATAAAATCCTACGAGTGGACAATATATTATTCTTCACAGAGTGTTGCATAAACAGAAACTTGCCAATAAGGAAATTTGGTGTCACGCAGATATCTCCAGGGTAATAAAATCGATCATTACTTTAAGTACGGATCCTCTGTTTGGACTGTCCAGAGCCTTCTCGATGTTGCATTTGAAATTTTTTTCGAACTCCGCACTTCCTAGTGTGTAAGAACTCTCGTCGACGAACGTATTTTTCGTCGAACAATCCAGCAACCATTGAAGACTGACGATGTATTTGCAACGCGAGAGACAACACAATAGTTTGACTGTTCTTATCGGCGCGGCCATGACGAGATGAGTCGCGTCTCGCCAACTGGCGGCCAGTGCGCCTCCCAACTCGCGGATTCTCTGTGAATTCAGTCGGGACAGTAATTTACTCGATCAACTATAATTGTACAAATAGAACAGTATTAAAAAGTATTTCACCTTCGCATGCTTCGCTGGATTTATACCGGAGAACAATATTTTCGGCTGTTTTTCCGGCGTCGGAGGATCAGGATTGCTGACTACGACCGGCTCGTCGAGACCCAGCAAATGTGGATTTTTGTTAATCAATGGATCCTCCAATCGAGGCTTTTTGTGTTTCCTCATAACGTTTGGACCCTGTCCGACCTGTTTGACCTTGTCGTAAGACTCCTGAGTTATATTTATAGGCATCTTCCAGGCGGCTATAAAAAAAATAATAAAAAAATAATAAATACTTATTTTCTCTTTCCGCGATGTTCGTTTTGCTCGACTTACCCATGAGATGAGGCACGAGTGAGTAATCGAGTCTGAAAGGATTTCCAAGACTGAATTGTTGATACTTCGGCGCGTCCGCCTGATGAAGAACTCCTCTCTGGCCACATATCAAATCAGTGAGCCACTGCGCGTTTACAACCCCGATTTGCCATTCCCTTGCTTTTTTGTATTTCGGCCCGTCCGGTCTGCAAAAATATATTGTTCTTAATAACAAAGCTCGGAGGCGTAAAAGCTGTGAATCTTGAAAAAAAAGTGAAGGGTTTACCTTCGGCAAACCAGAAGATTGTTTTGTTTCGAGAAGTACTTGGTGTGCTTAGCGCCCAGTACATCGAGCATAGATTTGACTTTGTTCCGTTCGTCATCCTCGAAGCCGGATATTGATATGATTTGTTTTGAGCACGGTAATTCGTTGAGACTAAATGGAATTGGAAAATGTAAGGCGTTCCATGGTGGCAGAACTTGCTGTTTTATCACGACGTCGGACAGCCAATGGGCGCTGACGCAACGCTTTCCTTCCCGTAATGCTTGCACCACGATCGGATGCTTTTGAGTTATTGCGAGAACGTGAGTGGCCCGAGCGCAGTACTGCGCTTCGACTTCGCCGCCGTGACGCTCGATTACTTGCTTCCAATCCAGCACCTCGCTAGCGTAATTACTGTGGGCTTCGTATTCCACGATAATGAATATGCAACCCAGTAGGAAAAGATCGGGTGGCACTGAGAAAAAAAAAACAAGAAATCTCTTTTTAATGACACTCCCGATTTGGAACTTAAAGTTAAAAAAAAAATCGTGACTTGCATATTCTGATCGCCAACAGAAATAATGATCGTGCTTATAAGAAAATACGTACGTTTAAGATTCGGATTGTGACCGTAGAATTGTGCCTTCGGCTGCGGCATCGCCGGTGCGTATTGCATCTTAATAGGCGCACCTGGTGCCGACCCATTGGTGATATTGCCCAGTGTCCTACGCTGATGATAAGCAGCCAGCAATTGCGGATCCTGGGGAGGAGGCGGGGGTGGCCTGTGCTGGGCGGTCATCAGTCGCAATTGTCCGGCGGCGCTACCCTCCGTCGCGCCTCCCTGCAATCTGTTCGTCAGCATGTTCGCCAATGCCGTCTTCGTCTTCGCGTTTACAACTAACTGTTGGTCCGGAGGCATCTGCGAATTTGCCGACAAAGGCGTGAGCGGTGATTCCTGTTGAGGACCCGGTTGTTGTTGCTGTTGCTGCTGCTGTGCCTGCTGCACCTGTTGCTGCTGTTGCTGCTGGACTTGCTGTTGCTGTGCCTGTTGCTGCTGAGCCTGCTGCTGTTGCAGTTGATGCTGCATCTGCAATCGCGCAATGTGCTGCTGCTTCTGCATTTGAAGCTGAGCGATCTGTTGCGGAGTCAACGGCAGCCCCTGCTGAAAGGCTTGTCCAGGCTGTGTTGCTTGGGGTCCCTGAACGGCCTGGCCGGACTGCACGATCACTTGGTTCGGTGAATTGATCGGAGTCAGAGCCGGCGGTTGAACGCCCGGATGCATGGGTTTTTGTCCGGGTGCCGAGGCCACCTGCGGTCCCATCATCGACGGCCGAGGCTGCGGCACCCACTGCAGTCCGGGCTGTCCAGGTTTCCCAGGACTTCTTATCACAGCTATGTGAGGACCCTGCTGTGCCTGACGATTCTGCATTTGCCGCTGGATCATCAAGTTTCGTTGCTTCTGTATTTTCTGGATGAACTGCGCGCGTTGCTGTGGATCCATCTGTTGCAGCTGCTGATGTGTCTGAGCGTCGAGCTGTATCAACTGTCGAGGTGGCTGAGGTGGCTGTTGAGCCCACTGACCGCCCGGTCGCTGCTGGCCGAGCTGCTGTTGCTGCTGTTGACGTTGCAGCTGCAGATGATACTGCTGCTGCTGCCACTGAGGATCCCGCTGAACGAGGAAGCTCTGTTGATTGGGACTCAGCAGTTGCTGGTTGGGTGTTTGCTGCTGCAGCTGACCGTCACGTATTACGAACTGCTGGGAGCTCTGAGGCGCCGATTGCTGAAGCTGCTGGGATATCTGTTGGATCTTCTGTTGTTGCTGCTGTTGCTGCTGCAGCAAGTGAAGTTGCTGACGCTGCTCCGGTGTCAGCTGCTGCTGTTGCTGAGGAGATATTTGCTGCTGCTGGGACAACTGGTGTTGCTGCTGAACTATCTGCTGCTGCTGCTGCTGAGGAGATATTTGCTGCTGTTGCAGTGCCATTTGCGGAGCCAACTGGGGCTGTTGGGGAATCTGTTGTTGAGGAGACATCTGCATTTGCTGTTGCTGCTGCTGTTGCTGTTGCTGGACCGCCATGAGCTGCGTCTGCTGAGGAGGAATTTGTTGCTGAGCTCCGAGTTGCTGTTGATTTATTTGTTGTTGTTGCTGCTGCTGCTGCTGCTGCTGCGTCAGCAACTGATGTTGATTAATCTGTTGCTGCTTCTGCTGCGGCGACAACAATTGCTGTTGCGCCGCCAGCTGATGCTGCGGTATTTGCATGTTCATTTGTTGATTCAACGCCTGCTGCTGGGCGGCGACCGGTTGAGGCTGCGGTGCCATTTGCGGCGATGCCTGGGGGTTGAGCAGTTGCTGCTGCGAAAAATTTTGCTGCTGCAACTGCTGATGATGAATCATTTGTTGTTGCTGCTGCTGTTGTTGCTGTTGCTGCTGCTGCAAGTTTATCTGTTGCTGAGGTATTTCTTGCTGCTGTACTTGGGGCTTCATTTGAGGAATCGTACCAGTGCTCTGAGCATTCTGAGCATGCCAATTATTTTGATTCTGCAAGTTTTGATTCGCTCCGACGGTGGCAACCGGGGGCATGTAGCCTGGTAAGCTCGTGGGTGGTGTTGGTCGAGAGTAAAGTTGCTGCGGTTGGGGCTGCTGTTGCTGTGGCTGTTGCGGCAATTGCTGTTGTTGCTGAATTCCACCCGCGTTCGACACGGTTGTTGCTGCGACCGGTGCATTTGCACTGGCGTTCGTGCTCTGGGGTTGCGAGTTGGTGTTCGACGACGCCGATGTATTCGGCTGATTCCAAGGCATTCGTTGCTTCAACTGCTCTAGCATTGCTTTCGTTCTGTCCTGCTCCTCCTGACTCGGATTGTTCTCACCGTCCTCGTCCATGAAACCCGTTATCAGAGCTGTCGAGCTGTTCGGCGATGGGTATATCAATAGCTTCGGATGAAAGTCCGCCTCACTGACGAGGGTACCTTTTCTGCAGCTTTCTGCTATCCAGTCGGGCGTGACGATTTGCACGTGATGAGAGTCAAATCTCATCGCGGTATCGTACTTTACACCGCTTGCTTTTCCAGTTATCAGATGAGTGCAGTAACGATCGAGACGCAGCTGACACTTTCCACCTCGGAGAGTTATCATTGCCCATAGAGCTTTGCTGTCTGACCGACTCACCTGGGATATACATGCTCTTATGTTTGAGAATAGTTGGTCGGTTTCCGGAGAGAAGTATTTTGGTCTGATTCTGCTAGTCAAGAAAAATACTGGATTTCAAGGATTTCACATGTTCTTAATTGAAAAATATTTAATTATCCTGGACAATGGAAGGGCAATTTTACTTGTAACAAAAGACAAGCAATGCCAGAGCTACAACTTTTTGCAAACGGCGTAAGCATCTAGTTTTTTATAATGAGCTACGCACAATAAATTACAGCTGTGTTACAATGAATTCAAGGATACGGAAGAAGTTTCTTGCATCTCGCAGAGTACAAGATCCAGTCTTGAGTCACGGCAGGTATGTCGTACAGATCTTTGGCCGCAGAGATATCGCTTTCCAGAGCTTCGTATCCGGCTATCAGGTGAGTGATGAGATCGCTGTAATAGTTGGACCTGACAGCGCCGCCCTTTTGTAACAGAGCCAATATCTGAAACATGGAACGGTTAAGTTTACGGCCTGTCATTCTATAACGATCGTGTGACAGTCTAAGCTTACGCGCCGGTGAACTTCCATAAACCTTGTAACATAACAAATTATTTATCATGCCGCTAGTTGCATAGGCGTTATAGCATAAAGCGACGAAACTGTAATACTTGTTAAAAAAATCGTAAACATTCATAAATTTAGTTAATCGCAAGAACTACGAGAAAAGTTGTGTAATCTCGTTTGCGGAAAACCGTTCGATAAATCACTGAGAAATATCCGATCGGATTCACTTTGAAGGAAAGCAACGAATAAGATTTAAAAAGAAAAATATCTTACCTTGGGATCGCCTTCGCCACTGACGTAGTATTTCACGTCGGCGAACAACGCGACGTCGAGCTTCAGCTCGTCGAGGCCGGCCCTAATGTCTCCCATGTTTCACGAATAACCCTTCGAATCCTCGATCGGCGAACAAAACATCGCACGGATAAACAGCGATTCAATCGATAAATATCAAATTGCTCCGTGTTTGATAACAAAAATCTGCCGCGTCGCTTTGTTATTATTATGATTGTGGAGTTTGAGGTTATGGCGCTATCGAAAACCAAGACGTGTAGGCTTGCCGTCACTCGGACGAAATCGGAAAATCCCGAGGGAACGTTACCAACCTCGGGAAACGGAAGAAACTTGAACGGGCTCAGATTCTGTGTAAATATCCCTAATCGACTTTCGTGAATTTTTTTAGCGCTCATTCGATAACCGTCCACGCTTATCAAAGGAAAGAGCTCAGCGTGATAATTAATTTATCCTATGGGGATGTTCGATCGAGAACTTGTGAGAACAATTTGCGTTGTTTACATGCACAGTGGAAGATGTATCAATAATTATGAACACGAGCTATACTGAAAGTCGAAAACGCGCATGCGCAACTGTGCCAAAAACAGCCAACGCGATCTATCTTGAAGGAATCAATAATTAGATGTATTTGAAAACAGTTTTCGCTTTATTGTATATATTCTTCTCGCCCTTATAATAGATACATTATTTTCACTCTTATGTAACACATCCGCATCGAAAATCCTCGCTCTCTATATCTCATCGCATTTTATTTCATTTGTTTTTTTTGTTTTTTTTTTAATTTCGTTTACTCCGATCGTCTCTCATACTTTTTCTCTCTGTCTCTCGCTCATAAATAAATAAATAGTAGGCTAATATGTACAAGTTCTTGGTAGTTTTTTTTTTTCTTCTTTGTTTCTTCTTTACATACTCGATAGTCATTCATTCGCTTAATAGGTGTATTTTGTAAAGACTCTAGAAATATTGAGCTTGGTCTGGTCAGTATACATAATATTATATTCATTAAGTTTTTTTTTTCTTCATTTACTTTAATTAAATTATTCTTGCTTCTTTTAAAAATGACTTTATTAGTGACTCTTCATTTGTTCTTTTTTTTTTTTATTTTTTTTTGCAATATTTAATACTCTGGCGCGTAGTGCAGCTCTTCCGTTAATGAACAAATTCGTTTTGTTTAATCGGGAAATAATCGTAATCTGGCGAATGAGAGGAGAGTCTTTTTGATAACTTTACGATAATCGAAACGCTACCTCGTGAATTATTGGTCACACCGATGATACTCTGGCAATACAATTTTTTCTTCAGGGCTACTCGGAATCACACGGTCTGATATTAATTCGTAACGTCCCCCTAAACGAGATCCATACTTGCGATATCGGTTATACAGCTAAGAGGAGATAACCGCGGATAAATATACAAACTTACTTGAGCGACTGAAAAAACCTACCTACAACTATAACGTTTATGTTATAATACACAGTGGCCTAAAGGAATGTAGTACCAATAGCTTATTCGGAGTCTAAATTTCGTTAGGGAATATATTCATCGAACTCAAGTATTAATTAATTTTTTTACTGACAAGTGAGGACGAAACATTGACACACTCGATGATCGGCGAAAGATTATCGACCAATGAGTCACGAAACTTTCGTCGTCGATATACGTTTTTACTAGAAACGCCTTAATTTTAAATTCTGAATATCCCAAGTATTATATTCTCCCAGGCACCTGTGAATATGTACAGATAAAAAAATGGTCGCTCCAACGTCGTCGAATACGCTTGTAAACGTTCTATCACTAGCGAATCGTGAAGAAAAAAGAAAGAAAAAAAAGAAGAAATTACAAAAAATATATGGTTATCGAGACGAGCGTCGTTCAACAATCTATCTTTCTCACCACCGACGAAAAATCAATTCATACGAGACTCGTTTGTTTCAAAAATCGATTATTCGAACTATCTACAATCCGTGGCATTTTTTTATACAGAATATATCGGCAATCGACTTTCTTTACACATCACGAAGCGTTATCGTCGCGACGCCTCGTAATGTTTTTGTTGCGCAGAATTCGTGATCGAGATCACCCGGTCAGCCCTGAACAATGGCGATGTCTAAAACGATTCTCTTGATTTAATAATGTGTAGTATTTCGTTATGTACCTATCGCGAGAGATCGCACGTTTTTATACCAATACGATCGGTTTTTTTAGATTTTTATTTATTTTTTTCTTTATAGAGAGATAACGATTAATTCGGTAGTATCGAGTAATTTTGAGGTAAATTAATTAATATTCTAAGCTGTCAGTTGTGCACATATTCGGCTGTCACGTTCGGTTAATTCATTCGCATACATTTTCGATAGACAAAATCGATATACAAAAAAATCCATAGCGAATAAAATACTGTTGGGAAACATGGATTACTGACTATTCGTGTTACCATCGATTTCATAGACGTTAGGATTGCTCGATGAAAGAGTGGATATAATTTCGTCGGAGAGACAATGGGGACGGGTTTTTAGGATAAAAAACGACGAAACGACTTGGGAAAAATAAACGAAAAAATAAAAATAAAAACTAGGGTGACCACATACTAGAAGCCTAATCGTCATAATAATGGGAGATCACATCATCGTCTCGTTGCAACTGTTAAAAGGTGAGAAACCCAGGTACGGACAATCGTCGTCGCGGAATGCTACGCTGCTACCAGTGTCCAATCGGTCGCGCCAATATCTTGAATTTATTGTATTCTTGTAGTAACACATTATCTCTAGAATCTCATTAATGCGCTAGGAACCTGGGCTAGAACCTTCGCTACTTCTTCTCCTCGCTTCCAATTCCTTCGCGAGCATTGTGACTTCCCAGTTGTTGTGACCGGGTTCTTCTTCGGACTCGAAATCATCGTGCTGATCGTCATCGCTCGGTCCTCTTCTTCTCCTTCGTCGTCTCGGTCTACTGACGTCGTCCTCTGATTTGCTCTCATCGCTGTTCGACTCGAGATCTATCGCGACGTCTTCTTTCCAGAGACTGTGCGGCGATATCGATCTTGGAAGATCTTGCAGTTCCAGAGTTTCCTCCTCGGAGTGTTCCTCCCAGGACCTCCGATGTCGCGATGATTCGTGGCTCATGGGCGAGGTGCGCCTGTGACGCGGCCTCGCTGTAAGCACCGTGTCGACGGAGCCGTCTCGCATAAACGGATGATCTTCGCCTCCCTCGACCGCATCAGATTCCAACGAGACGTCCGGCTCGGTACTGTCATCCGGCGAGTCGTCTCCACCGAGAGGCTCTCGATGCTCGAGCTCTTGGATCCTCGCTTGAAGCTGTGATATTATCTCGTCGCGCTTCCTTATTTCGAGCTCGAGAGAGGTGAACTGTTGCTCGAATTTACCCTGAATGTCCTCCTGAAAAATTTCAATTCAATGCATGTTATTGGTGAGCAGTTGAAAAAAATGTATCGTCTAATCGAGGATGCCCAACCAAAAGTTTGCGTCGGTAAAAATGTGACTTGTTCCGCTGTATAATTGATCTTAAGATCTTTAATTTTGTATAATAATGCCAAGAAGTTCAAAGACTTTGAAAAACCGAAAATTTCAAATACAGAAAATACAAAAATGTAAGATAATTATGAAAAAAACTTATGTAGCTTCTAGCAAAACATTGCATTCAATATTATAATATAAATGTGTGTCGTGCCTTAATACAGTTGATTTTTTCATATTTGTATGAAATTACGAGGTGTTTAAATTGTCACGGAATCTCAGTGTCGGTTGGGAATTTGTTCATGAAGCATCCCTAACGTTTGTGTAATCGTTATTTATTTCACTTACCAATCGTGTCTGAATGACGTCCCGAATTCCCGTTACCAGTTCACCGAGGTACTCTTCGTCCCTCGGCCGGGCGATCATTTGCAGAATTCCTCCACTACCCAAAGGACGGAAACTAAATTTATTGGGCGATGGCAGCATAGTCTGCTCATGGCTTCCGGTCGTTTTCGAATGATCGTCCGACGGAGTATTGCTCAACGTATGCTCGGATGGCGGACTCTGCAGCGTGTACTTATTGAACGTAACGCTCTTCGATAATTTCGAGTGCCGCGCCGCGTAGCCCTCGATGGTCGGCGCTCTCATCAATTTTCGCAACTCTGCTGTTACCCGCTCGCGATCCGGTGTACTCGTTGCCGAGGTTTCCGAGCTTCCAGCTCTGCTTCCCGCCGACAGCTTCTTCAGTATACTCTTCAGATTTCGCCTCTCGAGGGTCTCGTTCTCCGGTGACAGGGGATCCGGTGGCGAGGTAGACGACCGGTGCGCCTGCGAATCGATACATTCTTATTACTCTTATCTTCGTATTACCGTCGCTGTAATTCAATTATTTTCTGTGCTTTAATGGTGGAAATGTTTTTCTGAATATGACTTTTCAAAATTCTCAAAGAGATTTTTGAAAAATTTATCAAAAATATTCGGAAAATACATTGATGCTGAGAAAGTAGAAGACGCATTCAGCAAACAGCAGAGAAACTCAGAGAAAAATATCGGTACATCCCGGAAAATCACTAGGACGGTTCATAAAGAGTTTTTCAAACAAATTATTAGAGATATACTTTCACGAACGTTCCAGTAGTTACCGTCGGGATAAAAGTGAATAGAGGATAAATTATAGAGTCTATAAAAATGGCCACAAGCGCCCCGCAGGCGACCGCTACTAAAATAAACGGGAGATCGTTCAACTCGAATAATAAAAATTAAATAACCTGATTGAATTTGGCAAGTTTCCTCGCGTACTCGATGGCGCACGCTTCCGAGTGACTTCTCGTAAGATTCCCATCGAACTCCGCCTCGGCGTTTTCGCCGCAGTCGAGGCTCGAGCTCCTGACCGCTCTCTCGAGTTCGGCGAGTTTCTGTCGCTCGTTGAGAATCTTAAGTTTCTTGACGAACGGTAGACCGCAGTATTCCGGTGAAAGGTCATCGACCGACGCGTACATCTTGGTCTGTTGGCGAATGTGAACGAGGCTCTGTTTGAGTTGTGCTTTACGAGCCGGTGGGCTTCGCTGTGGCGACGTTAAGTCCTTGGTGGTAAGCGAAGCGTCCTTGAGCATCGCCCACGGTTTCTTCGCAGCCCCCGAGTTTCCATTTTCAATGGACAAAGTCGGTGACTTGGCTACGGTAGCTTCTACGATGGTTACCGACGACTGGAGCTTGTGGTGTCCAATGGTAGCTTCCTCGGGAATAGTTTTTTTCGGAAGTAACGGCTCCTTGGCTGGCGCTTCCTTGTCCGCAACGGGTTCGGGTTCCGTCTTGGCCTTAAGAAGAAGAATCCTCTGCAATAGTGGAAGATTCTGATTCATTGGATTCAGAGGCTCCAGCGGGGGTGGCGGCGGCTCGTTCGGCTGACTGGGCACCTCCACGAGTGTTCTCTTCTCCTCGCGATCTTGCTTCTCCTTGAGCAGCCTCAATCTCGATAGAAGTGGAAGTCCCGCGCCCAGCGGCGATATCGGCGGCTCGACAGCCGAAGCCGACGTCTCCTGACAATCCTCTACCTTGGTCTGCCTTCGCAGAGGTGGCACTTTTGGCGTTAGGGGTTGCAGCTCGAGGCTCTCCTCCGGCCTCGCATTTCGTCGACTCTTTCTCAGTACGTTCTTCAGACCTTTAACGTCGCTCTTAAGCTTGTCGACGATTCTCTTGCCGGTACTGTTGTCCGACGAGTCGTGACCCGGCGACGGTGGAATCCTATAGGCTCTCGCAACTCTTTGGGCCTCCATGAGACGCTTCCTACCGAGATTCTGAAGGATCTCCTGGGCCTCTGGGTAATCCTTCATCGCGGCAAGAACATCCTCCCTCGAGAGACTAAAGAGCTCCGAGTAACCCACCGAACGAACGTCCGCTGTTCGTCTGGCGGATTAAGCGGGGAACAAAAAAATAAAGATTCAATTAAATACAATTTCAATGCAAATCGGTCGGGTAGAAAGAATCTGTGGGCAACCGATGGAAAGGCTTTGAAGAAACGAATATAAACCAACTCACTTGTTCAGCCCGTCTAGATTTAATATTCCGATCTCTCCAAAAAAATCGCCGGCCTTCATGGTCGTCAGAACTCTTCCGGTCTCGCTTATCACTTCCAGAATCCCGTCCGCTATTATGAACATCTCCCTTGCCACTTCTCCCTTTCGACATATCGAGTCTCCCGGCGTGAATATGTATGCTTTCATCTTCAGCACGAGGTCGTGAAGAAACTCCGGTTGACATTCCTATAAAGGATCATTGCAAAAAAAAAAAAATTATTAATAAAAACTCAGTAGATAAAGACACACTTGATCGATTGGCTGAATTGCAAGGGCTTCGCTGTGACCGCTCAAGGATTCGAATGGATCCCCGAACGGCCCAGAAAAGTCAGTCTCTGGAATGATCAAAAACATATTGCTCTTCGCTTCACGATCAAAGACAAATTGGTAACAGGTTGACGACACATGCGGTAATAGAAAACAACCTCGTTCACTGTCGGCAACTGTATTAAATTTTGCATAATTGCCAGTAAAAATGTTGAACTATTTTGATCGGTGCATCACAGAGTAGCTATCTGAATGAACGATCCGGCACAGTTTTATGAACCATTTAGGTCCTCACAACACCTCATACAGAGGTTTGCCAATGGAGATGTACAGCTGAGCAGAGTTTCGGATTGATCGGTCAGAATTAGTTTGAGTCTCTTGTGGAAGCGGGCTTGCATTTCATTACTATCCGATATCGTCCGCCTTCCCAGACCTTTATTATTCGCACCGCGTCTGCAGCCTCGCTCCACCGGGAGATCTCATTAAGGGAGACTATGAAATTTAATGAGACTCGAGGAAAAATAGGCAAAGTGCTTCTCGGTTCCAGTGCATCCTCCGACCGTGAATAATTCGAGACGTTCATAATGTGTACTAACTATTCTTAGAGGACTCTCGGAATCTTCTTCGCATTAAGAGATACCGGGCGAGGCTTTTGTCTTATCAAGCGGATCAACTTCCGGCGATATACCTCGATGAAGAGTGCGCTAATGAATTAAACGAAGCTGTAATTTATTGCTTCCAAGGCTGATTTATAAAATACTTAGAAAAACAGTGGTCCAATACGGACCGTCTCGATTTTGGAGCAAAGCAATGACGAATCGACGAGACGGTATTTTCCACTTTTATCT
Organism: Listrodromus nycthemerus; assembly: GCA_963978505.1. Taxonomy (NCBI): domain Eukaryota; kingdom Metazoa; phylum Arthropoda; class Insecta; order Hymenoptera; family Ichneumonidae; genus Listrodromus; species Listrodromus nycthemerus. The sequence goes on from OZ021684.1 coordinate 17,159,323, forward strand.
CACAAACAATCGATGCTCATTTGAAGTACCGGTTATAAAAAATCGGTATCGGTCTAATTTGAGGACGGTAACGAAACACAACAGGAAGTGAATGAAGGTTCATCATGGGGACTGGGTTGGCTCGTGCCCATTAAAACAGATCCCTGCCGCAATTCCGAGTGCGGTGGCGCAGCGTGTGTGCCAATTAAGGGGTTGCGTAACGGGCTTACCGAGTAAGGTAAATTCTCTCTTGCCCCAAAGGATTTCTATTTCGTTCCTGTTTCGTTCTTCGTTCGCGGTTGCACTGCGGTTTTCCTTCGCTTTTCTTTATTTTTATTGCATTTTTTTGCCGCATTGATAACGGAGGTCGGTGCAGCTTTACCGGGGCTCGGAGAGGAAAAAGAACCGCCTGTAGGTCCGGTTGAAATTTATCATACCGCACGGATCGCCGCAGTGGAGGACGGAGCGATCGAACCCGGCAAGTAATTGGGCACGATGCGAATGAAAGAATAAAGTAGTTGCTCCAGTCGACTGCGTCGTTTAATACTTTCTGGGAAATCAATTTTGCTGGGCAAACCAAATAATCTATTGGACCAACGAATTACTTGGCTGGCAACCAATCAACTTTTCTACTCCACCAATTAATTCTTTGATAAGCGGTTTTTTTTTTTTGGTCAACATTTTTTTTTATCTGCCAAATTAATTGGTTAATAATTAAGGGTCTGACTCGAGCAAATACCCGGTAAAACGGCTGAAAATTCGGACACACGATTCTAAAAGGTTCGAAGGTTCGAAATTCAAGATCCAACAAAGTATGAATCAAAGACCGATAAATTTGATTGACAACCAATAAACATCGGAACTCGACAAATCAATTGTTTAACAAGCAATAAATTTTTCTTCTCAATCCGACAAACTAGATAGTCGATAATTGAGAGATTGATCCAACCGAGTACCCGATAAATTGCCTGAAGCGTCGAACGTCGAAATCGTATTGGTTCTACTTGAAAAAAAAAAAAAAAAAAAAAAAAAAAAAAAAAAAAAAAGTAAGATGGAATACGACTTTTCGTTCTCGAGATTTCCGTTTTCTGGCGTGACTCTCACAAAGTTCGGAAGGTTATCTAGAATCTGTACAACATGGAGAAGGATGCACCAAGTGCCGGCGCAAGGTTGTCTCAGGGTTGAAAAAGCGTCGCTAATTAACTCGTCGGATCTGTAAATTAATTGGCCGACAACCAATCAAGTTCCAAATTTGTCAAATTAACTCTTCGACCAATAAATATCAATTGATTCGTTCACACGATTTTTATCCGTCAAACTAATTGGTCCATAATTAATATTTCGACGGCAATCGCATACGTCAACCCCGTCAGTCGCGTCCTCCCTTCGAGACCACCTTGTAATTAAAAAAAAAAAAAAAAAAAAAAAAAAAAAAAAAAAACTACCTATTATCGAGGATGTTCCCCACCGTGACCCGTATAAAGCTCCAAAGGATATCTATATTATGTACAAGATAGAGAAGGACGCGAGGATGCTGAGCCACGGTGCAGGGTGGAAGAGAACGATATAACGAGTGAGTATGAAGTTTCCGAGGTCTGGTATCGATTCACTTCCGGCCAGCCGACCTTGTTCCGGGAGCCGAACGAGAGAGAGAGCCAGCGAGAACGGATGAGGACGCAGTGTTCCGTCTCTTCGTGTGCACGATCGACTCTCAATCTCCTTTCTTCTGACTCTATGTGCACCCACACACGCACAGACACATGTAATATGTATTTCTATATCTATCTCGGTTGGTCGCCTTTCGCGACGATCTTCGGCGGAGAGGCGCGCTATAAAAGGATAGGCACGAGAGTAACGAGCCACGGTCGCTTCGGCCGGTTACGAATTTAACGATCCCAAACACACCACCGAGCTATTCGGGTCAACATTTGGAAAAAAAAAAAAAAAAAAAAAAAAAAAAAAATTGAAAGTCACGCAGCTCCGAATTTTAATTAGCGACTCCCGTTCCGTTCTTCACGTGGCGGTCAGCGATGTACTTTTTTTTTTTTTTTTTTTTTTTTTTTTTTTTACTATTTTTTCCCGCTTCGCCGCACCGACATGAATCGAATGAAGACTCGATCTGACGATTGTTCTCATGACTTTTTTTGATCGGTAGCTCAAAAATATATTTTTTGATATTATAAAAAAAAATAAGTAAATTGTTCGTCCAACCATTTTTTTCAGGTTTGTCGGTGGAATGTTTGTCCAAACATCGACGCCCGAACGTCCAGTTTGCTCGACGCTATTTTTTAATCGGTTTTTTCAAACAATGCAAAAAAAAATGTGATCGGATCAGACACGAAGCTTCATGCGAAAAATGGTACACTGAATTGAACTCACAATTTTCGTGAACAAACGCTGTACGTTTTTTCTCATCGAAATTGATTTATCAAAAATGGAGTATTTTCAGTTTTTTTTTTTTTTTTTTTTTTTTTTTTTTGTTAATACACTGAACACACATTTTTTCATGACAATCGCACATCAGTTACAACGCATCGTTTTCCGCACAAAAATTTTCATTGACGTGTCACAAAATTTCGTGAGAATTTTTTTCATTTTTTTTTTTTTTATTCAACAGTTTATCCGCAGATGCTGTTCCGACGGTTCGATTTTTATCTCGTTTTCCGTGCGAGAATGCGAGATAGCGCCGAACGGAAAGTAATAGGAAATTCTTCGGATATTATTTTCACCGTGACGGAAGGGGAGAAAGTCCGCGAGGGCCGCGAAACGGAGCCGCGGACTGTCTTGTTCCTTGCCGTTTGCCTCTTCTCGGTCACAAGCCCGGCAACGCTTCTTCATCGTTTCTCCTCGCTTCATGGAAGAACGAATCTTCTCGTTCGATAGAAAAATCGAGGCTTCGATGAGACACTGGATTTTTTTTTTTCTCGCTGGTCCCTTCGCCAATATCCCGTTCTCTCGTGTGCTCAACCGTCGGCGAGCCGATTAATCGGTCCGAGAGACGCGCGATCGCGCGAAGCTACGGAACGAAGAAGACAAAGCAAAGACCGAACCGTCCGAGAAAATTTCCACGATCCACTGAGAGAAATTGATATATAAATATTTGGCGTGCCTCGATCGTGAGCGAAACGAGGCCCAACATTCTCGACTGGCGCAGCCTGGTACGTGCCCCCTTTTCACGTGTCTTGCACACTCTCGAGGGTCAAAACGGAGTATCGAATACTCCGTTGCACGATTTCGCCGATTTCGAAAAACTCGATTTTTTCGAGGAAATAAATTTTTTCGAATTTTCTCGTGGCTGAAATCGGTTGGGAAGTGTATGACTTGGATCGAATGGCGAAGGTTTCAGGTCGATAGCTCGAAATTTTTTTTTTAAAAAGTGTCGTTTCGCAAAATTTTAAAAGTTATCGGAAAAGGCTTTTTGTACAGTTTTAGAACGATGGACAATGTTTCGAGAAAAGCTTTCGGGCACCTCGACTTTTGTTTCCAATTCGCTCCGTCATGTCACGGAATTTTTCCAAGGTTTTCGTTTTTGTTTTTTTTTCTTTGTTTTTTTTTTTTTTTGGTAAAATGGGAATATAATTTTTTTTTTTTTTTTTGGGGAGTTTGGGTTGGTAAGATAATTGACGATTATTAAAGAGAATTGGGGACAGCTCGGTGATATCTGAGCGATCTATTGGGCTGTGAGAATGAGTCACAGCGGACTCATCGACTCTCCGCGCCCACTTTTCCGTTTATTTTCGCATGGCCGTGGAACGGGAGTTTCTCGTTCGCGACCGGAACGACCGACGCGACCGACTATAATTCAAAAGTTACATATTCATGCGTTCGCCTCCAATGAATATTCACACCCCGGGTGTTTCGACGCTACCCTTTATTTTTCGGAGCACGTTTTACCCCCGCGAGGATGACCGTGTTGCCTAAAGTAATTTGAAAAAAAAAAAAAAAAAAAAAACACACAAAAAGGGGTTCGACAATAAAACGAATCGACATAGTCGCGAGCCAATCAGTCCGATTGGCTCGTGAAATTTTTTCGTTTAATTACCAATTCAATAACAATTGAATAATTGATTTTTCCAAAAAAAAAAAAAAAAAATTGCCAAATTATTATTTTGGTAAAAATCAAGATATCATTTTGAAAACAAAAAAAAAAATTGCCAATATATTATCTTGGTAAAAATCAAGATATCATTTTGAAAAAAAAAAAACAAAAAAATTGCCAAATTATTATTTTGATAAAAATCGAGATATAACTTTGAAAAACAAAAAAAAAAAAAAAAAAAAAAAAAAAACCAAAAATTGTCATCGATTGGGTGATCACCGGTTCGTCGATGATTCAGGGAAATAAAAGACATTTTTTAATCGAACGAACGAGTGAAATTTGCTCACCTGGAAAATCGTGACTTTCTTGAGTACCGACAGATTGACGTGCAATGCGAGCTCGGTTTTGAGTTTATCCGGGAGGAGTCCGAGGGCGGTATTGATGTCACCCCCGCCCTGAATTCTCCCTCTGGACCAGCTGTAGTCGTACCATCTCAGGACCCTTCTCTTCATCCCGCCGGGGACTTTGTGGTGCCTCATGTACGTCTTCGCGCCGTCCAGAAGCCTCTCGAACTCCAGACGATTGGCGTTTCTGTTCGTAATGACGTTGCCAACCTGTCCGACTATCGTAGCGAATATGAAGACCCCGATGAGGTAGCTCACTATCGTGAATACGTATCTGCGAAATGACGATGAAAAAAAAGAGAAGAGAGAGAGAGAGAGAGGATCAGTCGTGATGGTTTCGTTGGCCGAGTGTAAACGAGCGGGCCCCGCCGGAGCCTTCCTCCTCTTATTAACGAATTTTTTTTTTCTTTTTTTTTTTTTACAATTTTTTATTTCCTTAGTTTTTTTTTTTTTTTTTTTTTTTTTTTTTTCCAATCAACGTTACCGTTTCAACCCGATCGAAAATGAGACGAAAAATTGTCACCGTGTGTCATTTAATCGTGGACACTTTTTTTTTTGTTTTTTTTTTTCTTTTTCCGGTTTCTCTCGCCCGCGTCCTCCGACCCTTAAAATACGCGCGCCCATTGACGATATCTTCACCCGGAAATTATCATCGGTCGACGCGTATTTTTTGTTTTATTAATATTGTTATTTTTTTTTTTTTTTTTTTTGCAACGCTGCAACGAAAAAGCCCGTCGGTATTCATGGTATCGAAGAGCTCGATTCATTCCCGAGACTCGGGATTCTCCGGTCTCGGACGACATTCGTTCGATTACCAACTCCATCGTCAAAATCTATCCGGATTTTTTTTCTGTTTCTCACCCAGGAGCAAGAATCGGAAGTTTCTCGAGTCGGTGGGAGTGCGAAATAAAATGTTGTCACGAAAGTTTGATGCTTCGGTACCGATGCGTCCTGAAATGAAACCGGATTTTTTCTTTTTTTTTTTTTCACCTAGTAACACGGATTCGCAAAGTCCCGGAGATGTTTCGCGAGGACGAGAACCGAGGAGACGCACCAGTGGAAACGGGCACGAAGCGTTCCGACGGCGAATAGGTGGGCGTACTGACGTAACAACGGGAAATAACAGGTAGCTCCGGTCGCGATTCGAGTGTCTCTGTCGCGTTGAATGTCAGTTTGCATCCCCGCTGGGCTTTCTCCACCTTCGCCGCTACTTTCCGCTGCTCCGTGAGCAAGGACGCACGGAAATTGTGATTTGCCTCGGGACACGACACCCGATCGATGGGCAACCGGTTACCAGAGTGGAGCTGGAAATTTCGCGACCCCGTCTCGACCACGGCACGAAGCCGTTCGGGATTCCTCGAGGCCGCGCGTCGCCGCGTTCGGTCGCTGACACTCGTCGCTGATCGTCGGATGGACATTTTCGTCGCTGGCTCTCGAGTCGTCGCGAAGAAGCACCGATCGAGAGCGGTCATAGAATCGTCACGGTTCGCCGAGGGGAGAAGAAAATTGGAGGAAGAAGAAGAAGAAGAAAAAACAGTCGTTAGGCGACGAGCCAAGTCGTGGGAAATCGTTGTCGGCCGCAGAGGGAGAGAGAGAGGAAGAAGTGCTCGACTCTCGGGGTGACGGATCTGCTCGGCTACCGACGAGGATCTTCCACTGTACCGCAGCTCTTTGGCGAAGAGAAAAAGAGGGAACGTTTTTTTCTGGGGGCTGAAAACCGAAGGTCTTCGGCCCGGTTGGTTTCTCACCGGAAGGACTCGCGTCGGACGCGCGACACGGACTGAGGATGGTCGGTCGCTGGCTAAAACGTTCCATTCACGGCATTCACGTCATCGTGGTCAAGATGTTTATTCTCTGATCTCTCTGATAAATTGTTTCTGTAAAAAAAAAAATTTGCCACCCCTCGCTTCACTGCTGAGCTATGAATTCTCCAACCGAGCCATCTTCACCTGCTGCGCTCCATAACACGCTCTCTCTGTGTCGCTCGACGGAATCGAGGCAAGTCGACGCTTTTTTCAGCATTCTCCAGCTTCGAACTTTACTTCCGGTCGCGTCAGAGCACCCGAACGAACGGTCTCCATTAATCGACGATGACCGTTGCTTCTCGGTAATATTACCGGGCGAAACTCTATTGTTTACTGGTCGCGATATGTTTTTACGTTCCAGCGGAGTTCTCCGCGGCCGAATGGCGTTCCTCAACGTCTCCTACTTTGCTCCATCCACCTCACACGCTCCTCATTCCAAACCTCACCTCTGACTCGAACTTTCCTACATCCCCGCCGTGATCGCGTCGATTCCGAGACGTTTCCACCCTCGAAAGTTTTCGGTCGCCGCCCGACGACTCTCTTCGGGATGACGCACATCCGCGAGTAAACGTACACGAGCGAACCCGATGTGTTCAACCGTCGAGGTGTTGCGCGTCTCGCCCTCAGCGCGCGACCGCGCACACGACAGTGATTTATCAAGTCCGACCCCGTCGACGAGGCACGTGACCCAGCGACGTCTACCGCGAAGCCACCTCACATTCGTCTGGCCTGGGCCATTTTTTTTTCTCTTTTTTTTTTTTCAACTTTTCTCACACCGTCTCATCCCCTCGGCGAAGAAATTGCCATTTTTCTCTTTCACCCCGTCACGTGGTGTTTCTATTCTGTTGCCCTGTGAGAATTCTTCTCGGCTTTTAGGGCCATCTTGGGAAACACTTTTCACCTCTTCTACGAGCGTCAACGGAATGACGAGTGAAAAATCGGGCGTCGAGCTCTCCGCCTCGATGACGAGGACTTCCGCTCTATGAAATTCCAATGACCTCTCAACGTTGACCCTCGGACAATGGAGGTCTCGTCTGCACGAGGACGGTTCTTCCGGCACTGATGCGGTCCGAGCGATGTCGCGGACGCCACGGGACACACGGAATTTACCGCGATCGGACTTTTTTTACAGGACAGCTCGTTCTCGTACTCGGTACGGAGGTTTTTTTTTTTCTCGTTTGGGAAAACAACCGTTGCGAAGATCGTCCGCGACCCCTCCAATGGCAGTCGTCGAGAGACCGCTCCGCCTGCACTGTGATCGATGGTATTACCGTTGTTAGAACCTAACGAGACTGTTCTCCACCCCCGGATTACTCCCTTAATCGTCCCACCTAGCCGAGTTATTCGGCTCGCGTTAACTCCACCAAGAACACACGATTTGCCTCGTGACAGTGGCAAGTAATTTGTTCCCTCGTCCGTGCATGCGGAGTATCGTGGACGATCGTTCGGTCCCGACATTTTTTCTCACGACTGACCTCAAAATACTGGCAGATTTTTTGTTTTTTTTTACTAGAATTTCGAAAAAAATTTTTACGCTCGTTTACTATTTTTTTTTTTTTTTTTGTTTGCAAACGAAAAATTTCGAAAAAATTGTGTCTCATAAAGAATGTTTGAAAATTTGAGTTGGTGTCAACGGCAGTTTGTATTGAAAAAAAAAAGCTTTGTTTTAGAATGTAGGTGGAAAATGTTGGAAGAAAAATCAGTGGATCATGGCTCGGCCAATTTTATACGAAACACTGCGTTTTTACGATTTTTTTTTTCGATCCTTCCAAAGAGTTTCTTTTCCGCTTACAGGAAAATCAGAAGCAGAACTATCCGAACGTCGACGGACGACGGTGGCGCGAGATGAGACAGTGGGACAAAAATTAATTTTACAATAATTCGCGGATCCGTTTTGACCCCATAAATCGGCACCGATGTGGACCAACCGAGCGGAAAATACAAAATGTGTTTCAAGCCTCATTTTGTCCCGCTTCGACTCTCACGTGCAAAAGGATTTTTTTTTTTTGCAATATGCCAACCGTCTTGCAGTCCCATCGTGAGAACGTTGCTTGGCGACTTTCGGAGCTGAAGAATGCTCGAGCGGAGCTCGGGTTTGTGGACGACGATGTCGCAGATTCGTCGGTGACGCGCGCAGCGGCAGCAACAAAGCTGCCGATAAATCGTTCTTTATTCGAAGCTATAAAGGATCGGGGGAGGAAGTGCGCGGGACGAGGCTCCGTGCCAAAAATCTCCGGGAGAATCGAGTCTTCGACACGGTTCTCGACGACTCTACTCGCGAGACTAGCCACGAGAAACGTCGTTCCCAAAGAGCGCAAAGCCTCGACGGCGATTCGACAATCGCGAGACGCGGAGGAGCAGGAAGAAAGCCAAACGACGACGATTCTCCTGGCCTTGTAAATTCCGCGGAGGGACGTGCCAGCTTGACGGAAAATTCGCGTTGCTCGGATTTTAAGAATTTTTGTATTAATTTTTTTTTTTTTTATTTTTTTTTTTTTTATTTTTTTTTTATAACGAGACAATCATTCTCCACCCGATCGAGATTTTTACGAGGGTAAAAAAACGAGATGGAAATTCTTAGCGCCCCGAGACAGACTCAAGATCCAGACGAGAAGCTTTTTGTTTTTTTTTAATAAACCGGAAGTCGACACGGGAAATTTACGGGAAATTTTTGTGACCCTGATTCCACGCGTTTTTGGGATTACAAAAAAAAAAAAAAAAAAAAAAAAAGTGAAAAAAAAAATGAATACTCTCAGAGGCAATTCGTACCGGTAAAAGTGAGAGAGGGAACGATGCAAAAACAAAAAAAATAGAGAGAATCTTTTTCCACTCGTTGAAGATTTTCACGAAGAATAGAGAAAATTCGGATGAGAGACGGAACAGAAGTTGAAGACGGGGCGGTGATAAAAGTTTCGTGGGAAAAGAAATTATACATATATACATATTCTCTGAAAATTACCAGGATGCTCATCCTGTCAACGCGGTTCCACGAGCTTCGGTTATCCGGTGTGAAATATACGTTTTTTTTTTTTTATCAATGTCATGAAGTCTTCCCCATCGCGGTTCCTCCGCGGCTTCGTCCGCGGCTTCGCCCGCGGCGTTGCGACGATCTACCGGGACGAATTTTCTACTTCCATTCAACCCAGACGCACACACATTTTTATATACACACTTACGCTCATATATAATGTCGTTGACATCCTCGTTTTCCCAAATTCCCTATCGTCTGTCCGTTGGAACTCGGCATTTTAATCAAGGTAATTTCTCCGGGACCGGAGCGAAACTCCGGTCGTAAACCTTAATGCAAATGGACGGGGAGAGGATGAATACCATTGCGAGCTCCCGCGGTTGTCCTCTTTACGACGGACCGTAAGATTCTCATTTAACCGAGAAAGTCTTCGGGAAATATCGGCGGATTCTCAATTCGGATATTTCCGGATCAACCGGACACTCAATTTCGGCCGAGAATCTCCCGGGGGCCGGTGAACCATCGTTACACGACTAAAATTCCAACAGGTCGACAAATGAATTTCAAAGTCAAGGAGCTATCGAGCGAAATACATTTTCAAAGTCTATCCAACAGCGACGAAAAAATTCTCGATGTGAATATTAATGAAAAAAAAAAAAAAAAAACAAAACAAAAATTCACATCCACCGCTAATTTAATGGAATTAAACCGTGATGACAAAAAAATTAATTAAAAATTTTGGGAATAAATTAATGAAATCGAAAATTTTGTTGACGAGGAACCATCGTGGGGAGAGGAGTCTCGGGTGTCGTTTAGGGAATTTTCGAACGGGGCGAACCTAAATCCATCCGGAGCTCAACCGGCGCACGGTCAGTCAAGGGCGGAAGGGTGCGAGTCAGGAGGTCAGCTCTGTCGCGGTGGAATAAATTAATTACGCGCAGTAGCTGGGCTATTCGCCGCGGGATTCCGTCGTATCGGAGCGGGCTTAATTACGATTCCCCGGGTGGCGACGCGGCGTGTGTGCGCGCGCGCAGCGGCGGCAACGCAGTTTCAGCGTCGACGCGATAATCTCCGTCGCGTGTATCGACGGGAGAGTTCGAATCGGTTGGAAACCGGAACGAGCCGACTGTCTCGCAATGCTATTCGCAACGTCGCGTGTAATTTTGTTTCGGTCAGAGGTGCGCGCGCGCGTGGAATTTCGCGCCGCGATCGCAGTCTCGACGGGGTTCGCGGGATCTCCGTCGGAACGCACGTTGACACGTACTACTTGAGCCGCCGTCGGACGAGACGAGCGCGCGCGTCGATTTCTCACGCGTTCCCGAAACGAAATTCCCAATTAAATCCCCCCCCAGAACGTTTCATCCACTCGTCGTTTATCGAGAGGTTCGACACCTCGGCGAACATTTGCAATTCAAACTCGAAAGTCAGTGCTATTTAAACTGTTCGGGGCTGCTCGATAAAATTTCGAACGACAGAACGGAGCCAAAGGGTCGCTCCGCTTTTATCGCGATGCAAATATTAAAATAATATGTCCGTGAATAAATAAAATTTGAAAAAAAAAAAATATTGATACTCAGAAAAATATGCCTCATATATATATATATATATATACATATATATATATAAATATGATAATAAAGTTATAATATAAATAAATATATGAATAAATAAAATGGAAAAAAAAAAACAAAAAAATATTGACGCTCAGAAAAATATGCCTCATATATATAAATATGATAATAAAGTTATAATATAAATAAATATATGAATAAATAAAATGAAAAAAAAAAAAAAAACAAAAAAATATTGACGCTCAGAAAAATATGTCTCATATATATAAATACGATAATAAAGTTATAATATAAATAAATATATGAATAAATAAAATGAAAAAAAAAAAAAAACAAAAAAATATTGACGCTCAGAAAAATATGCCTCATATATATAAATACGATAATAAAGTTATAATATAAATAAATATATATTTATGATCTGTATAATACGATATATAAATCACGTGATATATGGATTGACGCGATGGCTGAAAATTCGAAATTGGGGGCGAATAAATAATAAGAAATTATTGGAAAAAATTTCTGTGCCGAGCCAGTCGCTCCCGTATGAATAATTCCGTGCGCTATTGTTTCGCCCGTTCGCGATTCTCACCTTCGCAGTCTCACCTTCGTAACGTTATCCGACCTCGCGCTTAGCACGGAATCGAGTCGAGCGTGGACGACAGTCGCTGCACGTTTCCCGCCACTCCAACAGTCAGACTATAGTTAACCTGCGGGATTATCCTGCGGTTATATTCGCGCCGGCAATGCCGAGCCACGAATGACAATTCCAGCCGCGTCGACGAATAACAATTTCGCCGGGATTGTCTCTCGCGGTCGCGAATTTACGAGCCGTCTTGGTAGCCGGCTTGTTCCTCCAGTGTCGACGTCTTCGGGCGAGCGAAAAACCTCGTTTCCGCTTCTGCCCGAGACGTCGCTGAACGATACGACTCAGGTAAAATACGGAGTTGTCCCGAAGAGGATGGAGGAACTGCGGCGTCAAGGAAGATCGAGGTGCGTCGCGGTCGAAAATACGAAATGCCAGAATGGCGAATTCCTTCGATTCCGGGAGTTTCGCGTCGACACTGAGCCGGTGAAAAAGAAGTCGCTGAACTCGACGGGGTGGCAAGAGCGGCGTCGAGGCGGGTCTGGAAATGAAAGCTGATGGGGTTATCGCGTCGGAGCGCAGCTTCGACGCGAGGACGGAAGCCATACCCGTTTATGGCAAAGAGACCGATCAGCTTTTAAATCCTGTGGGAACGTTCGCTGTTTTTTTTTTTTTTTTTTTTTTTTTTTTTTTTTTTTTTTTTTTTTTTTTTTTTCCAAGTCATCACGATCCACCGAATTGGATCGCGAGGGAGAGGACAGGCCGATAGCCAGGTTACGTTATCGAGGACATTGTCGTTTGGGATTCCGCGACGATATTACCGTTGAGGGTTTCGCGGTCGACGACTGTGAGCGATATCGTTTTAAGGATTTTCTCTTTCGTCGCCCACGCGAATTCAGAGAGCGCGATATGCGAATGAACAAAAATTGTACGAGAGTTAAAAAAAATAAAAAATAAAAATACTCGGAGTTTGGAAACTTGTAGAGAAAAGAAAGTATTTGTTTCGTCGATGATTTGCCGGTCCGTACATTTATTTGTGAAATTATAGCGGGGAAATATGGATCCAGAAAATTTACAGAAAAAACCGTGGTTGGTTGTGGAAAAGTTGTAAAAATGACCAACTATTTTCGTTGTGGATCACCGTGGAGCTTCGTTTTGTCTGTCGATTTTCTCCATCTTCGCCTATCACGATTCACTGAACCGGCAAGTTTTCACGATCGGCAACGTCGCCGATCGAGCTTCCCAAAAGCTGAAACTTCGCATCGCCCGATGACTTTTACCGACACAATTTTCAGCACCTTCTCTTTCGTAAATACAGGTGAACGCGAATCGAAGGTGCGAAACGCGACGCGCTCGAAACTATCGACGGAAACGAATCGGTTTTCGAATCGTCGTTTTTCCAGTAATTTCGGAACATCGCATTCTGCCTCATCGACGAGGCAAAGCGGAACTGCTCGTTCCGCTTTGTCTCGCTCGCCCACCGGAAACCATTAACCCGAAGAGACTTCGTCTCGTCGACCTTCTTCCTTTTTTTTTTAAATTTATTTATTATTTTTTTTCGCCGTGCCACGGGTCTCGTCTCGGGGGCGTAAAGCGACGGATCTTCGTGGATAAGAAAATTGTTCCTTTCACTTTCTCCCGTTTGCTCGACGAGGGTATCGGCCGGTCGGCGACGGAGCGCCTCATATTATTCAAATTTATCTCGGTAACGTCTCGAAACGTCTTCTCTAGACTCGCGTATCGTACGGGTTATTGCAAGGGTCGGGGAGAGACGCGAGGATGCTCGTCGGGTTTATCACAGAGGCAGGGGAGGAGGATTTACGACGATTTACGGGCGTGGTCGCGCTCTCGAATCTCGTAACGATCTACGCGTGCCGTAGTCTGGCTCCGTGGGGCAAAAAGATTCGTGGCCGCGAGGGACGAAAGACGCGAAGACCGAAAATGCGAAACTTTGCGAAAGGTGATTTCCGTTAACCGGATTCTGGATACCTCATTCAGCGCGAACCATACACTCGATAATACTTCATTAATTTATTCATTCGTTACTCGTTCGTCTATGTTGTTCCGATGTAAATTCCTCAAATTGCCGTTAATCAATTTAATTAATATGATTATCCCTTCGTTATTTATTCGTGTATCGGGTTTCGACGTAAATTCGTCAACTCCGATCAATTTAATCGAGTCGTTCCGATGTACGTTCGTCGAACTAATTTACAGGGGTGGCTCGAACCCTCGTCGCGTCGACCCTATAAATTAATTATCAACGCCGGCAGCTTCGCCCTGAGCTTTTTCGCTCCTCGGCTCGCAGCGACGATTGGCTCGGAGTCCGGCGCGGAGGACCCGATAAGCTTCAGTAAAACGCCTCGACCTGATCGAATTTTTTATTTTTGTACCAGACGTTTTTTTTTTTTTTTTTTTTTTTTTTTTTTTTTTTTTTACTGGGTTTTTGGGTCTGAGCCGAGGTCGGGATTCGCACATTGCTAGGTGGAGCTAGCGGCGGAAACGCCAACTCTGGAGGTCTCCTTCTCGCCTCGGTGCATAGCGATCATAGCGAGGATCACCGCGGGAGCCGCGCGGGACTTCCGTGTCCGTGCACCGCGTGCCGGAAATTCATTGAGCGTTGCGCCAACCTGCTCCGACAACGCGTCGCGTCGCTGCCGGAGACGGAAAATTGTCCGCCGGACGAAACGTTACAAAAAAGACCATTCGCATCTCCATCGGGAATTTTGAACGGGAGAAGTTCGCCGAGCGGCGAACTTCTCGCGAGGTCCGTGACGAAAGTTCGAGAGTGAGACGGACACGCGGAGCCTCTGATCGGTCCCGCTCGTGCAATTTATTGTACGACACTGTATCGCGCAATCGCCATTGCTCGTCCACAATTAATTACGGCTAATTAATTACGTGAAATTGGCCGTTTTTAATCAGTCCTATTTTTCGTCTGGAACATTTTTCGTCTGCGAAAAAAAAAGTTCGTTCCTCAATTTCATCGTGGATTCTCGTCAAAGGCTGTGCATCATCTTTTTCCATTTTTATCTCATTCGGAGTGATCGTTTATTCTCGTTCGGCGCTCCTTCGAGCAAAGATTCGTTTCGATCATCAAAATATTCCCGTGCGAGTGAACTTATTACTTACGGGTCGAAATTATTTTTCATTGTTTCCAGGTGTCTTTTTTTTTAACGAACCGTATTTTTACCCGAAGAAGGTTGCAAAATGAACGACAAGAAAAACGTGCGAATTTTTTTCGATTGAAAAATGTTTTTTTCGTCACTCCAACAGAAGTCTCTCTCACGGGGCGATAATTTTTTTTTTTTTTTTTTTTTTTTTCAACATTCGTGATTCAATACCGAAGAACAATTTATTCAAGGGTTTTCCTTCGGAGAAATGTTTATTTTTATCGTCGAAATATTTATTCCCGGGAGAATGCGTAAATTTTTATTTTTTCCACGTCTTTCCTTTCGGTCGACGAGTCACGGTTATTTTTTTTAACTAAAAAAAAAATCGCGATATTAACGATAAAGACAAACGATAGAAGGGTTTGCGGAAACGAGAGGTTTGCCGAACCTTTTGTCCTCGCCGGGACGAGTACACGGTTCGAGATTCAGGAACGAAGTGACGAGGGTTGATTTCTGGACGAGGGGACGAATAACGGAAGAAACATTCTTACGGCGGGGCACGATGGGATAAACTCCTCGGCAATGACGAAGACTCTTCCACTGGGACACTCCCTATGCGTCTGACGATTATACCTTCCCACCCTTCTGCCCTCCTTATCCCAAATTGCCTCGACAAACCCGCCCGAGTCTCTTCGTCTCCGCCACCGTCGAAGAGATCACGTCTCGTCAGCCATGAATACCGATTCTCCGCACGGAGAATATCGACGGAAGACACGCGTTTCCTCTCCGTCATTCCTTTCGCCCTTTTTCACGTCGACTTCCTCGTGTCCTACCCTCACCCCCTAATTATCATTATTTTTCCCCCGTCGTCGCCTCCGAGTCCTGCGGACTTGGTAAAATTGTAATAAAAAAATTACCTAAAACGGTCGATTAACAAAATTGAAGAACTCGGTGCGTTTCCAGTTGAATAGATTGGCGCAAAGGCCGAGATAACGCGGTTCAGCGGATAAAGCTAACGGCCGTTTTTTTTTTTTTTTTTTTTTTTTTTTTTTCCGTACCGATCGACACCCCTTTCACCGAATGGGTGAACGATGAAAAAAAAAAAATACAAAAATACTGCGTTCCCTCGAAAAATAAAACCGGTGTAGTTGGTGCTTTCGGTATTGGCGTGTAAGCCAGCGTGAACTCCGAGTAACTGTTCATCGCTGTCGCCGAGACACTTCCACCTTCTAGATTCACGACCGATAAGCGAAAATAAAAAAATTTCGTGTCAGAAGTAAAGTTGACTAAGAATGCTAAAAAAAAAAAAAAAAAAAAAAAAAAAAAAGTTGAGAACTCGGTGTGTTTCGCATTGGTGTGCGAACCGGTATAAAGGCAGAGATAAAACTTCCGCGAGTAGCATCAATGCTCTTGCTTTGTATTTTTTTGTATTTATTTTTTTTCTTTTTTTTTTTTGCTATTCATCGAAAACTGGCATGCTGGAAGTATCCATTATGTCTCGGTGGTACGTTCGTTCGGCTGAACGGCTCGGCTCGCGCGTGTACAATCGGCGATTACAGCTCGACGAGCGTGAATAGAGTCGGTTGCGGGAAGCACGGCCGGGAGCTTGTGCGACCGGCTGAGAGAGAGAGACAGAGATGGAGAAAGACACCGGTATCGTTCGGCGACACGCGTGAACATTCGCACTACGGACTCGACGACCTACTTTCCCGGATTATAAGCTCGCGCGCGCGCGCGCCTTCCTCTCACACTTTCCGCTATCGTGCGCTCACGGGTGAACGGAGCTGCGCCCGCACTCCGCGAAATGAAACGCGGAAACAGCTGCCTACAGTCGCGTTTGAGTTTTCCCACTAACGAACGGAGCAAAAAAAAAAAAAAAAAAAAAAAAAAAAAAAAAAAAAAAAAAAAAGGACACGACTCCAATTATTCCCGCAATTTGACGCGCGTACGGACCACATCGTTGAATCCTCGTCGACCATGAATACCGATGATTCTTTATTTTCTCGGTCTACGTTATTTAATCAACATTGGTTCCAGCGCAAATGCGCCGAACGGAGCGCGCGGACGGGCCGTAATTTCGATCAGCCGGGAGGTTGGCTTTTGCGGTTTTCTATTCTCGTTTTTTTTTTTTTTTTTGCGTTTATAATTCTTTTTTTTTTTCATCGGTATGTTTTTTTTTTTTTTTTTTTTTTTTTTTTTTTTTTTTTTTGGGAACGATACTGATACCCTCCGTTATGCTTGAACTGCAGAAGCCGGGACAGTCGGCCACGACGAGCGAGGCTCCGGGGATTGCCGCCCGCTATGACTCTGCCAACACAACAACAACACTCCGCTCACGAGTCTAATTCCTAAGCAGCTAATAATCTCCGAATCGGACTCGAGACACGGTGGAAGTCGAGCGGCCGGCGTTGCGGAGTGTTTGCTCCCAGTCGAAACACAGTTTCGGCTTGGCGGCTTGTCGCTAGCGCGAACGCAACCGAGCACGGGTACCGACTGTACGTTTACCCACGGATGCACCGGCAGACACGATTACCCATATGGGATTAAGCGTGAGAATCGCTCATCCTGGAAGCTCAAAGCTGGATGGAGTTATCAGACGAATTCGGGTGAGAACTACACCGATTAGCGCTGTAAATCGACACCGATATGGCCAACCCTCGCTCCAACCACTTGCCAACGTCTCTCGAGTCCCTCTTCGAGTTCTTTTACCGTCGTTCACTGTAATCTACCGTAGAAACAAAAAAAACGTCTACACTGAGGAAAGGATCTCGGAAGAAATTGGTAATTTCCGTGCAGACGAATTGGCACACGAACGCCACCGTCGTTTAACATTTTTTACCGGAGCGACAACAATTTTTTAACGATCAATTTTTTCAACGTATGTTGACATTATAAAAAATTTCACGGACACGCGAGTCCTGGTTCTGGTAAAAATTACGGGATCTTTCGGATCGTAGCTGTGACAGCGAAAGATCACAATATTTCAATATTCAAATGAATCACGAAAACATTTATTGAATCCTTCTCTCAGTGCGCGACTACGAATGTGATGGAACAAAGAATAACGAGGAGGACGTAACTATAACGAACAAACAATAAATTCACGACAGTTACAGTTACGAGGGAAAAAAAAAAAAATAAAAAATAAAAAAAATAAACTCACTCGGCGTTGGTTTCCGGAGTGGGAAGATCGCCAATGGTAGTGAGTGTCAGGGTGGACCAGTAAAGAGAGCCGAGATACTTTCTGGTGAGGGTGGCGTACTCGCCGGGTCTGTACGGATACACCCAGTCGCCCTGGAAGCCCTCGGCCTCGCTCAGCAAATAATAGAAGCAACCGAACCAGTGGGCCAGTATCAGCAGTATGTGAATGAGATTGAAGACCCTCCAGAGATTCGGATAAACGGTTCTCGACTCTACCATGTAGTAGTAATTGTAGACCCGATAGACCTTTAGGAATCTCGGAAACCTCAGCATCGGATTGCTGCCGAGATTGACTTGGAGGAGATCGAGAGGCAGAAGGGCGAGAAGATCGAGAATGAAGCACCTCGATCGGAGATAGTGACCGGCGAGTTTCTTGCTGTTGTAGACCATGAGACCCTGCTCGAGATAACCGGTGCGAAACTGGACGCCGACGTCGACGAAGAAGACGAGATCGGTGAAGCCGTCGCAGGCGAGCCAAGCGGCCGGTGCCAGTGCCTGAAGCTCCGGCAGACTCTGACGCACTATCAGCGTCCAGAGATTGTAGAGAACGCACGATGAGAGGAGCATCAGCCAGTAGTAGTAGAAATTCTCGTCCGGATTTACCACCGTTTTCGGCGGCCTTTGAGGCTTCCTCGGTCGACGTCTTCTTCGGCCGGAATCCTTGTCGTCGTTCGCGTCGCCCTCGCCCTCGCCCGTGTCCAACGTCTCCTGGCTCTCCGGTATCTGTCTCGTTGAGAATCTCTTCAGGAAGGAGTCCTCGCGCTTCAGCGGCGGCTTCTTCTGTATCGTCGATATCGCCGACGATAGCTGGACGGTCGTTCGGAGCTTCATCCACCGTTGGTTGCTCTTCGTTCTGGTAACACAGAGAATATTTGTCATTAGCGCTCCGATGTATACATCACACGAGATAAACGTTAACTGCGGAAAAAAAAAAAAAAAAAAAAAAAAAAAAAAAAAAAATTCTTTCCACAAGTTTTGGTTTTTTTTTTTTAATTTATTTAGAGACAGAATATATAGATTGTTGTTCGGTAATTCGAGAGGTGTGATTTCAAGCGGAAGAAGAAGAAGATACGATACGAGGTAGAAGAGTCGCCAAGAGCGAGGAAAAAAATCTTCGATTCTCCCCGTCGACTATGATGAGATAAATATTGTCGCATCGATAATGAGAATCCGGTAGAAAAAAAAAAATTAGATCACTCATTGATATTTACATTTGTCAGTGACGCTACTCGACAAAAATTGTCTCAATAATTTATCTCTTTCTTCGACTGAATGATATCCGGCACGAGTCGCCGTCTCGGGGCGTTGCGGTTTATCGGACGGTCTTTCTTTTTGTCACGGCTATCTTTTGACCCAACAACGCGGGTTGTGAGTTATTTTTCGACGAGGCAACGGTCCCACTGAGATTGGTAAAAATGTGTCTAGCGTTTAGCTGAGGGGCGTCGAGATTACGAGAGACAGACGGACAGACAGACATAGGACACAGAGAGACAGTACACATCAACATAGACTAGACAAATATCGTTGCACACTCGCACACCAACACAGAAACAGTACAGAGAGGACAGAGAAAAAAAAAAAAAAAAAGAGAGAGACTTTTGACAAACACACGATTTTTAGGAGCTATCGACACCGAAAAACGAAAGCGAAACGAGACTCCAGCAGGCGGAGT